>OY770014.1:43784766-44384766 GCA_963669245.1 Quercus cerris | reverse complement strand
GTCCGAGTACGTTTTCAAGTGTTAGGTTCTAAAGATTAGAAATTTATGTATTTAGAACTCTAATATGTAATGTTGGCAAACTATGATCAAAACAATATGTTTAGTCTTGTTTAGGCTTACTCAAAGTTGTGTCTTTTATGTAAAGTTGGAATCGAGAGGCTACAGATGCATTGGTGCATTTTAGCCTGGCTCGATCGATCGAATGAAAGACTCGATCAATCGAATCTCAGGCAAAATGCTTTTCTGCAGAATTTTCCAACTCAGCCCTAACTCATTAAACGTTTTGGGTTTTCTGTTTTTATCCTAGGTATATAAAGAAAAACCCTAGCCACGTTTTTAGAGTTGCTCCTGTTGTGTTATTGCTCATACTTTTCTATTTTGTGTAAATCTCTTGTGAGATCTAGAGGAGCTTTCCTTTACACAAAGCTTAGGGTTTTCAAGGTAGAGATAGTATTAACATCTTGATGATCAACTCGGTTGCTACCATTGGAGCTTAAAGAATAACAAGCGTGGGTGCTTGTAGCTGATTAGAGAATCCAAGAAAGAAGGAGTCCGTGGATTCGGAGCTTGCACGTGGTCATGTCAGTAAGTTCTACTGGTGGGTAGCATTAAGAAGTCAAGCGGGGAGCTTGTAAGTCCTTTTGTATGAACTTCGATTCTTTCGCATAGTGGATTCAGTTTACCTTGAGGATAACTAGGTCAAATCCTCCATAGGTTTTTACCGTGTGGTTTCCTGGGTGATCATATCATTGTGTTTTTTATTATTCTGCTGCTTTATATTCTTGATATGATTGTATGTTTGTGATAACCTAGAATTGCATAATTTGACTAAGTTAATCACTTGGCTAATTAACTAGGTTAATCTGGTTGGTTTAAGGGGTCTAAAACCGTTCATCAAGGTCTCCCCTTCTCGCATGGTCAAGGACAGCAAGGAATCTAAGGCCAAGGAACCCTGCTACATGTGATAAAGCGAGACCCAAATGGCCGGGTAACTTCCTTAAAGGAATCTACAGAACCTACCCCCAGGCCATTGAACCACCTCATCTCCACAAGCCAAGGAAACCTGCTACATGTGATAAAGCGAGACCCAAATGCCCGGGTAAGTTCCTTAAAGGAATCTACAGAACCTAACCCCAGGCCATTGAACCACCTCATCTCCACAAGCCCTAAACTAGGCAGGAACACCTTGCACATCAAGGCCTCATTCTTGAAGTGCACAGCCATTCTCTGGTTGAAGTGGCTTACATGCTCTACAAGGTCTGTTCGACCATTATACATGGTGAATGTTGGTTGAGTGAATCGCCGAGGGAGTTCAACCCCTTTAATTGCGTGTGAAAGGCGACTTGGAAATTTGATTGAGCGCCCTGCTTATAGCGGCGTTTCTAGACCTCTTCGAGAGGGACTTCTGCGTCTACATTCATGATGGTAATCATCATCACACGAGAAAGACTTACTAGGAGGAGTCTTTGATCTGCGTCTATAACTACCATCCTTTTCATCATCAGAAGAGAGGTCAGGATTGGAGGGAGTTCACCGTCCTCGTTGGTGGCGCAACCGTCTCTTCAACTAATCGATCTCCAGTTGCATGGCTTTAGCACTCTCCTCTTAAGAGATGTGACTCCCACCTTGAGAATGGCTGCTATTAGTATGGGTGGTGTGTACACTAGCCTCCCTGTCCCTCCTATGTTCAAGAATGAGGAAGTGATATTGGCGTTACGACCCTGAGGATTCCTCTCGGTTTGGACCTAAACCTACCATGACTAACCGTTACACTCACTATCACACAAGGATTCCCCATAGACGGCGCCAATTGTAAGAGCGCTACTTGGATCCCAGGCCCAAAGTGTAAATGGGTCTAGGCTTAATAAGCCCAATACAATGAATTTGTAGAGGGTGGGTTGGAAAACTAGGTTCTAATGAGTTGGATAACAGTTAGAATGGATCTAAAAGACAAAAAAAAAAAACTGGACTGATCTAAGAAAACTCGTCCTCGGCACAGTCCGAGGAGGTTAGTTCTTGTATATATTACTTGAAATAGGTTACAGATATAGTTTTGATTGCTACAGTGTTTCTTTCTCAAATCCCCGATCCCTTCTCCATGGAGGGTCTCCTGCATTATATAGTTCTCTTTGGACAATCTTGGCCCTCCACTTGTTGATCATCCAAGCCACTACTCGAGTGCTTGTCCCATTGGACACCTTCCCAGACCCTCTGTGCAGTAGGGCAGCCAAGGCAGCACTATTCAGGGGTCTTCTCCACATTAATGCAGCCAGAAAGTTAGCTGCAGAGCATTTAATGTGGTGGTAGCAGCTTTCCCTTAGATATTTCTCAGCTCCCATTTTGTCCTGTACGTTCATAGTGCATATCCTTATCAGCAAAATTTCCTGGAATGTCATTTTGGACAATAAAACACATCTTCTGACCCCATTCTTTGTTTAGCTAAGGAGATACTCTTCCTCAGCCTACCTCTGTAGTCATAGTAGGCTTGCGAAGTTCAAAACCTTACGTTTACCTTTCTATGGATATATTCTCGGTCCAGGGAGCCTCCTCGGATGAGGCCCAACGCCCACACACTTGGGCCTGCATCCCCACACTATTGTTATATTTTATTGTGTAATATTTATTTTAATAAAAATATCGTTTTAAAATGTTTAAAGAATGCGGGTTCTTGTTAGTTTAATATATCAAGTTTTTTGTTGGTCTAATAAAAAGTTTGGATTCAAAGCTAGCCTAAAAAAATAAAAAAAAATAAAAAAAATCAATTAGTGTTTATGCCTAATAATAAAGGGCAATAATTAGGGAGAGGATACTACAGGTTTTAAATCTTATTGTATCCATAAAAAAAAAAAATTAAAGAATATTAATTGTGATTAACATAATTTACAAGGTAATTATACATGAAAGAAAATAATTGTCTTGAATTATATAAAACTGACTAGATGAAATTTTCTTATATCTGAGAAAATAATATATAGAATAAATTTTTTTTTTTTTGGTCCCTAGAATAAATTATGTTAAAGACATGTTTAAATTATAAACTATGCATATATATGTGTTTTTTTTTTTTTTTTTTTTTGAAAGAATATATGTATTATTTGTGTATTTGAAAATTATTGATTATTTTAACTATTGGTCTACCATGAAAAAAATTTCTGAACCAAATTCAAGCCAATAATCAACATCCTGCATCATCCGTTGCTAATAAGAAGGCTGTCTGTGCCTGCATCAAGTGAGCAGCCAAGATAATAAATCCGAATGCTCAATTAGCCAGGGCTCATCGTAATGAAGTTTTGATCTAATACGTTTGCATGCCATTTTGAATGAATGGGTTTTGTTTCAAATTGGTGGATGAGAATAAATGGGCATTATCACTATTGGGATAACATGTACTAAAGGGTTTGTTTGCACTGTTTAATCTATTCAAACTTTCTGTCAAAAAAATTTTGTTACTTCGCTTGGACCAAAAACTCTCGAGAAAGACAATAACATCCTTTCACATTGTTGTTTATATATATATATATATATATACACACACTGAATATGCCGAAAAATAAAGTGACCTAGAACGAATACCGATGCCAATTGGCATTTGTGCCAAACAAAAGTGTTAAGATTGCACAAACCTCAAGATTTTATGAAGAAGTTATCAAACTTTTATATTTTCTTTTCTGATTTTTTTTGCTTCAAAATAACACCAATTTTCAAACAATTTTATCAGTTAGCATCGTTTCTAAACTATTTGAGAAACTAACATCTCGAGTATTTGAGACTTGATTTCACTGTAGTTACTTAAGTATCACAAACTTGTTTTCTATGAAAATTCACGTGGAACTCGAGTCTCACAGACTCGAGTTCCACAAAAGAAAACCCAAAAATAAAAACTTAAAACACACAAACGTACACAAGCAAACAAGCTAAAAACAAAGATCAAACCACGAAACCCACGAAGACAAAAAAACAGAGAACGATCAAACAGAGAAACCCAAAACTCGAAGACAAAAAACAGAAAAAGATCAAACCCAGAAACCCATAAAGACAAAAAACAAAGAGATTAAACCAAAGAGATCTTTCTAACAAAACCCAAACCACGAAGGCAAAAATAACAAACTAGAGAGATCAAACCCAAGTGGCGGTGGTGGTGATTGAAATCAAGCTCTCAGGTTTCTTCATTCTTGTTGTTGATTTTCTCTCTAGGTCTTGATCTATCACTCTAGGTCTCTCTGGGTCTTGACCTATCACCAAAGTTCTCCATCTGAGCTTCCCATGCTGTGTTTCAAGTTTTGATTTTTGGGTTTTCTTTTGTGGAACTTGAGTTTGTAAGACTTGATTTCCATGTGAATTTTCATAGAAATCGAGTTTGTGATACTCGAGTTGCTATAGTAAACTCGAGTCTTACAAACTCGAGATGTTAGTTTTCTATATAGTTTGGAAATGGTGCTAACTAGCAAAATTGTTTGAAAATTGGTATTATTTTGAAAAAAAAAAAAAATTCTTTTCTTTTCTTACTCAAGTTTCAGATTTGAGCCACTTAATTTTGAATGTGTAATTACAATTGAATCATGGTAAACACCAATTAAATAATTAAATTCTGTATTAATTTTGAACGTGTAATTACATTGAACCTATGACGTTCCCTTAATGATGATTGTTTTGTATCATCAGGTCAAGATACCAATTAGTTTTTGGTGTAGGCAGAGTGCAAATTCCAAATTTCTGATTCAAAAAAAAATAAAAAATAAAAAATAAAAACTTTTTGGTGATTCATATTCAATACATACCATCCATTCATTTATGTTTCAATTGTCATTTATTTCTTAAGCAAAAGTAAAAAAAAAAAAAAAAAAGTTGTCGTTTATTTCTCTTGACCTAAGATTAATACCTTTCATTTAGTTTTGTTAGGGATCTTCACAAATTTTTAATCAGCTCACTGACTAAAGTGAAGATGGTCAGATTAGTTAATAACGGAAGAGTGTGAATTACTTAAAAGAGGCACCTACCTTTTACTATATATCTTTCTTTAAACTAGCCTTATCGCATGTGCTCCACACGTGCTTTGAGACTTATTTATATATTTGGGGTTTAATGTCATAATTTTTCATTTATCTCCATTTGAGATTTACATATTTGTCTATTAATATTATGTATTTGTGAACTGCTTATATAACTAAGAGTGTCATGAGGCTAGCTCCAAAAAATAATACCAAAAGAGCATTGAAATCATATGTTTGTGTGTGGATTTGTTCATTTGTTGAAACTAGTCTCATGACACTCTTAGTTGTATCAAAAATTTGCAAATGCATAAAATTAGTGGACCAATTTGTAAACCTCAAATAGAGATGAATGAAAAATTATGACACTAAACCAAAAAAAAAAAAAAAAAAGCCTCGGCTAGTAACCATTAAGATCGTGTCGTTACTCGCATTTTTATCATCAATAAAAATTAGGATTAATTAATAACAAGCGTGCTAGGAACTGGGAATCTGAGATCCTCTAGAGTTCCTAATCTACTTTACCATATAGAATTCTTTTAATATTAATCTTTCATTTATAATAAAAGGTTAAGATTTTTCCATGTCATTAATCCACTAACAAATCCCATTAATGAGAGCAATGAAGCAGGTATCGGTATTGTGGTTTGGGATTCATCGGGTTTGGTATTGGTAGCAATGGCAGAAAAAATTTGGAAACCTCACAATGTGGAGAGCTTGGAGATGATAGCAGCTAGAAGAGTAGCGATTTTTGCTTCGGAACTGGGTCTTCAACAGGGCCATTTTGAAGGTGATTCAGAGACTTGTATCAGAGCTCTTCAAAAGGGTGACTTGTTTTCCTCATCCTATGGTCACTTAGTTAGGGACACCTTAATAGGGGATTCTAGCATTTTACCCTTATTTTTTTTTTAAATTTAGCAATATGTCCATGTTTTGAAACTATTTAGATTCATGCCCTTATTTTGAAACTCAATTTTAATAAAATCGAGTTTCAATCCAAAACTTGATTGGTTTAAAATCGAGTTATGCCAAATGAAACTTAAAAAATAAAAATAAAAAAAATAAAAAAATAAAAAAAAATTGCATGGAACTTGAGTTCCATATCTATAGCTGCGTTCAAGTCATCCTTTAGCGGCGTTTTAAATGGAACTCGAGCTCCATGAACTCGAGTTCCATGCAAGTTTTATTTTTATTTATTTTTTATTTTTTATTTTTTAAGTTTGATCGCCCCATACTCGATTTTCTACAAATCGAGTTTTACATTGAAACTTGATTTTGAGAAAATCAAGTTTCAAAACAAGGGCATGGACCTAAATAGTTTCAAAATAGGGACATATTGCTAATTTTTTTTTTTTTTTAAATAAGGGTAAAATACTAGAATCCCCCACCTTAATACATGTAAACTCACTTCGGAATTTTTCTTTCTCTCACACTGTTAGGCAAGACAATGCTGTTGAACATGCTTTGGCCTAGAGAGCTAGACTTTCTTTTCCTTTGTTAGTTTGGATGGAATCAGTTCCATCAAATGTAGATGCTTTTGTTTCAGCAGACTGTTCTATTTCTTAATAATATTTTCGGGCAAATGCCAATTTCTCAACCAAAAAAAAAAAAAAAATCCCCTAAAAATAATGGTTTAAAAAATAACTACTCATAAATTATAATTATTAACTTAAATGCAAAAGAACCGATAGTGGCAATAGCATTGTAGAGTTAAATGCAAAAGAACTTCCTCTAGGAGTGCTGAAGAAATGGAGCATTAACTTTGCTTATTTAGAAAATTGATTGTTATGCAAATAGGTGAAGCACATATCGTATATAAATGGCAGAGAGGCACCTGGGTTTTCATTCCAATTTTTTTAGTCTTCTATTAATTTTTTGAAATTAATTTCAATTTGTTAGGTTCTAAAGATTTAGGATTTTATGTATTTAGAACTCTAATGTGTAGTGTTGGCAAACCATGATCAAAACAGGTTGTTTAGTCTTATTTAGGCTTGCTCAAAGTATGTTTATTTGTAAAACTGGAATCGAGTGAGTGCAGATTTATTGGACTAAATCTGTAAGGCTCGATCGATCGAAAATTAGACTCGATCGATCGAACCACGTACAGATTTATTTTTCTGCAGAGTTCCAGTTCAGCCCAAACTCTATTTAAACGTCTTGGGGTTCAAGTAAAACACTTCTATATATAAGGAAAACCCTAGAACGTTTTTGGGACTTTTGAGAGAGAGATTAGAGTGCCTCTTGTGCCTCCTTTTATTTTTAGGGTTTTGTACCCAAACCTCTCTAAGTCTTTGTTGCTCATATTTGCTGTTTATGTGAATCTCTTGTGAGATCTTAGAGGAGCTTTCCTTCACATAAACTTAGGGTTTTCAAGGTAGAGGTATTTTCTACATCTTGATGATCAACAAGGTTGCTGCCATTGAAGATTAAAAGAAAAGCAAGCGGGGAGCTTGTAACTGATTGAGGAATTCAAGAAAGAAGTAGTCCGTGGATTCGGAGCCTGCGCGTGGTCGTGTCAGGAAGTTCTACTGGTGGGTAGCATTAGGAAGTCGAGCGGGGAGCTTGTAGTCCTTTTGTACGAACTTCAATTCTTTCATAGTGAATTCAGGTTAGCCTTGAGGATCGGTGGGTCAAATCCTCCCCAGGTTTTTACCGTGTGGTTTCCTGGGTGATCATATCTTGTGTTATTTATTTTCCGCTGCTTTATATCTTGATATGATTGTTTAGATTGTTTTAACCTAGAATTGCTTAATTTGACTAAGTAACAACTTGGCTAATTAATCTAGGCTACGCAATCTGTGTGTTTAAGGGGTCTAAATTCCCAACAAGTGGTATCAGAGCATGGTAGCTCTTTTTGCTTGAGATTTCTATCTCTGAGCTGATCCTTGACCCCTGTTGTCATGGATAATTTGAAGTGTCTTTCTGATCATATTTCTGCTCATGCTTCTGCTGAATTTATTGATGCCTGTGATGTTTTGAATAAAAAGGACACTATTGTCTCTGTTGATTTTTTTGATGCTTTTGAAACTCTTCGTAAGGAATTATCTAAATCTTTGAAAATTGCTAAGAAATTTAAAGAAGAGTTAAAATTGGCTAATCTTGAAAAAGAGGAATTGCTTGTTAGATTAGATGAATCTAATAAAAAGAATGAATTTTTGAGAAATCAAATTTCCTCTCAAGATGAGAAGATGAAAAGCTTGGAACAAGAGTTAGCTGAGTCTAAAGCTAAACTTGAAAATTTGATTAGTACCAAGCCTGCTGGTGATAACAGAATTGTTTCTGTTTCTCTTAAGCCTAAAACTGAGAAAGTTTATATCCCTCCTTTTAAAAGGAATAATAAAGAGAAGGCTTATTTTGCTAGGTTAGACAAAGGTAAAAGTTCTAATGTAGACGCTGAAGTTTCTAAACCTAAGTCTAATCCTACTGTTAGAGAGCATAATAAATCTGTTTTTGTGCCTACTTGTCACCTTTGTGGTGTTGTTAGTCATATTAGACCAAACTGCTCTTTGTTGAGGCATAAACCAAAATCTAAGACTAGATTTGCTGTTAGGAATACTGATGTTCCTAAATTTGTTCCTGTTTGTCACTTTTGTGGTGTCTCCGGTCACATTCGTCCTAATTGTCATAAAATGAAATTTAAGCATTCTGTATGTCAATCTAGGATATGTGATGATATTTCTCCTGCCATAAGTCCATATAAATTGTTTCATACTTTTTTGAAAAATTTGAGCTTGTTGGCTTGTGAAAGGAATTTGCAGGATTTTAGTCTCTCTCAGAAGATTAGTATAATCCCTCAAATACACTTTACTTCTCATGGATTTTCACCTACAAAGCCGAATACTCGTGCTAAATGGGTGAGAAAAGATTCTCCAAGGTGAGTGTTGCTAACTTGTCCTTGATTTAATTCTTTCAATTATTTGTGGACATGTTTTGTTTTTTGTTTTTGGTTGTTTTGTTTTTTAGGTTGTTTTTTTAAAAAAAAAAAAAAAAAATCCAAAAACATTGTAAAATTTCAAAAAGACAAAAATATTTTATTTTGTGTCTAGTTTTTCTTTTTGAGGATTACATGAATTGTTATATCTCTCTTGATTTAGAACATGCCTGACATTGTGGAGAAACTTGAATAGTTTGTGCTAAGCTATTTTTTGATTTTGAATGAGTATGTACTAGTTTGTACATGTACTCAAGGGTTAATTAAGAAATTGATATTTCTTGTTTGTGTACCCTTTATAGCTTAGTTTTGCACTGTCATGCATTGCATTTGCATTGTTCATTTAGCATAATATGTGCTTTTTTGTTTTTGGTTATAAAGTTTGTTAAAACCAAAAAGATTTTTGTGTTTTGTATTATATATCTTGGATTTATAATCAAGGATTGGCCATATTATCTTTACATAACATGTTTATGTACCTTGTTTAGCTTTGATAAGCTTATTTATTGCACTTTACTAGTTGAAGTTTTGTAGTGCATGTTGTGTGGGAAAGATGTTTATGGTGTTTATCACTCTGTCTTAATCTTGAAGTCATATGTTATTTAACTGTCGGACTTGATTCTTTTGAGAAAGGCATAAATAACCATCTCACCACTGTTCACTAGCCAATCATGAACACCTTAGTGCATATCATAAGATTCTGTACTCGAGAAAGTGTAGCACATGCACAAAAAGAACATAAGGTGTAGCCTCAAATTAATTTAAAACTGGTGTGTACTATTAGGCTTGATGCCAATTCACTTAATTCAAACCGGTGTGTACTATTAGGCTGAATGCCATCTCATACAAATAAGAGGCAAAAATGCAAGAAACTTACATGATTGCAAGCTTTTGTTCTAGGAGATGTGGGAGTTATATGATGTAACTCTTTAGGTGATAGTCTCTTTTAAATTCTATGTGATGAATTTTGTAGACTTTATGATTGATTGCTATTCACATATCACCTCACATGCATCTCAAGCTTTTGCTAGTCGCACACACTACACAAGTTACTCTTTGATAAACTTGGTACATTATATTGTGTGTGATTTTGTTGTGGCCATCCAAGATTAAAAGTTCCTTGATTTTGATGCAAAATATGTTTCAAGTTTGAAAATTTTGAAAATATCTTGAAATTTGTGCAGAACATATTTGTTGCTTAAGAAAATTTCAATGGGAGAATGATTGAAATTTGTTTTGAGAAAATTGGGTTCAAAATTTTGGGTTTTTGAAAAAGGATTCCATCTCATACTCATGCATTTTGCTTTCTTTGGTTAATGCTTTGAGGAGTTGTTTTTCAAAATTAGGTTTGTGTCTTTCAAAACTGTGATTTTTCTCAAATTTAGTGAGTCTCTGCCCAATTCGATCGATCCAGTGTGTTTTTCGATCAATCGAAAAAGTGCTTTAATTTGTTTAAAAATGACTGTTTCATTCGATCGATCGAATGTATTTTTCGATCAATCGAAATTCGCGAATCAGGTTTTTAAAAAGGGTTTGTTCTTGATCCGAATTGGGGCTTTTGTGAAATTGAGTTGAATTTGATGAAATTGGCTTGTTGTATTGATGAAATTAAGCATTATACTCTGTGAGTTGTGTTATGTGATGCTCAATTCATCAATTTGTTTAAAAATTCAACAAGTGATTTTCAAATTTTTGAGTTTTTGTTAGAAACTCTATGCTCAAACCAATTTTGTCAATTTAATCTCGATTGAACTTAATCGTTTACTGCATTAGTACATGCATCATGGCATTGTAATTGTTTCATGCATCATATAGAATTTTATTCTATTGATTTTTGTGCTAACTTGCAGTCTCCCTTGGTTTGTGTTTAGGATTCACATGCATTGCATTGATTTCTGTATCCATTTTGCAGTTTTGCAGTCATATCTCTCATTGTTTTCATACATAGCATGCATACACTTTGCTAAATTGGGTACTCAACTTGATCTAAAAATTGATTGATTAATTTTTGAGTTACGTACTTTCTAGTATATGCTATTTTTATGTGTGAATTGTAGAAAATATTTTTCTTAAGAGATATGATGGATAAATCAATGTGCAAATATTTTCTCTACTCATGCAACTGTTTATGGGTCACATAGTGCCATGTTTGCATTCTATTGAAAGAGAGAATATTTTTCTTCATGTGTATCCTCACCTTAGTTTTTAATTTTGGTTTGTGTATTTTTAACTTTGGTCCTGCTGGTGAGGATGTACCTGATCCTGTTGGTGATGCTGCTGCTGCTGCTGATTCCCCCCCCCCCCCTCCTTTATTTTTCCCCAAAACTGTTTTTCCCACAACTTATTTTGTTTTTCCTATTTTTATAGGGGGAGAAAAGTTTTTTTTTTACCTGTGTTGTTCATAGGGGAAGCTGTCTCTATTTTCTATAGAGTTGAATTGTTTTGTGTTCCCCTTGATTCTCTATTTTCTCTTATCCTTTATTGCATATGTTGACTGTTTACTCTTTGTACGAGTTGTCTTTGTCAATACGTGACAAAAAGGGGGAGAAATTATTGATTTATGGGAATCATGTTTGTCCTGTTTAGGGGGAGTTGAAATTAAATTATTTTTAAAAGGGAAGAAAATAAAAACTTTTTGTTGTATCTAACTTAGGGGGAGAGTTAGTTTACTTATGTTTTTATTTCTGTTTCTTGTTCACTGCTCATTGATTTATATTTATGAGTTCTTCATGATATATGTCTTTGTTTTGTGTTTTGTGAAGTCAAGAATTTAATTTTGGTTTACTTGTATTTTTTCCACACATGCGTTTATGCGTTTGTTGAGTGTTTCAGGAAATATACAGGTTGATTCAATTGAGCTGCTGTCTACACTTGCAACTGATGGATAGTAGTTAAGATTGGATTTGTTGTTATGAGCATTATTTTTGTAATGGGCTTTTACTTTGTAAACTTTGAGTTTTTAGTTTGTGTTTTGTCACGGATTGCCAAAGGGGGAGATTGTTAGGTTCTAAAGATTTAGGATTTTATGTATTTAGAACTCTAATGTGTAGTGTTGGCAAACCATGATCAAAACAGGTTGTTTAGTCTTATTTAGGCTTGCTCAAAGTATGTTTATTTGTAAAACTGGAATCGAGTGAGTGCAGATTTATTGGACTAAATCTGTAAGGCTCGATCGATCAAAAATTAGACTCAATCGATCGAACCACGTACAGATTTATTTTTCTGCAGAGTTCCAGTTCAGCCCAAACTCTATTTAAACGTCTTGGGGTTCAAGTAAAACACTTCTATATATAAGGAAAACCCTAGAACGTTTTTGGGACTTTTGAGAGAGAGATTAGAGTGCCTCTTGTGCCTCCTTTTATTTTTAGGGTTTTGTACCCAAACCTCTCTAAGTCTTTGTTGCTCATATTTGCTGTTTATGTGAATCTCTTGTGAGATCTTAGAGGAGCTTTCCTTCACATAAACTTAGGGTTTTCAAGGTAGAGGTATTTTCTACATCTTGATGATCAACAAGGTTGCTGCCATTGAAGATTAAAAGAAAAGCAAGCGGGGAGCTTGTAACTGATTGAGGAATTCAAGAAAGAAGTAGTCCGTGGATTCGGAGCCTGCGCGTGGTCGTGTCAGGAAGTTCTACTGGTGGGTAGCATTAGGAAGTCGAGCGGGGAGCTTGTAGTCCTTTTGTACGAACTTCAATTCTTTCATAGTGAATTCAGGTTAGCCTTGAGGATCGGTGGGTCAAATCCTTCCCAGGTTTTTACCGTGTGGTTTCCTGGGTGATCATATCTTGTGTTATTTATTTTCCGCTGCTTTATATCTTGATATGATTGTTTAGATTGTTTTAACCTAGAATTGCTTAATTTGACTAAGTAACAACTTGGCTAATTAATCTAGGCTACGCAATCTGTGTGTTTAAGGGGTCTAAATTCCCAACACAATTTTTGCAGGGAATTTAAAAAAAAAAATTAAGCATATACACTTTTTTTTTTCCAACTACGTAATTGCCAATTTGGCACTTAGGGTCATAAAATATGATTTTGCTACGTCCCATTTCAAAGGATTTGTGGAACAAGTTGAAAAAAATCAGAGGGAAAAAAGATGACTATGGGATGATATCATGTTTTCTTAGAGACCTCGTTTAATTTGGTAAAAGAGGTAAGGTAATAATTATCATTTATGAGTAGTTATTTTTTAAACCGATATTTGTTAGTGGATTAGTGACATGACAAAATCTGGATATAAATAAAATGTTAAGATTAAAAGAATTTTACACAATATAATATCCTAAGAACTTTAGAGTATCTCAATCCGCGTACTAGTGTGTGATTAATTTAATTATAGGGTCCGTTTGGTTAGGGAGATGGAAAAGCGAGATGATAGAAAATGAGAAAATGGTGGAAAATTGAGATGATAAAAAATATTTTAATTTCCCTCTGTGTTTTGTTAGGAATGGAAAAGTGAAAGGATTGAAAAGATAAGTTTGTATAAATTTATTCATATGCCATTGATAAAAATTATGCCCAATTAAAACAAAAAATTGGCAAACAACCACAAAACCAAAAAAAAAAAAAAAAAGTCACCCTAATTTTTTTATTTTTTTAAATCATGTTCAGAAAAAATAAAGGTTTTTTTTTTTTTTTTAAATTACATGTCTAGTTCAACACCCCCCCCCCCCCCAAAAAAAAGAATAGAAAAGAAGAAAAGCAAAAAAGCAAAAAATAAAAATAAAAAGCACTATGGCATTCACACCCACGGCGCAAATAAAATAACTAAAATAACCAGCATTTGTCTAAAAAAAAAATTTTTATTATCCTCAGGGACGGAGTCAAAACTTTAAGTTAGAGGGGCGGCTTTATTTTTGGTTATGTATGGCAGTTTCAACTTCTGACTTTGCTACTACTTAGGCTTAGTTGTTGAGATTTTTTTTTTTGGGTAAGAACCAAATTATTTTTGTTTAGAATTTTTTAAAGGGCATAGTTATTTGTTTTGGATAAAATTGGTTAGTTAAACTTAATTTTTTTTAGTTTTACTATTGGTAATTTTTGTTGTTAAGCTATTTTTTAGTTTTACAAGTTTTTTTTTTTATAAATTACTGATATGATAAGTGGTTACTGGTAGATAAAAAAATGATGTGAGTGGTGGGTCTATTATGCAAACCAAGAAGAATTTGCTACAAAACAGTTTATAAAAATGTTGTAAAAAGTTTGTGAGTATAACATTACGCTTAAAAGAATCAATGATATTATTTAAAGAAAACAAAATGTAATTTTATAGAATAAAATTATAAAAAATTTTTTTTTTTTGAGAAAGTAACAAAATTATTAAAATTAGTACATATTTTTTAAAAAGATTTGGGGGCCATTGCCCCACTAGTCCTAAGATACCTCTGCATCTGAATATCCCCATGTCACCCTAATCAAACGAACCCAAATCTTAATAATAAAAATAAATTAAAAAAAAAAAAAACATAATAACTGTCAAATAATTTATCAAGATGACGTATGTGCTAACGCCAGATATTGTCAGTGATGTTGATATTGTTCCACAGCTACCACTAGTCCATTACCACGAACTTGCGCATCATCTTTCTTCGAGCGGAAACTCTACTTTTTTTTACTTTATTAATGTTGAAGATACTTTATTAACTGTCAAATAAGTTTTTGTTGTTGTTGTCTACAGCTGTGGAAGTTTTCTAGTATGTACTAGTGGAAATATGCCTTCCCCCCTCTCTCTCTCTATCTATCTAGCTCAATGGCAAGAGGATTGGCGTTCACTGTAGGACTCACTGTCCTTATTGCTCTTGTATTAGTCCATCCAACTTGCTGTGCTACTAATGCTACTGCTATGGTTAATCATACCTGCTCCGCTTCTTCTTGTGGGAATATCCACAACATAAGCTTTCCTTTTCGATTGAAGACCGACCCAGAAAACTGCGGGGACTCAAGGTACGTACTGTCGTGTGATGAGAACAATCGTACGGTGCTGTACTTATTTGAAGGAAAATACTACGTACAGGAAATCAGTTACAACAACTACACAATCCGGATTGTGGACTCGAGTATGCACAAGGACAATTACTTCTCCTTCTCCAACCCGACTTATTCTTTATCTCGATATAATTTCAGTTTGGGACTCGAATATCCGCCTACATATACCACGGATCTGCCGAAGAGGACGTCGGAGCGGAATTACCCACAGCTATCACGAAGTTTGGCGTTGATGAGCTGTGAAAAACCAGTGCATTCTCCATTGTATTTGGACACATATACTTGCAATTATATTGACAACTTTTCTTCTACATCTGACTCCAAGAGGTATAGATATGTTAAAGTCGGTGAAACCTACGCATCCGAAATGAAGGAGTGGTGCCAAGTAGAGAAGATGTTTCTGACATCGTGGCCAACAAATAATGATGACCAAAATATCTCCTGTACAGACGTCCACAATCAATTGGTATATGGTTTTGAGATTTCATGGCTCGCAGGTACTTGTACAAGTTATTGCGGAAGATTCAACAATTATTGCTACCTCAATGACACGAACCATCTTCAATGCGGCAACTTCAATACTTTCTCTGATGATACTGAGGGTAAATAAAGAGAGAAAGGCCATAACACTTTCCATTCTTTAATTTACATGTTGTGCATTATTTTCCCTTGCAAGATTCTCTCTTTTCTGAACTCTTGCATTTTTCCACGCACTGTCACTATTCACTAACCATTCATCTATTTATTCTATTAAACTTCTATAAGACCAAACTTCTTGGTGCATACGCCATCCATAATTCCATACCAATGTAATAGACATACTAGGATATTTTTATTCAAGTCTCAGTATAATGACTAGATTTAATTTTAAGGCTTCCAAACGCTGATGTTTTTCTTTTATTTGTCATTGCAGGATTGCTTGTCCGTATCAGATATGCACTCCAAGGTGAGGTTTCTTTCTCAAAAAGTTGTTTGAAGGGTAATATAGAATGGACAATAAAATAGAATTGTATGAGTAATATATTGTGCCTGATGTGATGATGATAGAAGTAGAGGAATAAGCATGTACTTGGGCAATTGGTTGATCTCAAACTTTTATGCTTGAGGAATGAAAAGTAAAAATGTAACGAATTTTTTAAGAAGATAGCTTCTTCGTGCGTACCCTACATGTTAGGGAATAGTTATTGTAGTTTCCGTATAATGACTAAATTCAATTTTAAAGTTCTCAACGTTGATGTTTTTCTTTCTTTGTCAAAAATGCAGCATTTTGGTTTTCAATTTGGGACAATGCAGAATGGTGGAATAAAATTAGAAGAGATACATATTATGTTTTCTCAGCCTCAGGTGAGGTTTCTATCTGAAAGAAGTTGTTTGAAGGATAGTAATTAATATAGAATGGGCAAAGAAATAGAATTGCATGAGTAATTGCGCCTAATGTGTGTTGATGACACAGATGGAGGAATAACCATGTACTTGGGTAATCGGTTGATCTCTGATAAATAAAATTCTTAGGAAATTTTGAATTTAATTATTTAATTATAATTTTATTAACAATCTCAATCTTTTAGGCTTGATGATATGAAAAGTTAAAAATTTCGAATTTATTATGAAATTAGCTTCTTCTTTCTATAAAAAATTTACCTTTCCTAGCTCCCAAAATTTCCTTGAGAATAAAGTTTTAGTACTTAATATTCAATGCAAAATGCATGTCTGAACATTTACTCTATTATAACCTAATTAAAATAGGTTTGCTTGACTCAATGGCCCAATTCTTCAACCCCATCAATAAGTTAACTAATATTAAATTACCAATTCTTACAAAGGCTTAAGATGTTAGGAAATAGGAAATGATAATTAAATTTATTTATTTAACTACATAATTCTAACAACTAATGGTTATTGAGAACATTGTAGGCATTTGATTGAGCTCCACTCAATTAAAGTGACATCACAATTTTAAAGACCAGATATATAAATTATAAATCAACTAGTTTTTATAGTTGTTTATATTTCTTGCTAAGCATGGCCTAATGAGAGATCTTACTGCAATTTTATTACAGTTGTTAATGCAGTTTTATTAGGCCTTAGACTTTTCAGGTTATTCAGGTCACTTTGTTTCACTAATTAGCAATTCATTTTGCCTTAGCAAAAAGTAATTTCACCTTCTTTTTGTTAATATTTCTTGCAGATTATTTGGCCGTGTTAGTGAAAATGGGTAACAACCTGAATCTCTTCTTCTACTTTTTTTAACATGTCATTCCTTAAGATTGAGATTAAAAATAGTTTACCATGCGAACAAGACACAAATATTAGTGACATTAACATGAAACAACATATATTGTGCTTAATTACTAGGATTAAGAAGGTGTGTAGTTGTAAGTCTAACTATATTTTCAACTTAAAATTAAAAAGCTGACAGATGCAACAAGAAATTTGTTTCCTTATGCTTATTTCGGTTATGTTTCTGGACAGTATTATTTTACCTTGAAACAAAGACTGCCTTGGGGATTCCATGTGTGGTGGCGTTTTTGATATATAAGTGGCGTAAGAGACATTTATCAATGTATGATGCTATTGAAGAATTTCTGCAAAGCCAAATTAACCTCATGCCAATTAGGTACTCTTACTCAAATATTAGGAAGATGTCCAAAGGTTTCAAGGACAAATTGGGTGAAGGAGGCTATGGCTCTGTGTATAGAGCAAAGCTTGAAAGTGGCCCTCTAGTAGCTATAAAGATGTTGGATAACCCCAAAGCTAATGGGCAAGAATTTATCAATGAAGTTGCAACAATTGGAAGGATTCACCACGTGAATGTGGTGCAACTCATTGGTTTTTGTGCTGAGGGACCAAAACGTGCCCTTATATATGAATTCATGCCTAACGGTTCTCTTGAAAAATACATTTTTTCTCGAGAAGGAAGTATTCCCTTAAGTATTGAAAAAACATATAAGATTTCTCTTGGAGTGGCTCATGGGATTGAATATCTACATCGAGGATGTGACATGCAAATTCTACATTTTGATATTAAGCCTCATAACATTCTTCTCGATGAGAACTTCATTCCCAAAGTTTCTGATTTTGGGCTTGCAAAACTTTATTCAACAAATGATAGCATAGTGTCGTTGACTGCTGCAAGAGGAACGTTAGGATATATAGCTCCAGAGTTGTTCTATAAAAACATTGGAGGGGTCTCCTATAAAGCTGATGTTTATAGTTTTGGCATGTTATTGTTGGAAATGGCAAGCAGAAGAAAGAATGTGAATGCATTTGTAGACCATTCAAGCCAAATTTACTTCCCAACTTGGGTCTATGGCCAATTTAGCGAAGGAAATGACATAGAAATAGAAGATGCCACAGAGGAGGAGAAGAAAATTGTTAAGAAGATGATCATAGTTGCATTATGGTGCATACAGATGAAGCCTAGTGACCGTCCTTCAATGAACAAAGTTGTGGAAATGCTTGAAGGAGAAGTTGAATGCTTACAAATGCCTTCCAAACCTTTCCTATCATCATCACCAGCGAGACCAACAGGGGATATAGGAGACAATTTAAATTCAACTAGTGTATCATTTCAATCAGGTGAATCAAGTCAATCGGCTATACTTTAAATGCAAGGGAAAGTTAACACCACAGCGGAACTAGGGCAATTATTCTTCACATATATGATAGCATAAAGACACTTCATATTTTTGTGTGACAAATAATTGGTCCCTTGATTTATGATAGCTATCCTTACCTACAACAAATTTTCTTTTTTGCGTAGTGTGTGGTATATTTATTTGTTAAAAGTCTTTTCAAGAGGAAAAAATATTTATAACTTTATAATTGTGAATGTTTAATTGATTAAGTTAATAAACATTACTGAAAAACCGGGCAATATATTTTGGAGTGGCAATAGCCCAGTTGTAGAAATTGCTTTACTTCTATTTATATATTCAGTACTCATATGCATGGTTAGCAACATAAATAATTAGTGGCTGCCCTGCCTCCAACAGAGGATAAATTATTGTTGTGCAGGAAATTAATATTCCTTAATCAACCAGGCTGTTCAACTAGAGTTGTCCCATTGAATGAAAATATTCCTGTTTTAGCTCTTGAAAATGTGACTTCTTTTATTTTTACGTATTCGTCTTGTACTAATTTAAGTGCACAAGATGTAGCATAAATTTAAGTGAACAAGGGCATGGCTTTATTTACTTTTTTGAGATTGGTGTGTGGGAATTAAAATTGTCTATGATTATACATCCTCTGTTTGATGAATCACGCCTAACTCGGATTCTGAATACCATATGGAAATCAAAATGTCCCAGTCTCTTACTTGCCCAAATGAAAAAATACTCAACATGTTTGAACTTTTCTGGAAATATTGAGTATCCTCCAGCATCCTATAAATGTACAAACAAATCGAGAATAAGCTTGAACTATTCCAACCATATATGGTCATTGTTGTGCTTCTCTTACTTGCCCCTGCTATAGGAGCATGGTAAGCATACCATGTATCCAACCATATATGGTCACTACAATCGTACTACCAATTCAATTCACTATATAAGGAATTACATTCACAATTTTATCAATGACCTTTGTCAAAATTAAGTTACGTTTAAACGGTGAAAACAATAAATAGTGAAAACACACAAAATAAAGTCAATGGAACAAATGTTGTTGAAAGCTTTGGAAGAGAATAACTAACGTAAATAAAGGTATAATAGTGAAAACACATGATAGCTCCACTGTATTTAGAGAATATAACACTATCTAGCTTTATACATGGTGAAAAAAAAAATTACACACAAAATTATACGGCTTGAAGTATTTCTCATTTCTCTGTAAGTGTTTAGAGGCCTTGTGTCATAAGTTGATTGGTGCATCTGGTTTGTGGAGGAGATGGTTATTTTGTGCCTTTGCCGGTTAGATAGTTAACATCATGTTTTTCCTCCTCATGCCCTGTCGTTGTGTATAAAAGACAGAGCTATGTTGTAACACAAATAATCAATTCAATGAAATCACACATTACTTTCTACTTCATGTTTTGCTTGTGTTCTTGAGCAAACCTGTGTTGTAACATTGTTTTATTTTATCTATTTGTTAGTGGTAATGAGTATCAGTGAAAACTACAACATCCAAGCCTCAAATCATCTTCTAATTACCTGTGACAACAATGTGGGAGGTTTGTTCCAAGAATTGGAATGGTTCGATCCCAAGCAACTCTAACTTTCGCAAAAAATGAATGGAAATAAAAGGAAACTAGAGTGTTTTTTTTTAATTCAAGTTATTTATTTATTTTCTTTAGAAAATCATAATTTCATTTTTCTTTTTTGATGTTGATTTTTAAAAAAAAAAAAAATTATTTAGACGCAGATGTGGTTTTTTATTACTAGTAATTAATTATTCCTAATTATTTTATTAGCTACGTGTTTGTGAGCCAAGTGAAAGTACTAACATGACAATAGTTTCATAACTTAAGGTTCAAAATGAATCCATTTAAAAAAAAAAAAAAAAAAAAAAAGATCAAAATGATTGGGGAAAAAAAAAAAGCACTAAATTGAATGGATTGGGATGAAAGAATAGAAAATTGAAGGATCCATTTTCCTTCATAAACCAACCATATTCTTTCCCCTCAAGGGAGAGAGGAGAGAGGAGAGAGTTCTCATGGTGGGACTCACTAATAAAGTTTTTTTTTCTCATTACGTGCATTTGGCTCTTGCTTATTTGCTAAAAGCTTTTTGTTTTAAGCATTTCTTTGGTAAATAATAACTTTTATTAGAAAGAAGCTTTTTTTTTTTTTTTTTTTTTGTTACACATTTAATGTAAAAGTTACCAAAATTTATATATTTTAATAAACACTATATGCAAGTATATATATATTGCTGAATAATACTATGCAAATAAATTACCATAAAAAATTGCTACCAAACCTGCACATAATGTAAATATAGAGACAACAATAATGAAAATTTTGATATGTTGAAATAAAATCAAATTTACAATAAATGTACAAAGATCGCTCACGTGAATACTACCACACATTTAGTGGAGAGAGAGAGAGAGAGAGAGAGAGAGCGCAAAGGGAAAATTGAGAAATCGAGATGAAAGAAAGAGGTAAATGCCGTGATGTGAGAGAAAGAATCCAAGTTAGGGCCCCAAATATGAAACTGAAAGATATATGTGAATCCTTGGCCAAGTTTCTATATTACTAGTGCTGTGGAGTTGTTGTATTTCCACTTGGACGGTGTAGATTTGAAAGTAAGAAATGTTGTCATTTTCTTTACCTTGTAAGAATCCAAGACAGGAAAGGGTAGGTTTTTTGGTTGTTGACCATTTCAACATGGTTACATTAAAAGAGAAATTATAGCAAAATTTATTACATAATGAACATAAATAATTTTCAATATTTAAAAAAAAATCAAGATCCATTTTAAAATATCATAAATAATATCAAATATATTAAAAAATGTTATTTGAGTCTTTTATTTTATTTATGCTTTGTTAATATGGAATAGATACTAGTTCTATTTTTGTATACTAATTTAGATTTGAATTTTAGTTTATTTTTTATTCTTGAATGTTGAATCATCAAAAAATGTTATTATTCATGTTTCGGTTCCTCAAAGACAAATTCCTACTTTCATCCTTGGTTTTCTCAATATTTCCTTCATTTTTCATTATTGGATGCAAAAATATTTTGGCTCACTTGAGACCCATGTGTTCTAAGACCGGGTGTTCCGTTTTGTAGAAAATGGATAGGGCACTAATAGAAGGGGGAATGAATATTGATTTAGTATCAAAGTTATTGTCCCAAATTGACCACCCCCACCCCCCCAAAAAAAAAAAAAAAACATAATTACGGAGCTTAATGTAACAACTTGAAAGTTCAAGGAGTGTTAGTGCAATTTAACATTTGAAACAAATACTAAATATTAGAATCTTGTTGCAAATTGCAATCAATTCCTGTGGATGAAAGAAATATTGGTTCTACCAAAAGAGAATCAAATATTGGAAAATTGTTGAACTTAACTTCTGTTTTTCGTTTAAAAGTTTTAATTTTATTTTACTAGAAGTCGTCAAGCACATCCCATAGGAAGAGTGAATAATAGTCAAACTTAAACTTACTCCTTTAGAGGAAATCTTAGACACCACTGGCTCAAGAAGTCTTACGCCATTGAGTGAAAATTAATCAGATTCAGGTGGCTCAAGAAGTCTTTTGCCATTGCGTGAAAATTACTCACAAATATAACTATTTTCTAGGCTGCTCTACACATAAGAACTTTTTAGACATAAACTGGGCCTTACAGCCCGTTATAGAAGATAAGCCCATGCTGAAAAGTTTTTTGTGTTGGGATTTTCTTTTTGTACCTCGGTGTGTAAAATATCAATGCTCTCAATCTTGTCATGGGCCCCTTTTTGTAAGGTTGATGGGAAGCAGTCGCTTCATGGATTAATTTGAGTTACGAATTTCCTAATATTCCTGTGGTTGAATAACGAAGAATTTAATCAACTTTTCTTACGCGTTATATGGCCCGTTGTATTTTTTATCGATGTTCTAGTAGTGAGATATTTAATTTAATTGAACGTAAAGAACTTTTCACCGAGCTATTTAATTTAACGTGTGGGATCTCAAGTTGTATTTTTAATTGATGTTCTAGTGAGAAAGCAACAAAGAAAGATAGGGATGACATGACACTACTTGCAAAATGTCATTTACAAGTTTTTATGAATGAAAGCTATTTGTTGATTCATGAGTCAAGATTTCAATTGGATATGAAGGTGCATGGAACATCATGCATAGAACCCGCACCAAACTTGTCCATATTGTTGGTGAGCCTCTTAGCATCAAATAAGCTTTTTTTACCCTATAGTTAATAAATTCACAAAAAGCTTGTTATTGAGATTTATATATATATATATATATATTGTTTCCAATAAAAATGACTTTATAATCTGATAGTTGGGTTAAAAGGACTTGAATCCTAAACATCTCCATTAAAAAGTTAAAAATAACAAGAAGTGTCAATTGAGTTATTTAACTCTTTAACCACCAGCTACTATCAAATCATCAAAAGAAATAAATAGTTAATAAATTCATAAACTAAAATTAACTCAATTGTAAAATAAAAAAATCATTCTCAAATAAGAGACTTAAATTCGAATCCTACTTACACCGAAACAAATTGGTGTCTTTATTATGAACTTATAGTATCCATCATTGAAAAAAAAAATTAGTCAATAAATTTATCTATAAATTCGTTTCATATCAAATTTGGGACTTTGGAAAAAGATAAGGAAGCTCCATTTACTCAATCATGATAACGTTGTTTCAAGGGAAACAAAGATCTAGTATGAAATTCCACAAGGAGGAAAAAAAGAAGAGAAGAAAATGAGTTGGTATGAAATTGATTGAGCATGACAAGGTGGCCAAAGTGTTCCTCGTTTCATCGACATACTTTAAATTATCATGAACTCCATAAAGTTCTAGTCAATGTTGTGCACATCATGGGATTTCGTAACATTTTAAGTTACAACGTATTTGTGGTTCTAGTCCAAAGCGAGTTTTTCTTTGCAAATTCATATAACTAGGAATATAGCTCACAATATTTTCAAGGAAATTTTTTGCAGATGGATGGAATAGTAGAGCTACAGTTGATAGAGTAGCAGAATTTATTCAACTAGCTAAGCTACTTGTAGTTTATGATTGTAGTAGCTAAACGACATGTGTTTTACTTAAACTTATAATGTGGAGTTAGCACACGTGTAATAGTCAGTTAGGTCGTTTCCTATTTTCTCGCACTCCTCTGATTCTATATATAAACACCAAAGGCTATGTATTTTACATTCAGTTTTTGATATACAATTGCATATAGAGATTCTCTCTTAAAGCTTTCTGTGTGATTCTTAATAAAATTGATAATTATATGAAAAATAATGTAACTTTGAGGCATGTTAAAAACTATTTCTTAAAAATTAAAATTGGTAACTGTCCTACTCAAAGGAGTTTGTTATTCAATTATAAGTCCAAACTTGCCTGATCGAGTGTTAGACAGATTTCAAGGAAACTGTTTTGTGTAATTAAAACCCAAATTTTGTTGTCTCACACATAATTTCGCCTAACATGATGAATCTTGCTCAATCAAGAATCCTTCTGTAGCACTTGTACTCTTTCTTCTGAGCTTGAACTTCAATGACTCAATGCAATTACAATTTAAATGAAATTAAAATATATGGAAACTTGCAATTACACTGAAACCATTTTGATTTTTGACATGGAAATTTGCCAACATTACAAATAGTTGAATGTAAAAAGAACTATTGCCAAGATTACAAATAGTTGAATGTAATAGATGAAGTTAAGTGTGAGAATTTCTTCCATAGGTTTACGGTCAAGAGCTTGGAAGAAGAACTAGTTAAATGTAATGCCAAATTGAAAAAAGTATCTAGTGCCAAGATTGATGACAAATTAGGGGTTTCTAAATAGCAATTTTTCAATTGGTATCAAAGCATAGGTTCATTGTTTCAGATTAATATGGAAGCATCTCCAATAATGCGATTTTTCAATTGGTATTAAAGCATAGGTTTATTGTTGTAGGATTAATTTGGAAGCATCTCCTTTAAAAAATGATTTTGGTTCAAGTTTTCTTATTATTTCTCATTAGATTCCATTACTTAAATTCATTCCATTTTATTTCTTTCTCTTTCGTTTTTTTATGATTTACTCATTCTATTTTATTTCACTCTTTTAAGAACTTTCAAACGAAGTGTTAATGGATTAATGTGAATTTGTGATGCAAGTGTAGCTACGTGGAATTTAGCTACTAAACAGAGACACCGCTTGTGTCCTTTTTTTTGTGTGCATAACACGCAAGCTAAACCAAGTGAAGAGCTGCCACATAATTATAAAGAGACTTCCATGAAATTTCCATGGACCATAACTGTGTTTAGTTTTGGTTGGTGACGGTGGGTCATGTTGAAGCGCAAGTGCCCCCTCAATTTAGCAAGTTGATAGAGATAAATATATATATATATATATATATATATATATATATATATATATATATGAATAGAACCTCAAATGTGAAAACAAGAAAGATAAGAATTACATTGCTTGCAAAAGTCGTATTTATTGACTCATGGCTTCAATTTGATAGGAAGGTGCATGGAACATCACACAAATATCGGTGAGACTTTTTAGCGCATTTTTAGGGGAATAGCACAGTGCCCACTTTATCATACAAATTGAGCTTTTCAAATAGTCAACAAATTCATGTTCAAAAAGAGCAGGTATGAAATTGGTTGAACATGACAAAGTGGCCGGTACTGATTTTTATACTCAACAAATAATCATTCTCACCTGTTTGTCCTTTCTAATCAATCTGTCTCTTGTGTGTGTGTGCATAAATTAATTATTGGACAGGATTTTTTTTTTCTTTTTATCATTGCTGTCACCAAAGATAATATCTTCTTCAGTCAACCAGCTAGTGAAACTTCTCATCATCTTCGTAGTTAGACTTGGACATAAACTAAGGCCAGTTTACACATCATTTGTCCTACTCTTAGTTACACATTTTCCTACCATTTTGTTTTGGTTATTAGTGCGAATGAGATGCCAGATTGTATATCTTGATTTTGAACATTTACTAGTCTTGGTCAACTAGAACATAAATCTTCTTTCCTATGCATCTTATCTTCTTTGAAATCCAAATATTGCAATTCGACATTTAGTACTTGAATAGTTGCTGCAATCCAAGGTAATATGGATAGAGCGAGAAATCTTATTATGAAGCATTTAGACACAAAATATGAACTAATAGACTATAAAAAAAGAATCAACACAAATTATTGTGTAAAAATTAGTTGAATTGAAAAAATCAACCCTTGACGTCAAGGTAAATGATCAAAATCAACTTCTGGTCATTGAACTATCCAGTTTGGTTCATTTCGTGCTCTAGATCAGACTGATCTAATTTGCAGTTTAGCTTGTGGGTTGGATCACGTTGGATAACCCAATTCAATATTAACATAGCAATTAGCTAGTAAACTACAAAGTTGCATGGTTATATTACTCAATTTTATCTCAAATGTTATTAATTCCCTTGGAATAAGTTAAAACACGCTTGAGATATATATTTTAACAAAAAATGTTTACTAATTGCAAAGACGTTACTTAAATAAATAACTTTTTGATGTGGCTTTTCAAAACTAGGAGATATCATAATGGTAAAGTTATTGATTTTTTTCCCTCTTTAATGGCAGGTACTACCTTGAGGCATGCAAGGATATGTGAACTTTTGTTGCATTCCGGTTATCCTGTTATAATTTTAGAACTATTGTGGAGTTTGTAATATGTGGTCTTTTAATTTGATGTATGTGCGGTTGAAGACTTGCAGCATACGTTAAAGGAGATTTGGACCCGGTTATATATTGAATACTAAAAACTACTCTTCAGGAGTTCTCAAAATACATGTTTTCAATCACCTAAACTGAGAACTATTATCTAAAAAACCTCATTTGAGTACCCTTGCCAAACACAACTTAAAAGTGGAGCCCATGTATTTGGCATTTAATCAACCCAAAACAGTTTTCAAGTTTCCTTACCGAACGGCCCATAATATTGTGTTTTAATATAATATAGATTTTGTAATATATAGTTCTTTAAAGTATACGTGCATGGTTGTGGTTCTTATTTTTTTTTTTTTTAATAAAAAAATTAGAAAAAAAAAAACCTTATTTCGAGGGTTATGAGACCCTTTAACAACCTTATTTGTCTAGGGTTGTAATTTCAAATCTTTGGACCTTTAGTTATTTTTACCTTTTTCAAGGGTTGGTGATCATTAATAAAGATAAAACACTTGTTTTGAGGTTTGTGAAGGCTTTCGAAATTTCATTTTTGATGGTGTATATTTCCAAGGTCATCAAGGTTCCTCTGGGCTCTAAAAAATAATTTTTTTTGAGAGTTTTTCATACGTTTTTCAAGGGTTTTGACCCTTGAAAAATACCTTCTTTTTTTCCTTTTTGGCAGTGGGTGTTGTACATAAACGTGGTTACTTTGTGAAGGTGACATGTGTTGTTTGGCACAGGGTTTGAGTAGGCTTCTTCTTAACAAAATTTAACTCATTTTACATCAAATAATATACATTAAGAATTTAATTTGATTACAAGAAAATTTCATGGAGTGAGCAAAGAGTCCTCTAGCATCCATCAGAAGAAAACAATAAACACTCTTTGAAATTTTTTATTACTAAATAGTATGAATGCCTGAAGGCTACAACCACTAAATTAAATCGGAAATCACCAAGGAAGTCCTAGAGCATCTAGGATACTTCATTGCACAAAATTAGGCTAAAAATAAGAATTTTTGCCCAATTTTTTTTTTCCTTAAAACAAATCTTAATTTATACCGTTCCATATAAGGGCTCAATTTTAACTAAAATACTCTGATACTCATAAAAAGTCTCTAAAATAAGGAAATAAAGCCTTATTCTAAAAAAACTTTGAAAATTATAAAAACAAAATATAAAAATTTAATAAACATAAAAAATAAACCTTATATTCTTTCCTACCTCAACAAGAAATTAAGAGATTTTTATGAGCATTATCTTCCTCGTACTTCAAATAAAAAAATTCGAAGTCCCTACATTGACCACAAGATTAATAATTTCAATCCTTGAGTACATGATTGCAACTTTTATGATTGTCAAGGACTCCTATTTTATATACTTACTCTGATTCTAGGATGACTTCTAACTCTTGGTTTAGACGCCTTGCAGGCATACTTACATCGATTCTTGTGGGGTTTGTAGACGCAAATGGATTAGGGGGCATGGTTAACTTATCTCCTTCTCCCTCCAACATTTGGACCACAACTTTCATAGAAGGACGATCCACTGGGTGCCACTGGATGCACCAGAGTCCCACAATTGCAAGATTCTTTGCAATTTTAGCATCTCCATTATCCTCAACATAGACTCGTAGGTCTTCCTTTTGCTCTAACAAATTGTAAATCCATTCTGGGAAATATATTTGGCTAGTGTTCTCCACAGTTACATCAACATTTTTCCTACCTCCAACCATTTCAAGTAACAATATTCCAAAACTGTAAACATCTTATTTGTAAGACACACTCCCAAAGTTTCTAGAGAACACTTCAGGTGCAATGTAACCCATGGTCCCCCTAGCTGTGGTCATGGACACTGCACTTTGATCCTTAGCACACAACTTGGCCAAACCAAAATCAGAAATTTTTGGATTGAAATTTTGGTCTAGCAAAATATTATGAGGTTTAATATCAAAATGGAGGATTCGTTGATCACATCCTTGGTGAAGATATTCAATTCCTTTTGCGATGCCGAGAGCAATGTCTTGTAACTTTTCCCAACCAAGGAAACGGTTAGAATCTACTGAGGAAATGAACTTCTCTAGTGAATCATTTGGTAAGAACTCATAAACTAGAGCTCTTCTAAATCCATCAGCACAAAAGCCAACCAAGCGAACCACATTAACATGGTGGATTCTACCCATTGTTCCCACTTCATTTATAAATTCTTCCCCATTTCCCTTGGAACTATTCAAGATCTTCACGGCTACATGGATTTCATTTGAAAACTTTCCTTTGAACACTGTTCCATAGGCTCCTTGTCCTAACTTCTCAGTAAATTGATTTGTAATTCTTTTAACATCGTTATATGAGTACCTTGTGGGCTTGAGAGCTTTGTAATCCTCCAAAAAAATTTCAATCCTAGCTTGATTTTCTTTTTCTGTTTTGTCATAGCTATAGACACGGTAGAGTGCATAGACTACTAGTGTCAAAAGAAATGATCCCAAGATGGAAACTGCATATTAAATACTCATGAGTCAAGAAAACAAAAAGTAATTTACACTAAATTTTCAAATGGCCAACGGACAACTCACCAGTAGTCATTATTTTTCTTGATCTACCTGTAAAGTATTTTAACATGAACAGCTTCTAATTACACTTATCAGAAAACAAAAGATAATTATTTAAGAGTTTGTCACTATTAGCCGAACAATATTTAGATAATTCATGTGTACATAAACATGATAGTCCCTTCTCTTACATAAATAGTGGATTCCACCATGACTTTAATTAGTAGAATAAGTTATTATGTGATGAGGAAGTATCAAGTCATTGTACTCCTAAGATGCAAGTCATTGTACCCCTAAGATGTTGAATAATTACACTTATTAGCAAGGTAGTGTTGCATTCAATATTGTTGTTCTGTTTTAGAGTTTTAAGATGTTAATGTGCTGAGCAATGGTTTTCCTCAATTAATCAATTACCACACTTATGCTAATCTTTTTACGTAAAGTTTATATTGATATTGCAAGGTTTACCACACTTATGCTAGTCTTCTTAGCTAGTCGGATTGTTAGGGATAGGGTATCGGTGATGTTTTTGATTTTCAGAGGTTACAAAAAAAAAACACACACACACACACACCAAAACGACGTCATTTTGGTTTAGTTAACGACAACACTTAACTGAAGGGTAACGGATGACTGAATTGACAATATACACATGCCTAATTATTTAGTACTATTACTATGAAAGTACAATTTAAACTCTTTTTTATATCATGTAATAATGAGTCTTACTAATTAAATTGATGATAAAATCTACAATTTTTGTAAAAGAATGATGCACTAGATCGCTCTACACTTTACTCTAACAGTATCTAATAATTTTTCTTTTGACACAAGCCCACTTCTAAAATAATGTTCTTTTGAATGGAAGGAAAAATATTACTTCAAGACTTGATACGGAGACAACTTACAAGCCTAGATCTAAAATAATGTTCCTTTGGTTTAAAAAAAAATTCTTTACTTGTTACAGGAAATTACCGTTGCAGAACACTTACAAACTAAGCTTTGATAAAATCAATATATGTTGGCATGAAACAGAACTTGTGTGATTATAGAAGTGGAAATTGGGTAGAAATAATACAATACCTTTGTCTTTGTCGGGGTCGAAGCACTCTGTTTTCAAATCAGTGCTATTATTCTCGAATCTACATATCTTGCCTTTCCCTTCACAGTGTCCGCACTTCGGTCCGGACCATGTCAATTCAAGAGAAGAACTCCATATATCAGATGGAACTGATGAAACGGTATACATCTTTGTACACGATAATATGGGCAGGTCGTCGATGTCATAATCCGAAGAAAAAGCAAGAACTGAGGTTCTTGAAGCGCTATTAAGACAAGGGACCGGATATGAATATCCTGTATCTCTTTCAGGCGTACAACTAAAAAGGGAATAGTTATGAAGAGAATTTTTGAATTGGAAAGGAGGGGAAGATAAATTGAGTCTCAAAATTTTCCGCGGAAAGCAATTATCTGAGTCAGTTACTTCAATTAACTGAGATTTGTAATCAATGTTTTTAACAAAGGCTTTTACTGAAGTAGGCAGCTCAAGCACCGTATCATTATTATGAGAGCAGTAGAGATCAAAGCCAGGATAGCCAGAGTGCTGGTCTGGCTGCCTGTCCTTGAGTCGGAAAGGAAATCGGATGGGTGGACCGTTTCCACACTGTAATTCGGGACAACTATTGTGGCCTTCTCACTGATTCTAAGAGTAACTTACCTATTTCTAAGCAATCAAGTATCATTTGGGTGGTTGAAAATTTATAGACTTGGGTCAACCGTTGCTTCGGGTGGACTCCATAAGTGCATTTGTTTTTTTTTTTTTTTTTACTTTTTTGCTTGGATCCATTGATTCAATAAGGGCTGTTATCCTCTAAATAATTCTCAGGCGTGTAACTTTTTTCCAGGGCGGTCCACCCATCAGAAGATTCAGAACTCCTCAGATATCAACTGGGCTGGCCCATTATAGAATATATAAAGCTCATGATGAAATTCCATTGCTCACGAATCACAATCTTCTCATGGCCTACTTTTTATAAGTCTGATGGGCCGATTTTGTAAGGCTGATGGCTTTTAGGACAGAAAAAGAATAGTTTCTTCTTGATTTATTTAATACATAAAAAAAAAAATTAAAAAAAAGAAAAAGAAAAAAAAAAGACAATCACGCATTAATTTGAATAATTTCAGCTAGTTGTTTTCAGGACATTCCTGCGGCTAACGAAGGAAGAATTTTGATAAACTTTTCTTATGCCGTATGACCATACTGAACTTTAATTTTATTTAATGTATTGAACTTCCACTGAGCTATTATTATTCTTATTCTTATTTTTATTATTATTATAATAATTTAATGTGTTGAGACGATAAGTTGTATTTTTCATGGATGTTTCAGTGAGAAAGCAATAAAGATAGGGATGACTCTACTTGCAAAAGTGGGTATTCAAATTTGTACAGAAACACAGCTTATAGTAAGCTATTTGTTGACTCATGACTTCATTTAGATATGAAGATGCATGCAACAAAGATAGGAATGACTCTACTTAGTTTTATTTGTTGTGACTTGCCTGCTGGCTATCAGCAATTTTTCTACTTATTGAGTTGAAATATCATTAGGTAAAATAATTTATTTGGTTAATGTATTATTGCTGTGATATAATTTTTATTATTTATTAAATTGAAACATTGTAGGCAAAATAAGTACTGAAAATTTGATTGATATGTTTTACTAATTTTAAAACTTAAAATAAATATGAATTATGTCCAAAAATATTTAAAATATACATAAATAAATTTTAATTAATTAATTAATAGTCATACCCCAAACTTGTCGTACTTTAATTTTTCAAAAACTATCATACCTCCCATACCCATATCATACCACTTCTGTGTCTGTGTTTGTGTCTGAGACTTCAGGCCATTTATTATGGTCATGTCCGAGAGCTAAAAGAATTTGGGGCTGTTCTAAGATTTTTAAACCCATTTATGATGGTCAATTCAATAGTTTTCTAGAGCTATTTTGGAAGATGACAATGAATGATCATTGCGATGAAGGTGTCATTGCGTTGGTAGGGACGATTGCTTGGAGGATGTGGGGTAACCGGAATGAAATTTGAAAGGGAGGAAAAAGGATTGGTGAGTTGGAGTTGTTTTGTGGAGCATCATTGTTGTTGCTGGAGTATCAGGAAGCTACTGCCGATGTACCAAAGCACTCAGATTCGTTGGTACAACATTGGATTCCTACTTTTGGTCACATGTATAAAGTTAATGTGGATGGAACTATTTTTAAAGCACAAAAAGAATTTGGGGTGGGGGTAATAATTTGTGATGCCAATGGTCTAGTGGTGGCTACATTGAGTAAGAAATTTCAAGCTCCTTGGGGTCCTTTGGAGGTGGAGGCCAAAGCACAGTTTGCCAAAGATGTGGGATTACTGGAGTTCATTTTAGAAGGCAATTCTCTGAATGTCTTTCGTGCACTTGCAAGTCTATCTCCTCTTTCAGCTTCAGTGATGCCTATAATTTATGGGATTCAAGCTTCATGTCATGATGTTAATTAGGAATGTGTTGTGTTTTCCTATGTATGTGGGTAGGGAAATAAACCTACCCATCTTTTGGCAAAACATGCTATTAGTATTGTTAATTTTTCTATTTGGATGGAAAAGAATTTTTGTTTCTTGGAATAAGCTTTTCATTAGGATATAATGTTTTCTTTAGTTTAATGAAAGTGTCAAGTTTCCTATACATATTAAGCTTTTTTTTATATTAAAATAATTGATAAAAACAATTAAGTAGTTGTTTCTATCTATAAAAATTACGGTTATTTGACGAAACCATATGATAATTAAAAAGGACATCCATTAGGGGTAATCACAACTTCTAAAACCCAACTTATAGTCTATGATGCATGATATGTTATCATGTCTAACGTTGGTTAATTAGCCTAACAAATCTTTTTGTTCCGCACACATAATCTCTATATATTAAGAGGATTCAAAAAGTTAGTTATTTTTTTTTTTCAAAAATATTCCTAATTTAATTAACTTATCCTTATTCCTAAAACATAAAAATAAAGTAAAAATTTTAAATTGATAAAAAAAACCTACCATGTTCTATAAAACTTCCCATTACCCCATGTACACAACCAAAATTACCCCATGATCCTATAAAAAAAAACTACCCCATGTTCTTAAAAAATAAATAAATAAATAAATAAAAGATTCTCATTGCACGCATGTGGTGAGGCTAGTAATTCATAACTGATTTTTTTTTGGATGAAAATTCATAACTGATTTTGATTACAGGTCAAAGTCGGCAAAGCAAAAGTATGAAAAAAGCAATTCAAAGTTGGCTGAAAAGCAAAAGTGCCGCGCGCAAAAGCAATTCTGAGTTTTTTAATCCCACGCAGAGGGAGTGAAGGAAGTGCGGCTGGCTTCATTTCTCTTGATATTTAAAAATAAAAAGAATTTTATAAAGTTGTAAGAGCACTAGTAATATAGGTATTTTTTTACCTATCTTGCTATAGTTCATAGCTATATATGGCTGTACACTGTACCTGAGAGCTAAAAAAAAAAAAAAAAAATTTATTCTCCACCCAATTAAAATACTACTAGTCAGAAACCGTGCAACGCATGAGAACTTACCTATTTATAATAGACTAAAATAATTTTATAAAATTTTAAATTGATTATGAAACTATACTATTGTGTGAATTGCTCCTATCTTTTTTATTTACAATTTGATGAATAAGTTATTGCTTGAACATGTAACAGGTTGCAAAAAATCTAGCTAACAAATTTAGATATAGCAAAAAAATAACTAAAAAAATCTAATGATAAAACTTCCGAAAGGAAAAAAAAAATCAGAAAATTCCCTAGAACTACCTAGAAATGATTGAAACAAAACAAAATATACATGACTACCAAATAGAGAAATATAAGAGAAAGATAGGTTACTTTCAAGAGAATAATCTATAGTTATAAAAATTGAAATTTGCCAAACAGTTTCAAATATTGCAAAAAATTGAACACAAAAATTCAAATGGTCAAACTTTCAAAAGACAATAAAATTAAAAATCAAAAGATTCAAAATCTACAAATTATAAAAACAAAACAAAAAAATATAGTCATTATTGCGAGACAATTTTAGTAAGGATGGAAAGCTTTTCTAAGTTTTTATTATCCAATTCTTCCTAATTGATGAAAAATTTGGTTCAAACATTGTCGAACACTTTAAAGGTGCAAATAATATAGGCTTCCAACATAATCTTTAATTAATAAACAAAGAAGCATGACACCATAAGTGAAAACATAAGATAACATATAGTGCATAGACCTTACTCCACAGCTGTGAAAAAATATCCACACAAAAGGAATTGAAAACTTGTACAACAAACGCAATAAGCTACCTTTGATGTGAGACAACCTAACATACGTCTCCGTAATGTAAAACTTAAGGTTATATAATCTAAAATAACATAGAATATAGCATCTTTGAACCATACAAAAAGTTAGCAAACTTACTGAAATACTTGTAGTTATACTATATAATGTAAAGTACTACTCCATCACCAATGAAAGTCATGTAAAATCTCATGGGGCCTAGAAGAACAAACAGTCACAAGATCACCTTCACCAGACACAAAACCAACAAAAAAAAAAAAAAACTTATTCACCAAAAAGAGAAAAAGCAAGAGCAAGTGTACCAAAGAAATTGAAGCTTAGGGTTTTCTCTCTTAGTGGAGACGGACAGAGGAAGCTGCTTTAGGGTTTTCAAAGATTTTGTTATGCTCAGAAGGAAAATCAAAGGGAATTCCTATTAGGACTCCTGTTATTACTCTTTTATATATATATATATATATATATATGAGAGAGACTCCTGTTAGGACTCTCTCACTATTTAGTTTTAAAAATTAAAATTTTTTATAAATTAAAATGATAATGTGGAAAATTGTGAGAGTTTCAGAGGTTTCGGTTATATATATATATATATATATATATATATATATATATATTTGTTTGTTGATTGTTTTTTCTATTCTTTTTATCCAACCGTGACTCCCTCTAAACTCTCACCTCTCGATCTGTCTCACTACATGTTTAAAGAATATGAGTTCTTGTTAGTTTAACAAAAAAAGTTTTCTTGTGGTCAAATAAAAGACTTAGATTCAAAGCTAACCTAAACAAAAGACAAAAAACAAAAAAAAAAAAACAAAAAAACAAAAAAAGAAGAAGAAATCAATTAGTGTATTGGCCTAATAATAAAGGGCAATTATTATATATAAACACAATTTATGTAGTAAATTTAATAAAAAATATAAACACAATTTATGAATTAAATTTAATAAAAAAATTAAATGACACATCATAGTTGGACCTGAGTAGAACCCCAATCTAAGCTCAAAGAGGTTGAACCTCTCTCTTTTCCGATTCTTTGAATGGTTCAGGTTTCAAAATCATAGTAGTTGAAAGGGGAAAAATATCTCTTAAAGCCCGAATAAACGGATCCATCATTTGCACAGGCCCTTTGAGGACGGACCTGATGTGAACGGGCCTCGTATGAACGGGGTGAAGAATGGTGGGCTAGTTGTCCATGGGCCTGCTGAGCCCCTAATGAGGGATATTTTGACCCAGTCTCATAAGAGCCCAAATAGAGTCCTTGCGCTAGTAGGACTCCGGAAAATCTTATATATTTGGTAAAAATCTTCCGCATAAGGAGGAGACTTATTCATCACGTTTAGGATTCTACAAGAGGAGTCCTATAAGGAAAAGACTTCCGCTCCAAGGAAGAGATGTCAACCTCAACCCACTATAAAAGGCCCAATACCCTCACAAACCAAGGTACGCATAATAAACCCTCTCTAGCACTCTAGAGCTGTGAGCATCCTTTCTAACTTGACCTTCGGAGGGTACTTGGCCGGCACCACACCGGTGCTCTCTGTTAGGTCCTCTTTTCTTTGTGCAGGTGTCGTTGCGAGGGTACGAGCATTGTGCAACTCACTGTTGATATTTTCGGCATCATCAGTTGGCGCCGTCTGTGGGAAACGCTTTTAAGTGATTAAGCCACATTACCGTTTCCCGGACTAAAGGGTTGCATGGTACTCACTCGCTCAATGGCAACTACTAATGACGTACAAGGAGAGGAACCACCCACGACTGCCCTCGAGAGACAAGTTCAGACTCTCGGTGCCGCCGTGGAACGTCTCACCAAACGGAACCTCGACTTGGAAGAACAGCTGCGCCAGAAGAATGCAGCACTAAATAACCGACCAGAAGATCAGGAAGGGACTAGCGCTCCAAACAGGAATCAGGAGAGACCTGAGGGCAGCCACGCCCCAAGCAGGCCGGAGAGGCGGCACGTGAGCATGCCATCCCTCACGGATGCGACTCCGCCACATATAGCCGCCGAGATGCAGGCAATGAGGGAACAAATGGAGGTCATGATGAACGCCCTCAAGGGGCGAGTCTCCAGTGACCTTGACGATCTGGTCAATCGTACAGACTCACCTTTCACTGCGGCCGTGAACTCCTTCCCCCTACCCCACAAGTTTCGCATGCCGAATATAGATAGCTATGACGGGATGAAAGATCCTCTTGATCACCTGGAAACTTTCAAAACCCTGATGCATCTACAGGGGGTACCGGACGAAATCATGTGCAGGGCCTTCCCAACTACACTGAAGGGTTCCGTGAGGATTTGGTTCAGTCGGCTGACACCGAACTCAATCAGCACTTTCAAGGAACTAAGCGCTCAGTTCACTTCGCACTTCATAGGGGGACACAGGTACAAGAAGTCTACAGCATGCCTGATGAGCATCAGGCAGAGAGAGGACGAGACGCTAAGATCCTACATAACCCGCTTCAATAAGGAAGCCCTCTCAATTGACGAAGCCGAAGACAAGATACTGGTGGCAGCCTTCACGAACGGATTACGGGAGGGCAAGTTTTTGTTCTCGCTATACAAAAACGACCCCAAAACCATGTCAGAAGTGCTCTACAGGGCCACAAAATACATGAACGCGGAAGACGCACTGCTTGCACGGGAGGAAAGGCCCAAGAAGAGAGAACGCCAGGCAGACATGCGCCAGGACCAAGGGCCGAAAAGACAAAGGACAGGGGACAGAAGGGACGACAGACGTTCGAAACCCCCGATTGGAAGGTTCACTAGTTTCACTCCCCTGAACGCCCCGATTGACCAAGTCTTGATGCAAATCAAAGACGAGGAGAAGCTGACATTCCCGGGAAAACTGAAGAGCGACCCAAGCAAACGGTCGCGAGACAAGTATTGTCGTTTCCACCGAGACCATGGCCACGACACGGCCGAATGCTACGACCTAAAGCACCAGATTGAAGCTCTCATTAGACAAGGAAAGTTGCAGAAATTCATTAACAAAGAGAAAACGGACCATAATCGCCAAGAGCCAGCCCCCCGGAGGGATAACGAGCGTCCGAGACCCCCCATTGGAGACATAACGATGATAGTGGGGGGAACCGCATCTACTGGTTCTTCCAAAAAGGCTCAAAAAATGTACCTAAGATCGGTCCTGAACGTCCACATGACGGGCTCGAGGCACAGCACCACACGGATGGAGAGCCCTGTTATAGGATTCACCGAAGAAGATGCAAGGAGGCTTCATCATCCGCACGACGATGCGCTGGTCGTCAGCATACGCGTGGGGGATTACAACGTTCACCGAGTGCTAATCGACAACGGCAGCTCAGCAGACATTCTATACTATCCAGCATTCCAGCAAATGGGGATAGACAGAACACGATTGGTGCCGGCAAGCGCTCCCCTTGTCGGCTTCGGAGGAACCAGGGTATTTCCAATAGGTTCCATCACCCTCGCGGTAACGGTGGGTGATTACCCGTAAGAACTCACTAGGAATGTAATGTTCCTCGTAGTAGACTGCTCATCCGCTTACAACGGTATTCTCGGACGACCTACACTTAATTCATGGAAAGCAGCAACATCCACATACCACCTAATGATCAAATTCCCAACGGACTATGGGATTGGAGAATTGCGGGGAAATCAGGCAACCGCCCGAGAATGCTACATTGCCATGCTAAAGATGGAAGATCATCATCAGGCGATGTGTATAGAAGAACAGCGGACGGTCACGGAACCAGCTGAAGAGATGGAGATAGTAATACTCGACGAGTCCAAACCAGAGCGAACAACCAGAATTGGAACATTGGCCTGCCAACCTGTGCGCCAGGCCCTCGTAACCTTCCTCAGGAGAAACCAGGACATTTTTGCATGGAACCATAAAGACATGCTTGGGATCGACCCTTACGTCATAGTCCACAAGCTAAGTGTGAACCCTTCAACTCCCCCGGTCCGGCAGAAAAAGCGAGTTTTCGCTCCTGAACGGGATAGAGCAATAGCACAAGAGGTCGGAAAGCTACTGGAGGCAGGTTTTATAAGGGAAGTGTATTACCCAGAGTGGTTGGCAAACGTGGTCATGGTCAAGAAGGCGAGTGGAAAGTGGCGAATGTGCGTCGACTTCACGGACCTTAACAAAGCATGCCCAAAGGATAGTTATCCGCTCCCGCGGATAGATGCACTGGTCGACTCCACAGCCAGACACCAGCTTTTAAGTTTTATGGATGCCTTCTCGGGCTATAACCAGATCAAGATGGAGGAACATGATCAGGAGAAAACGTCCTTCGTCACCAGCCAAGGCCTCTTTTGCTACAAAGTGATGCCGTTCGGACTCAAGAATGCAGGGGCAACATACCAAAGGTTAATGGACAAGATGTTCGCACACCAGATTGGGAGAAACGTGCAAGTCTACGTTGACGACATGCTGGTGAAGAGCCGCTTCGAAAATGATCATCTGAGCGACCTCCAGGAGACATTCGATACCCTACGGTCATACAACATGAAGCTGAATCCGGACAAGTGTGCATTTGGGGTGACGGCAGGAAAATTCTTGGGTTTTATGGTGTCCCAAAGAGGAATAGAGATCAATCCAGAGAAGATACGGGCCATCATGGAGCTGGAACCGCCAAGAACGACTAAGGAGGTACAGAGCCTGAACGGCAGGGTTGCCGCCTTGAACAGGTTCGTTTCAAAAGCAACTGACAGGTGCTTACCGTTCTTCCGCGTACTGAAGAAATCATTCGAATGGACGGAAGAGTGCCAGAGGGCATTTGAAGATCTAAAGAAATACCTTTCCTCACCACCTTTGCTTAGCCCGTCCAAACCGGGGGAAGATCTCTACTTGTACCTAGCCGCTTCGCGGGTGGCAGTAAGCGCGGCTCTAGTAAGGGAAGAGGAAGGGGCGCAGTGGCCAGTCTATTTCGTAAGCAGAGGGTTCCGAGGGGCCGAAGAAAGATACCCCCACATGGAGAAGCTGGCCTTCGCGCTGATAATCGCAGCTCGAAAACTGAAACCGTACTTTCAAGCCCACAGCATCATCGTCCTAACAAATCAACCCCTAAAAAGGGCAATGAGCAGCCCCGAAGCAGCCGGACGAATGGCCCTGTGGGCAAAAGAGCTGAGCAAGTTTGACATACACTACCGTCCGCGAACCGCAATAAAAGGCCAAGCCGTAGCTGATTTCATCGCCGAATATACACAAGCGGGGCAACAAGAGCCACAAGCCCTCAGACTATGGAATATCCACACGGATGGATCATCAACCAGGCTAGTTGGGGGCGCCGGGGTGGTAATTCAAACCCCCGACGGAGACACGATCGAGTGCATGATCCGATCGGACTACCCGACGACCAACAATGAGGCCGAGTACGAGGCATTGTTGGCAGGATTAGACCTGGCGAAAGCAGCAGGCGCCGAGGCCATGGTCATACATTGCGATTCGCAGGTGGTAGTCAGTCAGATTAATGGTACCTATGAATGCAAAGGGGAAAAAAATGAAGAAATACTTGGAAGAAGTCAGAAGACGGATCAACTCCCTCCAGGTCACTTTCGTCCAGATCCCAAGGGAGGAGAATGAATGTGATGACCGGCTCGCAAAAGCCGCCTCAGCAATGGCCATGACAACCTCTGATCGGGTGTTATCCTTCATCCAGTGCTCCTCAATCATTGACAGTAAGGCGGAAGTGCAAGAGGTAAATCCAGAATATGATTGGACGACACCCCTAATGGCCTACCTAAAGGAAGGCACGCTCCCGGACAATAAGGACGCAGCCAGAAAGTTGAAAGTTCGGGCTGCGCAGTTCATAATAATCAATGACATCTTATACAAAAGAGGATTCTCACGACCATATCTAAGGTGTTTGGGTCACGAGGAGGCAAATTATGTAATGAGAGAGGTCCATGAAGGCATCTGCGGAAACCATTCGGGGGCGCGGTCTCTGGTACACAAACTGATCCGGGCAGGATACTATTGGCCCACGATGCAGAAGGACGCGCAAACTTACGTCAGGGTCTGTGACAAATGTCAAAGGTTTGGTAACCTAATTAGGCAACCAACCGAAGAGCTGACCCCCATGACGGCCCCTTGGCCATTTGCCTAATGGGGACTAGACATCATGGGCCCTCTCCCGACGGCCGTGCGACAGCTGAAATTCTTGGTGGTAGGGATCGACTACTTCACTAAGTGGGTCGAAGCGGAAGCTCTAGCAACTATTACGGAGAAGAACATCAGAGGTTTCGTATGGAGGAATATCATATGCAGATTTGGGATACCAAGGGTCCTCATCTCCGACAATGGGAAACAGTTCGACAACAAGGCATTCCGAGATTTTTGCTCGGAGTTAGGCATTAGGAATCACTACTCGTCACCCGCACACCCACAGGCAAATGGCCAAGTTGAAGTCACGAACCGATCCTTGCTCAAAATCATCAAGACCTGGCTCGAGGGGGCAAAAGGTATATGGCCCGATGAATTGCCAAGTGTGTTATGGGCATATCGCACGATGGCAAGAACGCCGACAGGGGAAACACCATTCAAGCTGACATACGGGAGCGAGGCCGTCATTCCAGCAGAAATTGGTCTTACAACCTATCGAGTGGAAAGCTACGAGGAAGGCAAGAATGAAGAGGCTTTGCGGCTACAGCTAGATCTAGTCGACGAAACCCGGGCAATAGCTGAACAAAGGATAGCTCGATACCAGAACCTCATGGCAAAGCACTACAACTCCAAAGTCAGACACAGAGACTTCCAGATCGGAGACCTTGTACTTCGTAAAGTTATAGGAGCAGCTAAAGACCCCTCACAAGGAAAACTTGGCCCAAACTGGGAAGGGCCGTACAAGATCTCATCTTGGCAGAGAAAAGGAACCTATCACTTGGAAACCATGGACGGACAAAGACTGCAACACCCGTGGAACACTGAGCACCTGCGAAAGTACTACCAATAGACACAACGGGAAGAGACATCCACCCCTTAGAAGCATTCCAGCTCATATCTAAAGTTTTCAGTAGTTTTTATTTTTTAGAGCAATCTTTACTTTTTTATGCTTTTACTTTGAACAAACCTCTCTACAAATGCCTTTTTAAGCCCAAAGGGCCAGGCATTGTTTTCCTATAAAGACTTCTTTCAGGCAACAAGATCTTTCCTGCCTAGTCGGTTTAATTCAATATCACAAAACTGTCCATAAGATGGACGGATCATCCCAAGAGGATGAAAACTAAAGTCCACATAATGGACGGATCAATAAAACTGTCCATAAGATGGACGGATCATCCCAAGAGGATGAAAGCTTAAGTCCACATAATGGATGGATCACCCCAAGAGGATGAAAGCTTAAGTCCACATAATGGACGGATCATCCCAAGAGGATGAAAACTTAAGTCCACATAATGGACGGATCATCCCAAGAGGATAAAATCCTAAGTCCATAAATGGACGGACCAATAAAACTGTCCACAAGGTGGACGGATCACCCGAGAGGATGAAAAATAAAACTGTCCACATAATGGGCGGATCATCCCAAGAGGATAAAATCCTAAGTCCATAAATGGACGGACCAATAAAACTGTCCACAAGGTGGACGGATCACCCGAGAGGATGAAAAATAAAACTGTCCACATAATGGACGGATCATCCCAAGAGGATAAAATCCTAAATCCATAAATGGACGGACCAATAAAACTGTCCACAAGGTGGACGAATCACCCGAGAGGATGAAAAATAAAACTGTCCACATAATGGACGGATCATCCCAAGAGGATAAAATCCTAAGTCCATAAATGGACGGACCAATAAAACTGTCCACAAGGTGGACGGATCACCCGAGAGGATGAAAAGTAAAACTGTCCACATAATGGACGGATCATCCCAAGAGGATAAAATCCTAAGTCCATAAATAGACGGACCAATAAAACTATCCACAAGGTGGACGGACCATCCCATGAGGACTAAAAACCACTGGGCCAAATAGCAGACAGACCAGTAATGTCGCCCATAAGTGGACGGATCAACCCAAATAGACGGACTCCACTAAGTCCGTATAATAAGCAAACCCAAGATAACGTCCACTAGTAGGACAGACCTCACCAAGAAAAACGAAGTACGAAACCCAACGGACTGACACGAAGCACAGCCTACCTGACGATTGGTTTCAAATTATGCAAAAGAAGCATGTTCAATAAACAACGGACATAACGGATGGATTCAAATTATACATGACAGACATGTTCGAACCATTCAAAAGCAAATAGTGCGGGAGGACGTACTATAATGAGCAGGACGGAGCTCAATTAAGCATAAAAATACGTTAAAAAAAAAAATGTATTCCACAGAGATAACGGACCCAGTTTATAAAAAGCATGACGGTCAATATATAAATAAACCCCGTAAAACATGACGGGTGTTATAAATTGTTCCACACTTCAAAAAAAAAAAAAAAAAAAAAAAAAAAAAACTAAGTTATTACAAGACCAAAATCAAGCTCCGTCTCCTCCTTCTTCTGGACGGTCCTCAACATCTCTAGCCTTACTGTCCGCAGCAGTAGGATCTATTGGAGCTTCACGGACAAGGCCGTCCTCATCAAAAAGAGCATCGGTGTCCTCCGACTGAGCGGGCTGAGCAGTGGACAGCTCCGGGGCAGAGACGGAGACGGCGGACAAGTCTAGATCAGGATACAACCTCTTCACTTGACGAAGGGCATTGTCGAATCCATCGTTGTAAACCAGACTCAGCTCCGCGATGACCTCGCTGGAGTCACGGTACTCGCGTACGGCGTCCTCCCTGGCATGACGGACCTCATTGTCTTTGTCCACTAGAGCTTTTTTCAGACCTTCCACCATCTGAACGGCCTCATCCCGGGCCGTCTCGGCCATCCCCAGTTTTTTCTCATGGGTGATCTTCCAGGCCTTCAAATCGAGCAGTTCCCCCTCCGTCATCTTTGCCTTCTCACGGAGCCGACCAATGGTCGTCTCATGGCTGAGACACCGTCCCATGAGGCCCTTCGTCATTATCATAGCCTGAGGACGACGAAAATAAGTTAACAAAACATAAAACAAAAATTGATGAACGGATGGAATGAGGTGGACGGATCATTACCTGAGCAATGCTGAAGAGGCTCGTCTCTCCCATCGCCTCCGTCGAGTGGTTCCCAAGATCCTCGTAGTCGTCGGTAGTGATGATCGACGACATCCTTTCCAAGGCATACTTGGAATCCTCACGGAGCAAGACGGGAGGTTTCTTCTGCTCGCCTGGCTGACCCGTCATCAGCCCTTTACCTTTACCGTGCTTGGACGGAGGGACTGACTTGTTCCCCTCAGCCATCAAGCCAAGGACCGGGTCCAAAGGAACCTTAGGATGCTTAGACGGACCGTCGCTCTTCATAGGCAACTTCCGTTTTAGAAAGGGCTTGCTAGAGCCTGTCCCCATGGCGTCCGTCCCGGTTTTCTTGTTCTTCGCGGCTTGGAGTCTAATGGCCGCTCGTCTTTTGGCATCTTCCATCTCTGAAAAAGGATGACGGATTAAGGAGCAAAAATCATGATACAAAAAAGAAGTGAAAGAGCATGAAGTGGACGGACTTACGCAGACGGGTCGTTTTCTCGTACTTTAAGGCCGCCGGGGTGGGCTCGGGACCGTCGCAATACCAGTGGATAGTATCGAGGTTGACGAGTTTGGCCCGCGTCCTCTCCTCTGGTGTTGTCTTGGCAAAAATTTTCTCAAGGAAACTGAATTCCTCAAGTGTAACTTGGGGACGCCGTCGAACTGCAAAATAGAAGACGGAGGTTAGAAACATTACAAGTTACATAAATGAACGGAGTAGTTTATGACGGACCATACCAGATGAGTTTAAAATGCCCCAAACTGTGTCGACGGGCATAAAGTCCGTCTCCCCTGGTTGACTCATCCAGTCGTCACCTTCCATAAAGAAGTATCGACTCTTCCAGTCCCTATTTGAGTCCGGGGTCTCATAGATAACTTTTAGGACGAGACTCCTAGGGACGAAGCTGTACATACCCCTGGACTTATCTATTTCGTCTGGACGGTAGCAATGGAGGAACTCTCTTATTGTAAGCCTCCTTGCTCCGTCCGACATGGCTCCGTACAGGACCTCCATGGCAATAAAGACTCTCCAGGCGTTGGGGGACACCTGGCTGACGGATATACCTAGGTAGCTTAAGAGTTCGCGATGTAGTGAACTCAATGGGAACCTCAACCCAGCCTTTAGCACCTGCTCGTACACGCCCACCCCGTCCACTCCTTCGTAATAGCATTTTTCTGACATGTAAGGTAGACGGAGTGGGATATGGTCAGGAATTTGGTAGCGGTCCCTTATTGTATTGAAGTGACCCTCCTTGATGGTCGACGTAAAAGCATGGACCGTCTACTCTGGGGGCAAGATGAACTCCTTAAGTCCATCAACCCCCACGACGGACTTCACTATTTGTTCTTCGTCCTCTGAAACCTCCTGGACTTCAATCATCTCCAGGCCCTCATGTGTTGAGGACGAGGAAGATGACGACTGACTACTCTCGCTCGAGACGTCGTGGTCTTTGGGACCTGACGGGTATATCCCCTCGTAGTCCGCCCCGTCAGGAACGACCGATTGGTTACTTGACGCACTAGATATTTCCTACATATAATTACAAAACCTAAGACTCTGACGGGTTGGAGATAACGACGGACGCATTAAGTACAAATAAAAGGAAGGGAAAGAACGGATATAAAAATAAAACTCACCAGAAGCTTGTAGTAGGATACGACGAGCGACGGATGCTTGAGTGAACGGGTTGTGCTCTGACAGACGTGACGGACTCGCTCTGACAAATCTCTTCCAGCAGCAAGTGGAGAAATGAGAGGCGGAGGACCAATATTTATACTGGGAGTGCACGGAAGACGAAGCGACGCCTCGTTCCAAGACAACAGCCACTGACAGATTGACATTTGGCACAACGCATTTAATGTGTCAGCTACTGACTCAGCAATGTACAGATGAAAATTTACAGAGACGTACCGAGATTTAGATCCGTCACCCCATGGGTCCGTTCATAATAGCTGACGGACCCATCAGGTGAGGGGGCAACTGAAAGGGGAAAAATATCTCTTAAAGCCCGAATAAACGGATCCATCATTTGCACGGGCCCTTTGAGGACGGACCTGATGTGAACGGGCCTCGTATGAACGGGGTGAAGAATGGTGGGCTAGTTGTCCATGGGCCTGCTGAGCCCCTAATGAGGGATATTTTGACCCAGTCTCATAAGAGCCCAAATAGAGTCCTTGCGCTAGTAGGACTCCGGAAAATCTTATATATTTGGTAAAAATCTTCCGCATAAGGAGGAGACTTATTCATCACGTTTAGGATTCTATAAGAGGAGTCCTATAAGGAAAAGACTTCCGCGCCAAGGAAGAGATGTCAACCTCAACCCACTATAAAAGCCTCAATACCCTCACAAACCAAGGTACGCATAATAAACCCTCTCTAGCACTCTAGAGCTGTGAGCATCCTTTCTAACTTGACCTTCGGAGGGTACTTGGCCGGCACCACACCTGTGCTCTCTGTTAGGTCATCTTTTCTTTGTGCAGGTGTCGTTGCGAGGGTACGAGCATTGTGCAACTCACTGTTGATATTTTCGGCATCATCAGTAGTTATTAATAAAATTCAAATCAACCCAATATATGCGTAATGTGAGATTCATCATACACACAACACACACTTAATCATTATCCAATCAAATTTGGGGCATCACATTCGTAATTGTCAAAATAGCAGAAAGGAAGAGTCAATACGGTGTTATATATGGTGTGGCCACCAATATAAGCCAACACACACTAGGTGGTATCTCATGTTTCCGCTACATGCAGCAGCGGAAACCTCACAATATATGGGTAAGATCATTTTCCAACATGGGCTATGTGCTGATGATCAACTTCAAATATGTAATATACCGTTGGGAACTTGGGAGGCTATGATGTGCACGGTAGAACTTAACAAATGCTCCATAACAGAATTTTGAAAATAATTTTTTTATATTAATAATTATTTAAATTGATACTATTTGAAAATGTATTATTTTTTTTCTAAAATTGTTTTTTGAAAAATACAATTTTAAATATTAAAATTATGTTTTCAAAATTCGATTAATTTCTCTTAAATTTCAGTTAAGTTAGGGTATTAACTATTAAGTACTACAATAATGTTTTTAAAGCACGATTTTAAAGAAAATGCTACATACTTAAAATATATTATTTTACAAATTTTGGGAGAGAATTCGGTTACATTTGCCCTCATAAATCATAATTTCTTTCTTACCGCCACGTGTGCAATTTGTTAGTAATTTAACTAAATGTTTATAATAATTTAAAAAAAAAAAAAACTTAATAACTGTCAAATAATATATCAAGATGACGTATGTGTGCTGACGCCAAATATTGTCGGTGCATTGCTCTATATATTAATGTTGATACTGTTCCACTACCACGAACTTGCGCTTCATCTTTCTTCAGCTGGAAACTCTACTTTTTACTTTATTAATGTTGAAGATGCTTTGAAGAGTGAAGACCAAAGAAAGAATTTTTTGTGTGTTTGTCTACAGCTGTATGTGGAAGTTTTCTAGTATGTACTAGTGGAAATATTCCTCTCTCTCTATCTCTACCTCCCTCAATGGCAAGAGGATTGACGTTCACTACTGTAGGGCTCACTGTCCTTATTGTTCTCGTATTAGTCCATCCAACTTGCTGTGCTCCTACTGCTATGGTTAATCATACCTGTTCCGCTTCTTCTCGTGGGAATATCCACAACATAAGCTTTTCTTTTCGATTGAAGACCGACCCAGAAAACTGCGGGGACTTCAGTTTTGAACTTTCCAGAAATCAGCGGGATAAAGTGGCATCTAACTCCACCATTATTATGGTCTCGGACCAACCTCTTATATTGCATAAAGTTTTCATACTGCTCCTTCTTTTAAAGGAGAAATTATTAAATTCACCGGTGTAACTAAGTGTAAGATTCCCCAAAATTCTGAAAAATAAAATTAAAATTAAAACTCAAAAATCATAATGTTAACAAGTTACTTAAAAATAATAATTAAGAAGTTCAAAAAAAGATTGAATCAAGAATCTTCATATTATGTTAGTTTACTCATTTCTCCCAACACTTTCTAAGCATATACGTATATGTATAGATATATTTGCATGCATGTGTGTGTGGATATCGACATTAAAATCTAACCTGCCTCCCCCAAGGAAAAATTCTTGATTCCGCCCCTCTCTTTATATAAAAGAATTATGTAATGCACCGAGTACACTAAATAATTAAACGCAAGAATGTTGTATAATATTTTAAGTATCATAATCAGCTTTGATATTTACATTTGGGTTAGGATGGTTTGTCATTTGTCAAGTAACACAGTAGCTAGTGATACAGGTTGGCCAAAGGTCCAATGTGGTCCTTTGCTCGGATAAAGCATATAACTTTTTAAAAAGGTTTTTTTTTTTTTTTTTTTAGCAGGACTCGAACTGGGGAGCACACCCAGTCGAGCCCAGTACAAGTACTTTGACACCGAGAGCTCAACAAACTCGGCCAACACCCTGGGTTACTTTTTAAAAAGTTTAGACTTTATAGTCTCTATCCTAGGGTTGGGGGGTTTAAAGGCAGATATAAGTTAAGAAAAGGATGAACCAATTAAGTACCAACCCCATCTAACTTATACAGACTAAGACTAAGACACCACAGAGAGATTTGAGGAGATGGAGATTGTTCTTTTCCTAGTTTTTACAACGAGAGGCCCAAAAGTTAGAGAAGCAGAATTGGCTTGAGGAAAGACATGGACAACTCACAAAAAAGAGAGAGACAAATTAAGCCAAAAGTCTAGTTTTTACAACAACCGACAAAAAGAGTGGTGGTTAAGCGGTCAATTATCAAAAGCAATATTACTAATAGGAATTCATACATGCCATGTTCATAGTTAATGTGCCTTCATATTATTATTTTTATTAAAAAACTTATTTATTGAAACCTAACAAAATTTTGATTGAATATATATATATATGTTAATCCAAATACAGATTTAATGTAAGTCTTCGTAGGTTCTAATTAACTTAATTGGTAAATGCTTTTATGGTTGAATAAAAATTCTAATAAATTATAAAGAATTATTATGGAATGGATGTCATAGATTAAAATTTTATCATCATATACCCAAAAATGTAAACTTCCACTTTTTTTTTTTTTTTTAAATTTATTCTAAAAAATCCCTATAGGCTTCCACCTTAAAAGATAAAAGTATTAATATTCTCCATAAGGAATATTTCTAAGTTCTTTTGTTCTTTTTGAGTTTTTGTTGTTTGAGAACAGTTTATTTAGCTGAAACTGAAAACTTTTTACTAAAAGTATTATAAATAAAGTTAAAAGGTAGCTGAAGTTTGAAATAGTATAGTAGAACTCATAAATAGTACCAAAAAAATGTAATGAGACCCCTTCCCAAACTGCTTCCCTATGCACCAAATGAACCTTCTCACAGACGTGGGTGTGGTGAGATAAGGGTTTGGTAAATAACCTCTCAAATGTATGACAATGGAGAGGAAGAGAGTAGAGGAATTTGTAGAGTCTCTTAGATGAAAATTGGGGATGAGGCAACCTTGTTTTTCTCTAGGGTTTTCTCTCACAAAATTCTCTCTAGAAGCTTTCTAAATATGATGGGTATAAGGGTGTATATATAGTAGGGTGAGAAGGGAATGCAAAACGTCAGTTTTTGCCAAACAGGGCAAATTGGCGACTTGGTCTCGCGGCTTGTCCAAGTCACGAGTTCAAGTCGCGTCGTAACGGCCTGGTCAGCCTGGGACTTTTGTCCTGTAGCGTGATAGCTGGTGCGACCCTTCAGCTTCCCAATGTGCCTCTCACGTGCCAGCTTTTGTCGGCTTGCCAGTCGTGATCCACTCGCGAGCCCTAGCCGCGAACCTCTGTTTTTCTTGCACACTATTGAACTTTTCATCACATCTTCTCACACACTACCCTTACAATTTTTCCACCTAAATACAGGGTTACTAAGTGCTAAATTACAAGCAAATTGGTCATGGAATAAAGCCAATTAGATGGTTGATTAAATTCAACCTTACATATACTATATAATGTAAAGTACTACTCCATCGCCAATGAAAGTCATGTAAAATCTCATGGGGCCTGGAAGAACAAACAGTCGCAAGTTCACCTCCACCAGACACAAAACAAAAGCAAAAAAAAACTTATTCACAAAAAAGAGAAAAAGCAAGAGCAAGTGTACCAAAGAAATTGAAGCTTAGGGTTTTCTCTCTTAGTGGAGACGGACAGAGGAAGCTGCTTTAGGGTTTTCAAAGATTTTGTCACGCTCAGAAGGAAAATCAAAGGGAATTCCTGTTAGGACTCCTGTTATTACTTATATATATATATATATATATAAGAGACTCCTGTTAGGACTATCTCACTATTTAGTTTTAAAAAATTAAAATTTTTTATAAATTAAAATGATGATGTGGAAAATTGTGGGACTTTCAAAGGTTTCGGTTTTATATATATATATATATATATATATTTGTTTGTTGATTTTTTTTTTCTATTCTTTTTATCCAACCATGACTCACTCTCGCTCTCACTCTCAACTCCCTCTGAACTCTCCAACCCCGTGTCTCAACTCCCTTTGAACTCTTACCTCTCTGTCTCACTGCATGTTTAAAGAATATGAGTTCTTGTTAGTTTAACGAAAAAAGTTTTCTTGTGGTCAAATAGAAGACTTAGATTCAAAGCTAACCTAAACCAAAAAAAAAAAAAAAAAACAAAAACAAAAAAGAAGAAGAAGAAATCAATTAGTTTATTGGCCTAATAATAAAGGGCAATTATTAGGGAGAGGATACTATAGGTTTCAAATCTTATTGTGTCTATAAAAAAATTATTTAAAAAAAAAATTGTGATTAATATAATTTACAAGATAATTATATATACATGACTTAATGAAAGAAAATATTTATCTTGAATTATGGTGCTCTCTAAATAATAAATTATTTATTATTTTCTTATATTCAATTTTTTTTTTTTGGTCCCCAAAATAAATTATGTTAAAGACATGTTTTAAGTATAAACTATGCTCCCCCTCAAAAAAAAAAAAAAAAGTATAAACTATGCATATATGTGTTTTTTTTTTTTTAGAAAAGTATATGCATATTATTTTGTGTATTTGAAAATTATTGATCAATTTAACTTGGTCTCCCTTTGAAAAAAAAAATTTATGACTTTGCCACCAAATTCAAGCCAATAATCAACAGCCTGCATCATCCTTTGCTAATAAGAAGGCTGTCTGTACCTGCATCAAGTGAACAGCCAAGAGAATAAATCCAAATGCTCAAGTGCCACGGCTTTTCTGGAATTAATCAACCTACCATTCACTGTTTCACCTAGCGTGGCTTGTTCCAAGTGCTAACACTGGCTCTTCCATCCTAATAATACATTCAATCTTTAACGCCCTTTTTGTTTCCATTTTCATTATGCATGTTTCAAGAATTAATTGATTATGGCTCTGATTGGGAGTTCCTAAGAGAATGGAATGGAATGGAATGATTATAAGGGAATGGAAATGAATAATCATAAGGAATGAAAATGAATGGAATGAAATTGAATGTATTTAAGTAAAGGAAAAGAATGGAAAAGAATGGAATGGAATAGAATTTTTTTTTAGAGAGTTTCAACCTATGGCGTCCGCTCTTGATGATAGCTCTTTATCATCAGACCAAAATACCAATCAGTTTTTGGTGTAGGCGGAGATTGAACCCCAGACCTCTTATACAACCATCAGAGACTTCACCAGTTGAGCTAACTGGAGCCACGGAATAGAATAAAATTAAGCAACCTTGATTGGATGTTTTAAAATTATGGAATGGAAAGGAATGAAAATGAATAGAGTGTAAGTAATCTTGTTTGGGAGCAATATGAAGGGAATAGAATTGAATCATTTTATGATCATATTACTATTAGACCCCTATTTTAAAATAAATGGTTGAATATATAGGGGTATTTTGGGAGTTTTAATATATATATATAAAAAAAAAAAATCATTCTATTCCCTCCAATTCCTCCCAATTTCGAGGGGAATGAAAATTTGAGGTTTTAAGGGAATAAAAAGGAATGAGTGTTTCATCCTACCCATTCCATTCCCTCCCACTTAAACTCCCAAACAAGAGGAATGAGTTTTCCATTCCCTCCATTAAAACTCTCAAACAAGGGAAGGGAAGAATATTCTAAAATTATTCTTTTCATTCCTTTCCATTCCATTCAATTCCCTCCTCCCAAACGAAGCCTAAAGCTATTTGATACCCACTAAGTTGAAGGATTGATTGAAATTCGAGCAACCTACAGCAAAATAAAACCTCCTCTTGTGCCAAAGTATGACTTATTTTGTTGTAAGCAGCATTATATTCGTAGAGGGCGAATAAAGTTAATGATATGTTACCAATCGTTGGTACATAAGCATTGTATGATATTAAAAAACTGGGTGTTTTGTCAAAAGCCTTGTATCTTAGTGATACAATTCATCTTCTTAATTAGGAGAATCATAGTTTAAATTTCCCTACCCCATTATTATGACTGTAAAAAATAAATAATAAAAAAGTTCTAGGGTGTTCTTAAATTTTAAATATTATTTAATTCATTGTAACGATCCTCAAAAAATTGCTAGCCACATTTACTATATACATTAAAAAGAACATTCGAAATTGAGGTTCATTGTAATTGTTATACCTAGACTAAATTGGGCAGTCTGACCCGATTAACCGAAAACCAGCCCAAAGGCTGATTTTTTTTGTTGTGGTTCTGCCCATATGATGTTTGTTGAAATTAGTAAGCACCAGGATTTGAACTTGGGTTCTCTAGGATGATATATGCATGTCCAGCATGTCAACCATTAAGTTGGTAAGATATAGAAAATTATTATATATAAACACAATTTATGTAGTAAATTTAATAAAAAGTATAAACACAATTTATGAATTAAATTTAATAAAAAATTAAATGACACATCATGGTTGGACCTTAGTAGAACCCCAATCTAAACTCAAAGAGGTTGAACCTCTCTCTTTTCCCGTTTTTTGAACGGTTCAGGCTTCAAAATCATGGTAGTTATTAGTAAAATTCAAATCAACCCAATATATGCATAATGTGAGATTCATCATACACACAACACACACTTAATCATTATCCAATCAAATTTGGGCATCAAATTCGTAATTGTCAAAATAGCAGAAAGGAAGAGTCAATACAGTGTTATATATGGTGTGGCCACCAATAGAAGCCAACACACACTAGGTGGTATCTCATGTTTCCGCTACATGCAGCAGCGGAAACCTCACAATATACACGGGTAAGATCATTTTCCAACAACTTGGGCTATGGGCTGATGATCAACTTCAAATATGTAATACACCGTTGGGAACTTGGGAGGCTATGTATGATGCGCACGGTAGAACTTAACAAATGCTCCATAACAGAATTTTGCCAAATAATTTTTTGATTAATAATTATTTAAATTGATACTATTTGAAAATGCTTTTTTTTTTTCTAAAATTTTTTTTTGAAAATACAATTTTAAATATTAAAATTATGTTTTCAAAATTCGATTAATTTCACTTAAATTTCAGTTGAGTTAGGGTATTAACGATTAAGTACTCCTTTTTTTTTATTTGAGAAACACACACACATATATAGGGGAAGGGGAATGAGATAAGAGAATATACTCACACACCAATATACTATTAAGTACTACAATAATGTTTTTAAAGCACAATTTTAAAGAAAATGCTACATACTTAAAATATATTATTTTACAAAATTTGGGAGAGAATTCGGTTACATTTGCCTTCATAATTTCTTTCTTACCGCCACGTGTGCAATTTGTTAGTAATTTAACTAAATTTTTATAATAATTAAAAAAATCTTCTAAAAAAATAATAATTAAAAAAAAAAAAAAAAAACTTAATAACTGTCAAATAATATATCAAGATGACGTATGTGTGCTGACGCCAAATATTGTTGGTGCATTGCTCTATATATTAAACTACCACGAACTTGCGCTTCATCTTTCTTCAACTGGAAACTGTACTTTTTACTTTATTAATGTTGAAGATGCTTTGAAGAGTGAAGACCACAGAAAGAATTTCTTTTTTTTGTGTTTGTCTACAGCTGTATGTGGAAGTTTTCTAGTATGTACTAGTGGAAATATTCCTCTCTCTCTACCTCTACCTACCTCAATGGCAAGAGGATTGACGTTCACTACTGTAGGACTCACTGTCCTTATTGTTCTTGTATTAGTCCATCCAACTTGCTGTGCTACTACTGCTACTGCTATGGTTAATCATACCTGTTCCGCTTCTTCTTGTGGGAATATCCACAACATAAGCTTTCCTTTTCGATTGAAGACGGACCCAGAAAACTGCGGGGACTTCAGTTTTGAACTTTCGTGTGAGAACAATCGTACGGTGCTATACATATCTAGAGGAAAATACTACGTACAGGAAATCAGTTACAACTACTACACAATCCGTATTGTGGACTCAGGTATACACAAGGACAATTGCTTCTCCTTCTCCACCCCGACTTATCCTTCATCTCGATATTATCTCAGTTTTTACAGTCCATATAATTACACTTATCTACGAAAGGGAACAAAGGTGAATTACCGGGATCTCGAACTATCTCGGGGTGTGGTTTTGATGAGCTGTGAAAAACCAGTGAATTCTCCATTGTATTTGGACACTTCTACTTGCAATTATAATGACAACTCTTCTTCTATATCTGATTCCAAGAGGTATAGATATCTTAAAGTTGGTATAACCAACGCATCCCAAGTGGAGGAGTCTTGCAAAGTAGAGAAGATGTTTCGGACATCGTGGCCAAGAAGTGATGATTCAAATATTTCCTGTAAAGACGTCCACAGTCAATTGGCATATGGTTTTGAGCTTTCATGGGTCCAACGTCTTTGTGATACTTATTGCGGAGGAGATATCTATTCGATGACGCGAACCATGTTCAGTGCATCAGTACTGGTGGGTAAATAAAGCGAAAAAGGCCATAACACTTTCTATTTACATGTTGACCATTAGTTTCCCTTTGCATGATTCTTGCATTTTTCCACTGTCACCATTCACTAACCATTTCGTGCATATATAGTTTCTATTAAACTTCTGTAAGAGTAAGACCAAACTTCTTGGTGCATACCCAATCCATAATAGACATCCTACGATATTTTTATTCAAGTCTCGGTATAATAGCTAGATTTGATTTTAAGTTCTCCCAAAGCTGATGTTATTCTTTTTTTTGTCAAAGCAGGATTGCTTAAACGTATCCTATATCAACTCCTAGGTGAGGTTTCTATCTTAAAAACTTGTTTGAAGGGTCAGATAAAGTGGACAATAAAATAGAATTGTATGAGTAATTGTGCCTGATGTGATGATGACACAAGTAGAGGAATAACCATGTACTTGGGCAATTGGTTGATCTCAAACTTTTATGCTTGAGGAAATGAAAAGTAAAAATTCGTGGTGCGTACGCCATCAATTCTAGTGTGTAATTGACATGTTAGGGAATATTTATTGTTGTTTCCGTATAATGACCAAATTTAATTTTGTAGTTCTCAACTCTGATGTTGTTCTTTTATTTGTCAAAAATGCAGAATGGAGCCATAGCTATGAAAGATATAATGCAGAATGGTGGACCAGATTCAGGAGTAACAGGTGAGGTTTCTATCTCAAAAAAATTGTTTGAAGGGTAGTAATTAATATAGAATGGACAAGGAAAAAGAATTGCATGAGTAATTGCACTATTGATGATATTAGAAGTATTTTGTTAAATGATTAAATTTATTATATTCTAATAGCTTAAGATTTTGGAAAATTCAGTAATTTAATATAGTATCAAAGCAAGAGGCCCTAATAATCAAATTTCCTCTCCAAGCTCTTTCACCATTTTCATCAATCCTTCACAGAAAAACTCAGCGCGCACCAATAACTCCTATCCAAAGGTCCCCAATTGCAAACCACTTTTTTGGTGTTACATTGTTTCTTTTCTCCCCTGTTCTTCCTCAATTTCAGATCAACCCATTTAGAAATCAGATCCTTATTATTTCTTTCAAACACAACTCATTCAGATCAAACACACAAACACTATCAAATCAAGCCCATTCAAACAAAAAAAAATTTCAAACAACCCATATCAACGGTCATGAGAGAGATCGTAATTGGAGAGAGAGAAGGCGATCAGACTTAAAAATCGTGAGAGAGAACAGGATCGGAGCTTTCTGTGCCGTGCCCGAGCAGAGAGAGAGGCCAATTGGAGTGGGTCATGGTCGATCAAACTCAACTCAGCTTTCTCCGTTACGCAAGCTTGCTGCAAAGCCGTTGTTGATGGCGGTTACAGTTTCAGCATCTGGTTCTTAAGACGCAAAGCCATGGTGTTGAGAGAGAGAGAGAGACTCAATCTCAGTGGTTCAGGGAGAGAGCCAGACATGAATAAGAAAACAATAATATTTGTAGTTTGTTGATTAACGGTTCATTCAATAAGTCTATTATCAAAACGATTACAAGCTTTATATACTATCTGATATAAGGAAATAACAGATTAAACCACACTAACCAGCTAACTTATCCTCTAACTAACTCTCACACGTGCTAAGTGTGTGCCTACTAACAGTTTATCTGCAACTAATCTAAGCTACAAGTCGTTTAGTAACAATTTTAAGAAACGGCAGTCGTTTATCTCCTTCTTCTATTTTGCAGTGCCTTTCTTCTTCTTCTTCTACTTTGCAGTTCATCTTGTCCTCTGTTTCTGTTTCTTTAGCTGAACACTTCTTCTTCTTGCCACCATTCTGATACATACATATATAAAGTCGGAAAATGCTACAAGTATTACAAATTTTACTTACAAATTAATATAACAATAAATGTAATAGGTAAGTTTCAACAACTCATAAATATTATTTGAATTATTTCTTTGTGGTTGATGACACATTAGTTTGTTAGCTTAATGTAATAAAAGTTGTAGTACTTATAATACTACTCGATAAAGTCAACTAGTTTTTTTGTTTATATTTACTGTTAAGCATGGCCCAATGAGAGTTGTTAATGCAATTTTATTAGGCCGTAGAATTTTCAAGTTATTCATGTCACTTATTTCACTAATTAGCAATTCGTCTTTTGTTAACAAAAAGTAATTCTACCTTTATAATGAATTTCTTGCAGATTTTTGGGTCAATTGGGTCTTAACAGTACAGAACATCGGTAATAACCTTATCTCTTCTTCAAATTTTTTTAGCATGTGATTCATTATCATTGTTCTTAAAAATAGTTATTTATTTATTTATTTAATGGATGTGCTTAAAAATAGTTACACATGCAAACAAGACATAAATATTAGTTGCATTAACATGGAAATAACATATGTTGTGCTTCCCTTTTGACACCCCCTAAACTAAAAAAATGGTCCCAAACATGAGAAAACTACAACTCAAAAGTACCTAAAATTTTTTTTTTTTAACAATTCAATCCAAAGAATTCTCACCAACATCAAGAAATTTTCATAACAATTTCATTAAAGATACTTCTAAAGTAAGTTAGGCTTCTATGAATAATTACAAGGATCACTTACCACAAAAGAATGGAAGTCTACATAATAATTACATGTCAATAACTTGTCCTAACATGAATAAAAGTGATCACCAATATAAAATGCAAAAGAATAAGTTAAGTCTCCTCTAAAATGTACAACACCTAAAAATGAGTTAACCTCTACTAAAACAATAACATTTGGCTTTGCTCACCAGCTAGCTGCTCGTGCTCCGCATTTCAAGTTCACTATCCTAACCATCTCCTCTACTCCACCAGAAGCATGGCCCTTTTTTTTTTTTTTTCTTTTTTTTCTTTTTTTTTTGTATTTTCTTAAAATTGAGGAATTATAACATTTTTTTTACGTGGATCTTAGCTATTTTTAATGCCAATTAATATTTTATTTTATTTTATTAATCATGTCATCTTTTAAGCATGATAGCTGTGTAAACATTTGACTACACAAGAAGTTTCCATCACTGAAATTAAAAACCAAATTCAAAAAATTCAAAACGTAAGGATAAAAAAGAAAACAACCCAAAATATAAAAATAAAAAAGTTATTTTTGTGAAAAAATTTTAAAAAAAAAATTGACAGTAATGCTACAACAAATTTGTTTTCTAATAGTTGTTTATGTGATGTTCCTGCACAGTATTCTTACACCTTGCTCCAAAAATTGTCTTGGGGACTTCTTGTGTGGTGGCCGTTTTGATATGTAAGTGGCGTAAGAGGCATTTACCAATGTATGATAATGTTGAAGAATTTCTACAAAGCCAAATTAACCTCATGCCAATTAGGTACTCATACTCAGAAATTAGAAAGATGTCTAAAGGTTTTGAGGACAAATTGGGTGAAGGAGGCTATGGCTCTACATATAAAGGAAAGCTTCAAAGTGGTCTTCTTGTAGCTATAAAGATGTCATGAGTTTCCAAAGCTAACGAGCAAGACTTTATCAATGAAGTTGCAACAATTGGAAGGATTCACCATGGGAATGTGGTGCAACTTATTGGCTATTGTGTTGAGGGACTAAAGCGTGCCCTTATATATGAATTCATGCTTAATGGTTCTCTTGACAAATACATTTTTTCTTGAGAAGAAAATACCACCTTAAGCATTGAGAAAACATATGATATTTCTCTTGGAGTGGCTCATGGAATTAAATATTTGCATCGAGGATGTGACATGCAAATTTTGCATTTTGATATCAAGCCTCATAACATTCTTCTTGATGAGAACTTCATCCCAAAAGTTTTTGATTTTGGACTTGCAAAACTTTATCCAATAGATGATACCATAGTGTCTTTAACTGCTGCAAGGGGAACACTAGGATATATAACTCCAAAGTTGTTCTATAAAAATATTGGAGGGGTCTCATATAAAGTTGATGTTTATAGTTTTGGCATGTTATTGTTGGAAATTGCAAGCAGAAGAAAGAACTTTAATCAATTTGTAGACCATTCAAGCCAAATTTACTTCCCAACTTAGGTCTATGCAATTTAGCGAAGGAAATGACATAGAAATGGAAGATGCCACAGAGGAGGAGAAGAAAACTACTAAGAAGATGATCATAGTTGCATTATGGTGTATACAAATGAAGCCTAGTGATCGTCCTTCAATGAACAAAGTTGTAAAAATGCTTGAAGGAGAAGTTGAAAGCTTACAAATGCCTTCCAAGCCTTTCCTATCATCATCACCAGGAAGACTAACAGGGGATGTAAGAGACAACTTAAATTTAACTAGTTCATCATTTCAATCAGGTGAATCAAGTCAATCGGCTAAAATTTAAATGCAAACTAGTTGATGTTTCAAACTATTGATTTTAATTAGGAAAACAAACGTCTCCACTAAATGATTGCAATTTGTGATTTACAAAGATGCTTCATATTTCTATGTAACAAATAATTGTTCCCTTGATTTATTATAGCTCTCTTTACTTAGAATTATACGACTTGTAGTCTTTCTCATTTCTTAATAAATGTTTAGTGGCTTGGTTGAAAGAGTTTGATGAGTTTCTATATAATGGAAAGGAGAGGAAACAGAGAGAAAGATTGAGAGAAAAATATGTGATTCATATTATCTTGCTTAATGAATAACTGAGAGCAAAGAAAACTTTATATAGTATAGAAGTGAGCACTAATGGCTCTGATTAATTAATAAAAGAAAAAATTAAGTCCACATTATCCTCTACAGTCCACACAATGCGTTGAGACTGAAACTATGTAACTAACTGGAAATAGTGATCGTTGCTTATTAAGAGCGATTTCACCATCTCTCTCTCTCTCTCTCTCTCTCTCTCTCTCTCTCTCTCTCTCTCTCTCTCTCTCTCTAAATTTCAAAATCCACACTTCTTCCTCTCCTAAATCAAATTCCGCACAGCTTGTGTTTGATGGTCATGCTAGCAGTACGTTGCTGTTCTTGATGATGGCAAATTCAGTTGTGGGGCATTGTGATGGTGGTTGTTAGTCAGTAGTGTTGGATACAGGATAATTGTTTGATGAAAATGCTGAGTGAGAAAGGGAGTGTAGATGTTTACGTTCTCAGTTGGGTATAGTTGTTTCTCTCAACTCTATCCACACTGTAGAAATCTGTTTCTTTTTCTATTAAGGAAGATGTTTAGAGTTTACCCATTTGCAGTTGCCTTCTTCTGACTTCCTTTGCCATAGTAGTTATTTCTTTCCAGATTTTGTGTAGATGCTTGTGTTCTGTGTAGAATTTGTTTAGTCCGAGTGTTTTCGTGTTTCTTGTGGGTATTTAGAAACAGTGTAGTTTAGGCTATGGATGATCTTGCAAAATGTTGGAAAACTCTTTCTCTCTCTGACAAGGAGAGCAACATTATCGCTAACAAAGAATAATCAATCTGAGGAGTATATTCTCACTGCAAAGTTTTTTACAAAAAGGAATGTGAGTATTGATACAGTGGCAAAGACTTTCAGGACTTTATGGCGTACAAGCAATGACTTCCGAATTAGAGATGCAGGTGACAATCATCTTCTCTTTGTTTTTGAACTTAAATCTGATATGATCAAAGTCCTTATGGGAGAACCTTGGTCTTTTGATCGACACTTGGTTGTACTGACAAGATATGATGGTATTACTCCCATGGAGAAAGTAAACTTCTCAAAGACGAAATTTTGGGTACAAATTCATAATCTGCCATTTAGTTGGTTAACCTCAAATGTTACTATGGAAATCGGAGATATTCTAGGTGAGGTTATTAAGTCTGATAATGTTTTAGAGATGATTGGAGAAAATTTTATTAGAATTTGGGTTGCCATTGATACTTCACAGCCTTTGTGTCGTGGAAGATCAATTTGTTTTGATGACAATACTCAAGGATTTGTTTCATTCAAGTATGAGCGGTTACCAAACTTTTGCTACTAGTGTGGAATGTTTTCTCATGATGATAAAGATTGTTCTCTTTGGCTACGGAGTAAGGGTTCTTTAAAAGTTGATGACCAACAATTTGGGCAATGGCTCCGTGCAACACAATTTAATCCTTTGAGGAAAACTGTTGTGGATGTCAAAGGCTTCAGGAGTAATGCTCCAAGTCGTCATCAGGGTAGTCTAAGTTCTTCTCTCATATCAATGTTTCACCAGAAGAGCCGAGTTATAGTGTAAAACCTGTATCTGAGAGTGTTGGTGTAGGACGTTTTGCCTCTGCTGATTCTGAGAAGATGATGGAATGGTCTCCGGTGGAAGTTGGACAGTTAAGTGGACGGTTGGAAAATTTGGGTGAGCAGTTGATCCAAAATACAACGGTAAGTCTAGATGCTAAAAATAAGGAGTCGGTTACCAATGTTAATGAAAAACTACTTGATATTGATAGATCTTTATCGATGGGCTATTTGGATTCGAATTTGAATTCAAGTACATCTGTTGCTGTAAGCTCTAATCCTAATAAATCTGGCTACAAACTCTGACAGGTTAGGAAGTCTCCTAAGATGAGTGGAAGTCCTATAAAAACTATCTAGACTAGTGGAAATACAAGTGGTGAGTTGGTTTTGCCTAATCCTCACAATTATATAAGTAGTAGGGACTCTGTACCCAAAAAAGCTACGTGGAAAAGAATGACAAGAGAAAAGAATACTAATTCAAAAGGATACTTGTCTGTAGGGGTGGAGGGTAAATGTAGACTCTCTGATAGTGTGGAGGATATCAATATGGACCTTGAGAAGAAACAGAAACTGGAGGAAGATTCACATACTATGGATCAAGTCAACCAATTTGAAGCGGCGGAGATTGCTAGGCAACCCCGCTGGGAACAATGAGTATTCTAAGTTGGAACTGTCGGGGGCTTGGGAACCCTCAGACAGTCAAAACCTTACAGAAGGTTATTCAAAAGGAAGCTCCCGCTTTGATCTTCTTAATGGAGACTAAAGCTAATTTAGACACTATGAAGTATGTCTAGAATAAAATTGGGTTCAAGCATGGTTTGATTATTCCGAGTGAAGGTAGAAGTGGCAGTATTGCACTTTTGTGGAAGATTGAGTCCTTAGTTCATATTCAACACTATTCTAAGTGGTATATAGATGCCCATGTGGATGGTGGTCAGAATATTGGCTGGTGGCGCATCACAGGATTTTATGGTAATCCAGAAGCCTCAAAAAGTGAAGAATCTTGGAAACTTCTCAAATACTTGCACCGAAGGGATAATCTACCATGGTTGGTTGTGGGGGATTTTAATGAAATTATGGGGATGAGTGAGAAAGAAGGAGGAAGGATTAGGCGAGCTAAACAGATGGAGATTTTTAGGGATGCTATTGATGTATGTGACTTGAGAGATTTGGGATATGTGGGTTCAAAATTTATTTGGAGGTACATTAAAAGAGATGGCACTCAAATTAGAGAAAGAATTGACCAGGCTTTAGCCTCTACAACCTGGTCTAATTTATTTCCAAGTGCTAAAGTTTTCCACTTATCTAGTTCAACCTCAGATCATTCACAATTATCTATTCACTTGGATAAGAGACTGATTCAGCGAAGAAGTAGGCGTAAATTATTCCGCTTTGAAGCTATGTGGTTGAAAGATGAAAGATGTGAGAAAGTTGTGTCAGAAGCTTGGGAGGATGGGTTGCTTTCTGGGGTGGGATTTCCATTCTTAAAATGTATGGATTTATGCCGAGACAGATTGGTGAGCTGGAATAAAAATGAATTTGGCCATGTGCAAACAAAAATTAATAGCCTGCAACAACGTCTCTAATGGCTTGAGAAGCAACAATCCAGTTTAGCACTTGTCCAGGAGACATGTAGAATAAGGACTGAATTAAATGAGTGGTTGGATAGGGAAGAAGCTATGTGGAGTCAGAGATCGCATCTAACTTGGTTATAGTTGGGGGATAGGAATTCAACATTCTTTCATGCAAGAGCTTCAGGCAGATTTCAAAGGAATCATATTAATGGCATTCTTGATGACAATCAGATTTGGCAGGAAGATGATTCGATAATTGAGGAATTTTTCATGAAGTACTACACGGATCTGTTTACATCAGCTTATCCTACAGATTTTGCTAAGATCTTAGATGCTGTTCAACCAACTGTTTCGGTGGAGATGAACAATATGCTTACATTAGAATTCCAAGGAATTGAAGTCTCCCAAGCCTTGAAGCAAATGTATCCAACTAAAGCTCCAGGTCCCGACGGTATGCCCCCTTTGTTTTACCAACATTTTTGGCGGTCAATTGGTGATTGTGTGATTAAAATGGTTTTGGGTTTTCTTAATCATGGGAAAGTTCCACCAAAATTTAATGAGACTCATATTGTTCTTATTCCAAAAACAAAAAATCCCACCAAAGTCACTGAATATCGTCCTATTAGTCTTTGCAATGTGGTGTATAAATTAGCTTCAAAAACTCTTGCTAATAGACTTCGGAAAATATTGCCTTTTCTTATTAGTGATACACAAAGTGCTTTTGTGCGTGGAAGGTTAATAACTGACAATGTTATAGTTGCTTTTGAAACTATGCACCACATTAGCCAAAAGAAGAAAGGCAAAGTGGGTGAGGTTTCTTTCAAGTTGGATATGAGTAAAGCGTATGACTGGGTTGAATGGATTTGGTTGGAGAAGATAATGGAAAGAATGGGTTTCGATGTTAAGTGGAGAAGTTTAATGAAGCAATGCATAACCACGATCACTTATTCTTTGAAGATCAATGGTGTACCAAGTGGTTCTATAATTCCAACTAGAGGCTTACGCCAAGGTGATCCTTTATCTCCATATTTGTTTTTGATTTATGCTGAAGGACTTTTTGCATTAATTAAAAAATCAGTGGAGAATGGGGTGTTACATGGGGTGGCTGCTTGCAAACGAGGTCCAAGTATTTCTCATTTATTTTTTGCAAACGATAGTTTAATATTTTGTAGAGCTTCCATGGAAGAGTGTGAATCTTTATAGAGAATAATTGGGATTTATGAAAAAACCTCGAGTCAACTTTTAAATCGAGCAAAAACTTCTCTGCTTTTTAGCAACAATACTCCTACTGATATCAAGGAAGAATTCAAAAGGAGATTTGATGCCCAAGTCATTTGCCAACATGAAAAATATCTTGGACTTCCATCTTTGGTGGGTCGCTCTAAACGCAATACCTTTATGGAACTTAAAGAGAAGTTAGCTAAAAAATTGGCAGGGTGGAAGGAAAAATTATTATCTAGAGCTGGTAAGGAAATTTTGATAAAGGTTGTTGCCCAAGCAATGCCTACATACACTATAAGTTGTTTTAAACTTCCTGATTCTATTTGTGAGGAATTGACAAGTATGGTAAGAAATTTTTGGTGGGGGCAGAAGGGTGATGAAAGAAAGATGAGTTGGATGTGTTGGGAGAATTTGTGTGTTCCAAAAAATCAGGGTGGTATGGGTTTTAAACTACCTAAGGAGTTTAATTTAGCTCTACTAGCTAAATAAGGTTGGAAGCTTCAGACAAAAACTAATTCCCTTGCATATAAAGTTCTTAAAGCTAAATATTTTCCTGATTGTGAGTTTGTGGAAGCTACTATTGGAAGGTGTCCATCTTATTTGTGGTAGAGTATAATGGTTGCACAACATATTGTTAGGAGTGGAGCAAGATGGCGGGTTGGAAATGGACAGAAGATTCAAATTTGGTCTGATAAATGGCTGCCAATCCCATCAACTTTTAAAGTAATATCACCACCAAAATTGTTGGGTTGTGAAGCTCTTGTTTCTGATTTGATTAACAGTGAGAATGGGGAGTGGAGGACTGATTTAATTCATCAGATTTTCTTACCACATGAAGCTGAGATCATTCTTAGTTTGCCACTAAGTTCAACTTTGCCTGGTGATGTTTTGATATGGAGCGCAACCCCAAATGGGAAGTTCTCAGTAAGGAGTGCCTATAAAATTGCAATGGAGACTAGAGAGCAAGCTGATTCAGGATCAAGTTCAGACCATAGCAATATGACGTCACTTTGGAAGGTGTTGTGGAGTTTGCAAATTCCAAATAAGGTGAAACATTTTGCGTGGAGAGCTTGTAAAAACATTCTACCAACATTGTCTAACCTTAAAAGGAGAGGGATTGTTGAAAATGATTTATGTGAAGAATGTAGGATGGGTTGTGAACCATCAGGCCATGTTTTTTGGAGCTGTTTCTGTGCTTCTAATACTTGGGCCCTTACATCAATTTTTTGCAAGCAGGAAGATCAGTTTTTTAATGACTTTATGGAATTGTTTTGGTTTTTGGTGCATGTTCAGAAAAGTGATAATGATGTGCTCTCATTGGCTGTGACCATTGCTTGGGCTTTGTGGACTAGAAGGAATGAGAAAAGACATGGCAGGAAGTTTATGACAGGATTGGAGTTGGTCAATTGGTGTGGCAGATATATTGATTCTTTTAAAGCAGCAAATTCTGCAGATGCAGCAAGTTCTCCAAGTGCAGCACCTAATTATGCAGATTCAACAAGCTCTACAAGTGCAGCACCTTCAGCTCTAGTTTCGGCAACACATTGCAGACAGGTTTGGTCACCTCCAGCGGGTTCTGTTTTTAAAGTAAATGTTGATGGGGCTGTCTTTGTGCAACAAAGAAAGTCAGGGGTTGGAGTAGTAATTCGCAATTGTGAAGGATTGCTTATGGGAGCTCTGTCAATGAAGCTAAATCAGCAGCTGGGTTCCTTGGAGGCCGAAGCAAAAGCTTATGAATTGGGGATTTTGTTTGCAAGAGATATGGGCTTTCATGAGATTGTTCTTGAGGGAGACTCTGTCATGGTTTCAAATGCAATTACTGGCATTTCTACTCCTCCATCTTCAATAGCATCAGTTGTGTGTGGAATTAGTTCTCTTTTAAGTGTTTTTCGTAGTTTTTCTATATCACATGTTAGTAGGAAAGGTAACAAGGTAGCTCACTTGTTAGCAAAACATGCTCAGGGTGTTGAGCAATTTGTTACTTGGATTGAGGAGAGCCCTTGTTTCTTAGAACATGCTCTCTCAGCTGATGTAATTCCTTCTTGTTAATATTAATGGAATTTTAGTTTTTTTTATCAAAAATAAAAACTGGAAACAGACTTCGGCACGTGTGCTTATGTGAAAGACCAGCTCTTCACGTGTAAGGATTATAAGTTCACATTTTAAGTCACAGACCAAAATTGTGTCGTTCAACTAATTCAAGTGACACCGTTTTGGCTTTGATAAAAAAACGTCACCGTATGCATATTTGGTTTACACTGCACACTGGTGTCATTAGTTGATTGGTGCATTCGGTTTGGAGAGGAGATAGTTTTTTTTTATTTATTTTTTATTTATGAAGTAGAGGTGATAGTTATTTTGTAACTTTGTCGATCAAATAGGAATTAGGAACATCATGTTTTCCTTCCTCATGCTCTGTCTTTGTGTATAAATCTCAGAGCTATGTTGTAACTTGTAAGTTGTAACATAATTAATCAATTCAATGAAATTACATATTACATTCTACCTCATGTTTTGTTTGTGTTCTTGAGCAAAGCTATGTTGATGTTTTTGATAAGCTATGTTGATGTTGTAACATTGTTTTATTATATTTATTATAACTGTCAGTGAAAGCTACAAAATCCAAACCTCAAATCGTCTTCTAGTTACCTATGACAACAATGTCAATGAATTTTGTTCCAAGAATTGGAATGGTTTGATCACAGGAAATGCTAACTTTCGCAAGAAATGAAAGACATATAAAAGGAAACTTTAGTGTTTTTTCATTCATTTTATTTCTTTTTTTTTTTTCTTTAGAAAATAATTATATCATTTTTCTTTTTTGATGTGGATTTAAATATATATATATATATATATATATATATAGATACGGATGTGGTTTTTAATTGCAATTAATTATTTTTATTAGCTATTTGTGTGTCAAGGGAGATGACAAGTACTAAAATGAAAATAGTTTCAAAACTTAAGGATCAAAATGATTGAAAAAAAAAAAAATATATATATATATATATATATATATATAAGCACTATATTTAGGCTAAAATGACAAAATACCCCTTTCGCTCAAAAGTTCTAGCAAAATTTCCATGTTTTGAAACTATCTAGTAAAATGACTCTGTTTTGAAATTTGATTTTCTAAAAGTTGAATTTCAGTAAGGAACTCAAGTTCCTTGAAAAATTTCAAATGGAACTCGAGTTCCATAATTTTTTTTTTTTTAAAGTTTGATTGCCTATAACTTGATTTTCTATAAATCGAGTTTTACATTGAAACTCGATTTTTAGAAAATCGAGTTTCAAAACAGAGGCATTTTACTAGAACTTTTGGGCAAAAATGGTATTTTGCCATTTTTGCCTCTATATTTAATGTATTGGGGTGAAGAAATAGAAAATGAAGAGACTCATTTTCCTTCATGGCCCACCATATTATTTCCTTCTAGAGGAAAGAGAGAGAGGGAAGAAAAAGTTCTTATGGTCGAATTAATTAATAAAGTATTATACACACGCGCACGCGCGCGCGCGCACACACACACACACACATATATATATATATATATATATATATTTCTTTTCTTTTCTTTTTCCATTTTTGTGCAAACCAAACAAGTGAAAGGAAAATATTATCATTTCTCTTTCCCTTCCTCTCTCCTCTCCTCCATTTTATTTCCCTTCTCTCTTCCCTGTTTCTGCCAAACACTTGCAATTGGCTTTTGCTTATTTGCTAAAAAAATTTTACTTTTTGTCTCAAAATTTTTTTTTTGTCAAACATTTAATATAAAAGTTACCAAATTATCTTTCGACAAACAAAAGAAAGAATGCAAATGCATTTTCAGACCATTCAAGACAAATTTACTTTCCAACTTAGGTCTATGATCAATTTAGTGAAAGAAATGACATAGAAATGGAAGATGCCACTGAAGAGGAGAAGAAAATTGCTATGAACATGATCATTGTTGCATTATGGTGTACACAAATAGAGCCTACAGATTGTCCTTCAATGAAAAAAGTTGTAGAAATGCTTGAGGGAGAAATTAAACGCTTAAAAATGCCTACCAAGACTTTTCTAACTTCATCAAAGAGATTGATAGGGAATGTAGGAGACAACTTAAATCCAACTTGTTCATCAATTCATTTAGGTGAATCAAGTCATCCAACTCAGTTTTAAATGCAAACCAGGTGATATGCGGTTGATTTACATGGGAAAGCTAACATTTTCGCTAAATTGGAGCAATTTTAGTCTTCTTAAATTGATAGTGAAATGATGCTTTATATCTCTGTGTAACAAATAATTATTCGTTCCTTTGATTTATGATAGCTCTCTTTACGTAGGTCAATTTCTTTCTTAGACATATATTAGAAAAATGGTAAATTGTATCATCATTTCCGGAATATATATATATATATATATATATATTGTTGAGAGATTACATTAAAAGAGAGATTGTAGTGAAATTCATTACAGAATTAATACAAATGAGTTTCAATACCTGTGGATGAAACAAATATTATTGCACTCAACTTCTGTTGTTTATCGAGTTTTTTAATTTGCTAGAACTAGAACTAGAAATAGGCTCATTCATAGGAAGAGTGTATAACTATTTTCCAGGTCAGTGGTCTACAGAACTCCTCTGATATCAACTGGGCCTTACAGCCCATTTTAGAAGATGTAAAGCTCATGCTTAAAAGTTTTTTTGAGTTTTGATTTTCTTTTATTACATCGGAATGTAAACTTTCATTGCTCACAATCTTGTCATTGGCTACTTCTATAAGTCCAATGGGCTGATTCTGTAAGGTTGATGGCTTCAGGACAGAAAAAAAAAATAATAATAAATAAATAATAGTGATTAGGCCATCAAGCTCCCTTTCTTCTTGTATTATTTTATTTAATAATAATAATAACATATATAAGAAAGGATTTTATTAATGTGCACATTTTCATTTTAAAAAAAAAAAAATTCTCAAAAATTAAAAAAATAATGACAATTTTTTTAATTTTTAAAAAAATATTGCTAAAAATAAAAAGTTTAATACGTGCTTAAAGCACACCTTAACCAAATCCTATAAAAAATAATAAATAAACGACAATCACTTGCTGCATTAATTTGAGCAACTATTTCCTGACATTCTTGAGCTGTGGTTGACAGACAAAGACAAATTGGTCAATTTTTCTTATACGGTATGACAAAGCTATTTAATTTAACGTATTGAAAGTTGGGAGGACATGTCGTATTTTTCATTGACGTTTATGTGAGAAAGCAATAAATATAGGGAAGATACATACCACTTGCATAAGTCATTTTCAAAGTTTGTCATGGACTACAGAAAGGAACAACAGCTTTATGGAAAGCTGACTCATGAGTTGTGCCTTCAATTCAATTGGGCATTAATTTGAGCAACTATTTCCTGACATTCTTCAGCTGTGGTTGACGGACAAGGACAAATTGATCCATTTTTCTTACACGGTATGACAAAGCTATTTAATTTAACGTGTTGGTAGTTGGGAGGACAAATCGTACTTTTCATTGACGTTTATGTGAGAAAGCAATAAATATAGGGAAGATACATACCACTTGCCAAAGTCATATTCAATGTTTGTCATGGACAAGTCGTATTTTTCATTGACGTTTATGCAAGAAAACAATAAATATAGGGAAGATACATACCACTTGCATAAGTCATTTTCAAAGTTTGTCATGGACTACAGGAAGGAACCACAGCTTTATCGAAAGTTGATTCATGAGTTGTACCTTTAATTCAATTGGACATGAAGATGCATAGAACATCATGAACCACATTCACACTAAACTTATCCATAGTGTTAATGAGCCTCTACTATCAAATATCACCGTCTTTTACCCTGATTTGTACTCTGATAGAGTAATTATCGCGAAGCAAATAACATAAGTTAAGATTCTATCACATTTATAATTTTTTTTTTAAATCACATTTTTTGTTCAAATATATGAGGTTTAAATTCTCTATCCTCCATTATCAAGTCAAAAGAAAAAAAAATGGTTGATACATTCATGAGTTTTTGTTAGCTTAGTTGGGAATATATATTCTCATATAAAGGACAAATTCAAATACCACTTACCCTTCCTCAAAAAAATAACAAAAAAAAAAAAAAAATACTGCTTACCCAAAATAAATTAGTATCCTTTTTATGAACCCACGGTATTTATTATTTAAAAAGTAGGTTAAGTCCAATCCATTAGTGCAATGGACTCGACACAAACATATTTATAGTAAATAAAATTATCTTTTAATTCTATATTTTAAGATATATACAATAATTTCAAACTTACAATGTTCTCTCCATGATAGATAGATATCTATATATATATATATATGTTTATAATGATTAGAAAGTTGAATTACACATGTATAGTTGACAATATTTCATTGGTTGAAGACCATTTCAACTATACTCCGGTGAACTTAATAATTTGTCTTGGTTGACGAACAAAGAATTTGCTCAACTTATCTTACACTGTATGACCATATGAAGTTATGTAATTTACTTGTTGGAGGTTGGGAGGTGGGACAAGAAGTTGTACTTTTCATTAATGTTCTAGTGAGAAAGCAGCAAAGAATAAAAAAAAAAGGGATGACTACTTTTTTCTTTTTCCTTTCTTTTTTTCCTTTTTTGATAATAGGGATGACTCTATTTGTGAAAGTCATTTTCAAGTTTGTATATGCAACCACAAATTCATGGAAGCTAATTGTTGACTCATAACTCATGAGTCTTGAGTCATGGCTTCAATTTTTTTTTTTTTTTTTTTGATGCAAAGCTTGAAATTGTATTCAATCAAGCAAAGAAAAGGAAGTACAACAGAACGAAACAGAGAAGAAAACGCAGGCACTATTCAATACAATCAGATTGAATTACTTCCTGCACTACCATAGGAAGGGCTCCTATCCACACCTGCGAATGTTCATTTCTTCTTACAAGATGAGCTATCTCATGAGCAGCTCTGTTGTAATCCCGTTACACATAATTGACTTTCCAACTAGTGAAAAAGCTCAGCAAGGGAAGGATGCCTTGAATTAGATGACCAAGGTTGCCTTCAATGAACTTCTCATTAATATTATTAACTATTGATGTAGCATCAGATTCAACAATAATCTGAGTTAGTTTCATGTCATGGCTTCAATTTAATACGAAGGTGCATGGAATATATGCATAACACCCAAACAAAACTTTTACATGGTGTCTGTGAGCATCTTATCATCAAATACGAAATATCAGTCTTTTATCTTCAAATAGCTCTTCAAAAAGCTGGTTTTTTTTTTTTTTTTTTTTTTTAAAGAAAGCTGGTATGAAATTGATTGAACATGACTAGCTAGTCAACATGTTCCCTGTTTCTTCGTATGGACTCCCTAAAGTTCTAATCAATACTGACCACATCATGGGATCTAAAGACATTTTAGGATACCACATACTACATAGGAATTGATAACATGCAGACCACATCATGGGATCTAGTGACATTTAAGGTACCACATATTGAGTAGGAAATTGATAATTATCTTGAAAATAATGTAACTTTGGAGCTTGTTAAAAACACATTCTCTAAATTGATGATTTTCCTATTCAAAAGAGTTCTATTATCATATTATAAAGGGGGAAAATCACAAGTGTTCATCAAGTTCACCACACGATTCTAAAAATAAAAAATAAAATAAACATGCACACACATTTTAGAAAACATATATTCATAAGTTTTCTTAATTATTTCATTTGTTAGTTTTTGTGTTGCTTTGTAATTACAAAAGACTGGGTAAACTTTATAGATGAAACAAGTTGAAAACACAAACTCACACCCATTCTTAGATAACTCAGAGTCAGAGTAGTCCTATGTCAATTGCATAGATGGTGAGAAGTTTCACTTGCGAGTTGCTAGTTGATTGAAGAAGATATGGTCCTTGACCATGGTGACCTTGGCGTGTGAGATAATATAAACCAGAACAAAAAGTCCCTGCCCTATATGCATTCGAGAATGCAATAATTATGATAAGCTCATGCACACAAGACCAATTGATTAGAAAGCTAGGCCACCCTCCAAATGGGGGAGAAAAATTATTTGTTGACTAGAAAAATCAGTACTGCCTTGTAACTAGCAAGTTGTTACTCAATTTAATTTCACACATGGTATTTTCAATTTTGTTTTTTTTTTGAATTGGTGGTATAATTATATTAGTTTAATTACGGGTTGAAGTTATAATCCAATAATAATTTGTTAGGGGATCACAATTTGACTCTCTACAATCATTCTAAAGACAGGTCCACGTGGTGTGATATTGAAAGCTATAAAAGATTTGAGTATATCTTCCTCACCACTAATTGGTTTGAGGTGGAATGCATAGCTCACAGTCCAACAAATGGTATAGAGCCAAGGTCATTGGTTTGAGTAACGAGAGTGTCATTGTGAGGGAGGGATTGTTGAAGAGGCCACAGTTTGACTCTCTACAACCATTCTAAAAATAGGCTCACGTGGTGTAATGTCGAAAGCCATAAAAGATTTGAGTATATCTTTCTCATCATCAATTTGTTTTGAGATGGAATAGCATAATTCACGGTCCAACATAATTAATGGCATCCTTTGTGATGTTCAATATATGTGCTTTCAACCCCCCCCCCCCCCCCCCCCCTCCCCCATTATTATTATTATTATTATTTTTTTTTTTTGAGAAACATCTGCGCTTCAAACCTCAACTCTCATCCCCAATATTTATGTATAATCTATATATACTATAAAACTGAAGTCTTTGACTTTCTGTTTACTTCATAATATATATTGACACATAAACTTTATTGCTTCCACAATTTTACACGTCATTTTAATTTATTTAATTTGTTAACTAAACATAGGCAAGTTTTGAAAATCCCAAACCCAACTACAAAATTTCATCAATCACATATCCAGCCGCTTTCTCCCTGAACAAAACTATAGATCTCCCATTCTCCCTTTTGATATCCCAAAAAATTAATATATACACACACACTACAATTTACTAAACAAAAAACCCTAATATGATTATAAAAATAAAAATAAAAATAAAAAATAAAAAAACCCTTTTGCTGCCTCCATTCTCCAAAGACTCGAGTCCTTGACAACTCCAAAACTCACCGTTCCACTATAGGCTAATAGTCTCCCCTCGATCACTAGTGTCGGCTCATCAATATGCAGTGATACTAGTATCTCCTTCTCGCTTTCTCAAATCATGTTTGAGATTATAAGTTTGTTTTGCAATATAGCTGCCTCTGGTTCTAGATACATGAATAAAAAACTAAAACAAAAGAAAAACTAAAATTGCGTAATGTTTTGATAAGTGTGTATATTGTTGTACAACTTGCGTTAATGTTTTGATAACTTAAATTTTCTTTTATTAATTTTTTCTTTATAAAAAGATTTCAATAATTTTATATGTGTCACTCACTAGAGACTAGAGTGTGTTTCAAAACAAAAGAAAGACTAAAACAAGTTTTTGTATATGAAGGTGTATGGAACATCATGCACATCATCCACACCATATTTGTCCATATTGTCGGTAAGCCTCTTACCTTCAAAAAAAGTCTTTTACCCTAATTTTGGGGAATAAAATTCTTCTACTCATAAATAGCTTTTCAATAGCTTGTAACTCAACTAATTGACAGTTATTGGAATGTTTATAACATTTAGGGTCAAATTTTCTTGCATTTAAACAAATTGGTATCTTTTTTTTCCTTTTCTTTTTTTTTTTTTTTAAATTGGCACAATTTTGAAATGATTTGGGAATGTATTCTAAAATTGTCTTTTAAAAAATATGATTTTAAATATTTAAATTATGTATTCAAAACAAGTTTTCACTTAAATTTCAACCAAGTTGGCATAAATCACGTTTTGAAATCACGGCTTTAAATACTAAAATCATGATTCTCAAACAAAATTTTAAAGAAAATACTGCATCCATAAATAACTTGAAAACAACATATCAATTTCAAAAATTAATACTAAAATGATATTGTTTTACAAATTTTGCGTGAGAATTCCGTTATATTTGCCTCCATCATTTCGTTCTCACCGCTACATGTAGAATTTGTAAGTTGTAACCGTTAAGATCATGTCCTCACTCACCTTTTTTCTTTTTTCTTTTTTCACCACTAAAACTTAGGAGATTAATAACAAGTGTGCTATGCCTAATTAATTTAACTATAAATAAAAAAAAATTAAGAGATATCTCCTTCCCTATTATAACTATTGAAATTATCAAAAAATATAAAATACTATAAAAACGTAAAAAAAAATTAACTTAAGAAAAATGTTAAAGTTACAAACTATTTTACAAAAACAATTTATATACTAATGATGTAGTAAGTGATTATTATTAAAAAAAAAAAAAAAAAAAACAACAACAACAACAACAATGATGTTAGTTGTGGCCCATGTGAGAAATTAAAAATTAGTTAAAATTTGTCAAATTAATAGTTTGTAAAAAAATTTGTGTCGGTAACAGCACTTATAATTTAATAGCTGTCAAATAAAATAAAATGTAGAAAATTACCGAAGAACAAGATGTAAAAGAAAATTTTCTTTTAGTAACTTTCAAATAATTTATCAAGATGACGTATGTGCTAACGGCAGATATTTTGGTTGTGATATTGACATTGATATTGTTCCGCTACCACGAACTTGCGCTTCATCTCATCTTTAAGTGGAAAGTCTATTTTTTACTTTCTTGTTGAACATACTTTTAGTACCACAGAAAGAAAGAAGTTTTTGTAATTTTTGTCTATGGCATTCCTCTCTACCTCAATGGCAAGAAGATTATCGTTGACTGCAGGACTCACGGCCATTATTGCTTTTGTATTAGTGCATCCAACTTGCAGTGCCCCTGCTAAGGTTAATCAATACTGTGCCCCTTCTTCCTGTGGCAATATCCACAACATAAGCTTTCCATTTCGATTGAAGACCGATCCACAAAACTGCGGGGACTTAAGGTATGAACTATCGTGTGAGAACAATCGTACCGTGCTATACTTATTTGGAGGAAAATACTACGTACAAGAGGAAATCAATTACAATAACTACACAATCCGGGTGGTGGATTCAGGTATAAACAAGGACAAGTACTTCTCCACACCGAGTTATTCTTTCAATCCATATAATTTCCGTTCCCAAGTCTCATATCCGCCTACATATACCTTGTATCAGATGAAGAAGACGAAGTCAGAGAAGTTTCCTGAATTATCACGGGGTTTGGTTTTGATGAGTTGTGAAAAACCGGTGAATTCTTCGTTGTATTTGGACACTTCAACTTGCAATAATGACAGCTCTTCTAATTATGTATCTCATTCTTCCAAGAGGTATAGATATGTTAAAGTTGGCAAAACGAATGCAATCGATGTGGGGGACTCGTGCCAAGTAGAGAAGATGTTTCGGACATCGTGGCCAAGAAATGATGACCCAAATATTTCCTGTACAGACATCCACAATGAATTGGAATATGGTTTTGAGATTTCATGGCTCAATGGTATTTGTGAAAGCTTTTGCGATGGAGGAACCTATTGCTACCTCAATGACGCGAACAGTGTTCAATGCGCCTACAATGGTGCGTAAATAATGCGAGATAAGTTATATAACACTTTCCATTCTCTAATTACATGCGTGTTCACAATTACTTTCCTTTTTTGGGTTTGCACATCTCTTTCTCACTGTCACTAACTTTTCCTGTATTTTCACAAAACATTTCTGGTACATTCTTTTTCATCCTCTTTTGCCTGATTCAGTCCACACCACTGTAATATGATATACTTTATGAAGAATTACAAGAATCTCTAGGAAGAAACAGAAAATACTAGAGAGAATTCAAGTTGAAGAAAAACTGATTTCACATTAATGAATTGCTCTATACACTCTCTGTGGTTAAATACCAAAAACAGAGAATACCAGAAAGCCAAAAACCCGGAGTTAGTTATGGCACGTGAGATAGTTAGTTACTCCACGTGTGAGTTTAATTGATCTAAGTTATAAGATAAACTACTTGTAGCTTTAACACACTAATTATACAAATACATTTATACGGCTGTCGTTTTGTTCATTTCTTTGGTTTAGTCTTCTTCAGTTTAGACTTCTTCTGTTGTATTCCTTTTCTTTCTTCCTGATATGAGATGCAATCTTGATACTCCCCCTCAAGATGAAAACCTGGATTGTGAATATTCACAATGTTCATCTTGGAAAGTAATGCTCTCAACTGTTGACCACTAAGAGCCTTTGTGAGTAAATCAGCCAATTGAGAATGAGTGGGAGTGAAGAACAATCTGAGCACTTTATCTTGGACTTTGTCTCGGACCAAATGGCAGTCTATTTCAATATGTTTGGTCCTCTCGTGAAACACAGGGTTCTCACCAATGTATATGGCTGCCTGGTTATCACAGAAAAGCATGGCAGGTCTGAGATGTAGAACTTCCAAATCCTTTAACAAAGCTAGAAGCCAAGTTATTTCGCATGAAGTCACTGCCATGGCTCTATATTCTGCCTCAGCAGATGATCTAGAGACTATAGATTGCTTCTTGGTCTTCCATGAAATTAGAGAATTTCCCAGGAAAATGCAAAAACCAGTAGTGGACCTTCTGGTGTCAATACAAGATGCCCAATCTGCATCTGTATAAGCCTTTAATTGCAGGTCTGAGTTTGAGGACAAAAGAATTCCCTGACCAGGACTCCCTTTAAGGTATTGCAATACTTTATAAGCTGCATCCAGATGAGGTTTTCGTGGTTTGGACATGAACTGGCTCAGTTTCTTAACTGAATAGGCAATGTCTGGTCTGGTTATGGTAAGGTACAACAATCTTCCAACTAACCTCCTGTAAACACTAGGATCAGGTAGCAACTCTCCACAAAACTTGTTCAATTTCAAATTCTGCTCCATGGGAACTCTGCTAGGTTTGCAACCTGTCATCCCAGCATCTTTAAGTATCTCCAAACAATATTTCCTTTGACATAAGGAAATGCCTAACTCTGATCTGGCCACTTCAAGACCAAGAAAAAATCTCAGGTTCCCGAGATCCTTTAGTTTAAACTCTTGATTCAAAAACATTTTAAGTTCATCAACTGCATTAGCATCATTGCTGGCAATAAGTATGTCATCAACATACACCAATAGAGCTATAAAGGACTGATTACACTTCTTTGTGAAAAGAGAGTAATCTGACTTAGATTGTTTGAAACCAAACTTCAAAATGGTAGAGGAAAACTTAGAGTACCATTGTCTTGAAGCCTGCTTTAAACCATACAAAGACTTATTGAGCTTACATACCAATTGCTCCCCCTTGCTGTGAAAACCTTGAGGAAGATGCATGTAAACATCCTCATGAAGATCACCATGGAGGAATGCATTGTTTACATCAAGTTGAATAAGGTGCCATCCTTTCACAGCAGCAATAGCAAGCAAAGTCTTCACTGAAGTCATCTTTGCCACAGGAGAGAATGTATCCGTGAAATCCAAACCTTCCTGTTGAGTGAACCCCTTGGCCACAAGCCTTGCCTTGTACCTTTCCACTGCTCCATCAGCTTTATACTTGATCTTATAAACCCATTTGCACCCAATGGCCTTTTTATGAGGAGGTAAAACAGTAAGAGTCCAAGTTTGATTGGATTCCAAGGCTGCAATCTCAGCAGCCATGGCATCCTGCCACTTAGGATCTTTGACAGCCTCAGAATAAGATTTGGGCTCAGAAAGTGCAGTGATTAGGGAACAAAAATGGGAATAAGAAGGAGATAAGCCAGAAGAATTGAGGTAATTAGATAGGGGATATGGAGTACCTGATATGGAAGGGAGGCAGCCTGACTTGATGGAAAGATTGGAGGTAGCAAGCTGATCAAGAACAACATTACTGCACCTATAATCTTGCAAATAAGCAGGAGCTTTACTGATTCTGGCAGATTTTCTTAGTGGAGGAATGGAGACAGAATTAGGAGGAGGAAGAGCAGATAAAAATTCTGCAGAAGTAGCATCAGAAGGAAGTAGAGGATCAGGGATGAAATTTGGAATAGAGGCAGGTAAAGAGTCTGCAGGAATAGGAGAAGTATGTATGGGAGAAGCATGAATGGCATCAATAAAAGGTGAAGAAGAATGTGAAGAGTCTGAAGCAACATGAGGATCAAAAACAGATGGTGAATCAAGAATTGGGGGTTGGACAGGAGTAGAGGAAGAAGCAGTAGGTAAGAGGTCAGTATAAGGATCAAGGGAAGGGAAAATATGAGGTAATGTGAGTGTAGAGTGAGGTGAGGCTGAATAGGTTGAGGAAATGAAAGGGAAGACAGTCTCATGAAAAATGACATCCCTAGATATAGAGATTTTCTTAGTAGCTAGGTCCAACACTTTGTAACCTTTAATTCCATAAGGGTAACCCAGAAAAACACAAGGCAGGGATCTAGGGGCAAATTTAGACCTATTGTGTGACAAAGTAGAGGCAAAACACAGGCATCCGAAAACCTTTAGATGATCATAGGAAGGGATTTTGTTGTAAAGTTTCTCAAAAGGGGATTTGTTGCCTAGAATGGAGGAGGGTAATCTATTAATGATATACACAGCAGTTAAAACACAATCACCCCAAAAGGTAAGAGGCATATTTGACTGAAATTTTAAAGCTCTTGCAATGCCCAATATGTGTTGATGTTTCCTCTCCACAACTGAATTTTGTTGTGGAGTGGCTACACATGAGTGTTGATGCAAAATTCCATGGGCTGCATAAAAATCTTTGAGTATAAACTCTGGAGCATTATGAGTCCTAATAGCCTTGATTTTAATGTTAAACTGTGTGGATATCATATTGAAGAAAGAAATCAGCATTGGTCTGGTTTCATACTTATGTTTCATAAGATACAACCATGTGGACCTAGTGGCATCATCAACTATGGTAAGGAAGTATCTAAAACCATCATGAGTGGACTTGGCAAAAGGACCCCATACATCACAGTGAATGAGATCAAAAGCAGATTCAGTTATGTGGTTGAAGAATGGAAAAGGCAAACGTTTCTGTTTTGCAATGGGACAAAGAGTACAAGTTTTATTGCTATGAACACTCTTTACATCAGGAATACAATCATGTAAAAGCTGTAACTTTGCATCTGAAGTATGTCCTAGTCTAAGATGCCAAAGGAAAGGCTTGGTAATGATAGGAACTTCAGAAACATTATTTACAAAGGTACTAAAAACAGAATCCAGAATAGAAGAAGCTGCAGAATCAGATTTGCAATGTGTTGTAGATAGCAAGTAGAGGTTGTTATGAAGGTTACCCACTCCAATCGTTTTCCAACAAGAAAGGGCCTGTATAAAGCATAATTTGGACAGGAAAACAACACAACATGCCATGTTTTTTGTTAATTAACTCACTGAGATCAAATTGAAAGTGAAAGTAGGAACACACAACACATTTTCAAGAACAAGACTAGGTGTGACTTGAATGGTGCCAATGTGTGTGACAACAACTCTTTCACCATTAGGTAATTGAACAAAAGAGGAAATAGAACTTGTGATTTTGGTGAAGAGTGTGACAGAATGAACAATGTGGTCTGTTGCACCAGTGTCCAGGACCCAAGTTTCCTTACCAAAAATTGTTTTATTGGCTGGATTTGTGGCAAAAATGGAGTGTTGCATATTCAGACATACAGAATCTTGAAAAGAGGCATAAAGAGTACCTGAAATGGCAGAATTAGCCGTGGCTGCAGCATCACTTGGAGTACCAGAAGTGGAGGTATGAGTGTTCAATAGAGAAAGTAGCTGCTGGTACTGCTCTGAGGTAAAAGGAAAAGGGTTACTCTGATGCACAAATTCAGGTTGACCTTGATTATCATCAGTCATAACCTGATTGGCCTTGGCAATCCTTCCTTTTTGCTTGTATCCTGGAGGGAATCCAACAAGCTTATAACACTTATCCATAATGTGACCAAGCTTCCCACAGTGGCTGCAAATAGGTCTCCCTTTACCAACATTCCCTTTGAAACTACCACCATTTCTGTTATTTGGAGAACCTTGATTGAAAACTTGGTTCTTAACAGCCAGTACAGCTGATTCAACAGAAGGAGCACCATTAAAGGATGAAAACCTTTGTCTTTCTTCTTGGATTACCAATGAGAAAACCTTATCTATTGATGGAACAGGTTCCATCATAAGGATTTGAGTCTTGACTTGTGAAAAACAATCATTCAATCCGTTGAGAAATTGCATGATTGAATCTTGATGATAAAGATGTGCAATCTTATCATTTACTCCACAAATGCAGTTACCACATGAACAGCTTGGTAAAGGCCTGAGATTCAACAATTGATCCCAAGCAGCTTGAATCTCAGTAAAGAAGGTTGTTACTGTGGAATCTCCCTGCATCACAGTAGAGATTTGTTTCTGGAGTTGAGAAATTCTAGGGCCATTGGCTTGCAAGAAACGAATCTTGAGTGCATTCCACACTGCAAAAGCTGTGTCTCTGTAAATGACACTAGCTTTGATGTGAGGTGATACAGAATTCAAGATCCAGGATGAGATCATCGAATTGCATTTTGACCATGCCTGTTTCTCGAGTGGTGTGACTGCCATGGAAGCAATGATGGAGCCATCAACGAAGCCAAGTTTACTTTTGGCATCCAAAGCCATAATCATTGCTCTAGACCAAGTTGGATAGTTCTCCTCGGTCAAGTGTTGAGCAACGAGGATCGCACCAAGTGATTCTCCATGATGCATAAAGAACGGACTGCGAGGATCCTCCATTGGAGAGAGCTCGCGATGTGAAGAGTTTGTTGATGCAGTTTCAGTGTTTGACGCCATTGATAAAGGCTCAAGCTCTGATACCATATGAAGAATTACAAGAATCTCTAGGAAGAAACAGAAAATACTAGAGAGAATTCAAGTTGAAGAAAAACTGATTTCACATTAATGAATTGCTCTATACACTCTCTGTGGTTAAATACCAAAAACAGAGAATACCAGAAAGCCAAAAACCCGGAGTTAGTTATGGCACGTGAGATAGTTAGTTACTCCACGTGTGAGTTTAATTGATCTAAGTTATAAGATAAACTACTTGTAGCTTTAACACACTAATTATACAAATACATTTATACGGCTGTCGTTTTGTTCATTTCTTTGGTTTAGTCTTCTTCAGTTTAGACTTCTTCTGTTGTATTCCTTTTCTTTCTTCCTGATATGAGATGCAATCTTGATATACTTTACCAACTTGTAACTTCTAGCTTGAAGAAATTTCTAGGTGCGTATATACTGTTTATCAAACCAATGTAACAAGATATATAAAATGGGATATATTAATTTATTGTAGCATAGGCATAGCAGTATAATAATAACTTGGTTCCTAATCTAAGATCCCAAAGTCTGATGAGATTATTTTTCTTTGTCGCGGCAGGATTCTGGGACAGACTATACAGCTTATACATGCAATATGACATATACATAGGTAAGGTAACTTTCTCAAAACTTATTTGAAGGATAATATCGAATAGAACTAAGAAAATAGAATTGCATTCACGAGTTGTGCGTGTGTGAGTTTTTTTTAAAAAAAAAAAGGTAATTGTACGAATTGTGTTTGATGATAACGCATGTAGCAAGAGGAATAACCATGTGCTTGATCTCCATTTTACCATCCAAATTCTATTTTGTTGAGACGGCTTTAATCAATTAGCTCAAACCAATTATCTATGTTTCAATTTAAAAAAGAAAAAAGAAAAAAAAGTTCAAGCCAAATTAATGTAGGGATGCCCAAAGTCTTGTACTTCAACTAATTGATATTATTTGATGTTTCTAATAGATAAATTCAGGATTCAAATTTTCTCACTCTCAACTATTGATGGATTAAAAAAATAAAATAAAAGTTTGAATTATTAGTGATAATTAGCTAATGCATTGTATATATTTGTATATATGCTCCTCCTCATATTTGCACTCACATACTATAAGAGGAGGATATCAATGCATTAGATTCTTTCTCATCTACCGAAGAGGTGTAAGCCTGTTCACAAAAAAAAGAAAAAAAAAAAAAAAAGAAAAAGAAGAAAAAGGGAAAGGCATGGCAACTGATAATGTTAAAAGTGTCGCTGTTTATGTACAGTTTCTATTTGGCCTTTTACTCCCAAACCATGCCAACTGCTTCTTTTGATTTTGATGGATTTTTTTTTTTTTTTTTCAGTTGTTTCTTATGGGTCCTACATCCTCGGTAAGAACTTCTTACTTTCCTTTTTCTTTTCGCAAGATCATTTCTTTCAAAATGGAGGATGAAGAATATTCGGCCAAATTACATAATTTTTTATAAGGCAAAACTTAGATACTATATTTAGGTGTTGTTCTTTAGGTACTATTATTAATGAGTAATTTTTTTTTTTTTTTTGAGAATGAGTAATTACTTTCTTGAAAATTTACTTTTAATTGTAAGGCAAATCCTTTTTATTAAGCACAAATAATCTTTGTGAATCATAGGATGATGTGAATCTTATGAAACAAAGCTAGGTACTATATATACATGAAACAAAGCTTATTGGTGCTTAATAAAAAGGATTTACCTTGCAATTAAAAGTAAATTTTCAAGGAAGTAATTACCCGTTGATAACGGTTAACAGTATCACTCGTTCCTCATGGGTTTTTCGATGATGATCCTGCAGTGATATTCTTTGCAGCAAAAGTTTTATTTGGGACTCCATGTGTGGTTGCTTTTTTGATATATAAGTGGCGTAGAAGACATTTATCAATGTATGATGCTGTTGAAGAATTTCTACAAAGTCAAAATAACCTCATGCCAATTAGGTACTCATACTCACAAATTAGGAAGATGACCACAAGTTTCAAAGACAAATTGGGCGAAGGAGGCTATGGCTCAGTATTTAAAGGAAAGCTTGAAAGTGGCCCTCTTGTAGCTATAAAGATGTTGGGTAACTCCAAAGCCAATGGCCAAGACTTTATTAGCGAAGTTGCAACAATTGGAAGGATTCACCATGTGAATGTGGTGCAACTCATTGGCTTTTGTGCTGAGAGATCAAAGCGTGGTCTTATATATGAATTCATGCCTAGTGGTTCTCTTGACAAACACATTTTTTCTCAAGAAGGAAGTATACCCTTAAGTATTGAGAAAACATATGAGATTTCTCTTGGAGTGGCTCGTGGGATTGAATATCTACATAGAGGATGTGACATGCAAATTTTGCATTTTGATATCAAGCCTCATAATATTCTTCTTGATGAGAACTTCACCCCAAAAGTTTCTGATTTCGGGCTTGCAAAACTTTATCCTGCAAATGATAGCATAGTGCCTTTGACTGCTGCAAGAGGAACATTAGGATATATGGCTCCAGAGTTGTTCTATAAGAACATTGGAGGCATTTCCTATAAAGCCGATGTTTATAGTTTTGGCATGTTATTGTTAGAAATGACTAGTAGAAGAAAGAACTTAAATGCAATTGCAAACCATTCAAGCCAAATTTACTTCCCAACTTGGGTTTATGACCAAGTTAGCAGAGGAAATGAGATAGTAATGGAAGATGCTATGGAGGAGGAGAAGAAAATAGTTAAGAAGATGATCATGGTTGGATTATGGTGCATTCAAATGAAGCCTAGTGATCGTCCATCAATGAACAAAGTTGTAGAAATGCTTGAAGGAGAAGTTGAATGCTTACAAATGCCTTCCAAGCCTTTCCTATCATCACTAGGGGACGTAGGAGACAACTTAAATCCTAGTTGTTCATCAATTCAATCAGGTGAATCAAGCCAATCAGATCAATTTTAAATGCAAACTAAGTGATATGTTAGTGGGTTGATTTACATGGGAAAGTGTTAGGTATTTTTGGTGTTGGCTAACTCCATAACAAATTTGGTTGTAATCTCTAAAAAAGTTTACTTGCATTAATGACAATGTTTTAAGGTAATTATTTTCAATGTCATTTGTAATTATTTGGGGTAATCAAGGACGAAGTAAAAAATGAGAGTTGTTAGTTACTGTGCAAGTATGGAGAATTTTGGTTGAGTATAATCAAGATCAATCGATCTAAAATCAAGTAGTTTAAAATTTTATTGAACAAAAAGTTTCGCCTGGTCTTTGTTTGAGTTTCAATCGAGCAAACCTCTTATTGAAAGCAAGTGACTTTACTTTCGTAATTTAGTTATATATAGCCAATTAACCATTGATTTGTCCAGCTTCTAAGAAGGAAATTAACCCTAATATCTAGAGAAAAAAAAAATGTGGCAATAGATTTTATTAAGAAAACTTTACCAAAACCAAATCATCTTTCAACCTCTTCAATTGCCACATACTTGAGACGAGTTTACCACCACCAGATTCACAACCTATGACGTTGGATTGCTGTTGTGAAATCATGGAGATGTTGCAAGATCTTCAAGTGGCTTTGAGGTAATTAAGGATAAATTATTAAGTCCACTAGGAGGACTGGTGATGTGATCCTCTCTGACCTTTCAACTAATAAAATTTTGTTATTTAAGCAACTATGACATCACTTGGTATTTTTTTTTTTTTTTTTTAATTCCTTATGTTGATTAGAAAGCTTACTCACGCATTCACATAGATGACGTTGTCTCATTAGTTGGGAGGACCACGTCACCAATCCTTCCAGTGAACCAAATAATTTCTCATAAGGAGTTTGATTTGGTGGTTGGCGATTTACTTGGTACACCAAATTACCGTGAACTCTAAAGGCTGGTTCAGCAATTGCAATAGGAGTAGAGAGCTCAGATACAATGTCTATTCCTTGTGTTGGAGGTCTAGTAAGTTAGTTCGTATCATAACAATCTTTATAGTGGACTTGGTGAGTTAGATTTGGCCCCAGAGTGTTTTTCTCTATTGGATTTTTATTTGGTGTAAATGCAATTTTAGTTCTTATATTTTGCACTTTTTCCATTTTGGTTTCTACATTTTATTTTTACCACTTTTAGTTCTTAAACTAATTAACGCTTGACATTTAGGTCTTTTTCGTCACCCAACTAATAGCAAAAGCTGACGTGGCTGACAATGGAATAAAAAAATAATATAATCACACAGAATATAATGCCACGTCAGCATATAAATTTAAAAAATTAATTTATTAATTTTAACTAAATAAAAAAATCAAAACAGAATTAAAAATCAAAATTCACATGAGTTAAGATTTAAAGATTAAGAAAAAAAAAAAACTTTTAGTAACTTTCTCAATTTTTCTTAATTTTTCTTGTCAACCAATCACAAAATCATCAATAAACACTAAACTCAGACACAGTGCCAAACTCATTTTTCATTTTCCTATATCTCTCTCTCCATCTCCCTCTCGGGTCAAACTCCTCTCTTGGCTTTCTCTTATTTATTTTTCTCCGATGGTCCTCTCCATCGAGTGCCTTAATGGTACTTCCACTGCCGATAAGTGGACCGGCGATTTTCTCCAGATCAGAGACATATTCAAGGAGCTTCAAATCGAAAACTCGGGTCAGTCCAAATCGGCGTTCAAGAAAGGAAAAGGTGGAGTCCAGAAGACTTTGCACGAGTCGTTCAAGAAGAAAGAGACTTCTATTCTAGTCCAAGTTCGGAGAGGCGTGGACCAGTTCGCTGAGTTGTAAGCTTGTATTGTGCCTAATGACTCTGTCTCTCAGAAGAAGGATACATGCTTAGGTCCATCTCTGAACCCAGCCCTTTCACCCTTTGGGTTCTCCCTCGACCAACGAAGAGCAAAGCAAGGGGTAAATCTTCGAGGTTTTAAAAATGGATGCCATGGATTCTTGATCTAGAGAAAACGATGGGAGACATTTGAGTTTTTGGATTTGATGATTTTGTTTGGGTTTGAGAATTTTGGGGGTTTTGGATTGTTTTTCCTTTGGGTATCTGACCCAATCTTTATCAACGATTCATTTTCTCTCTCTCACAATTCAACCGATCTAGATTTTTTGTATTTATTTCCAAAGAAGATTTATGGGTTTGAAGGTTAAGGTTTACTCTGCTGGAGATTGGTTTGATTGTTGGGTTTATGGGTTTGGTTGTTTAACTGGAGATTTGGGTTTGGTTCTTTGTTGGAGATTGATTTTGCAGGAGATCTATATTTTTGTGATTGTTGGGTTTGGTTCTCGTTTGAAGATTGCTGTGTGTTTTGCATGTTTGGTTGCTAAGAAAATGCAAGAACAGAAACAAAAATATTGATTTTTATAATTTTCTGGGCAATGAGTTATTTGAGGAAGAACATGAACAATTCTGGAGAAGTGAGGAAGAACATGAACAGTTATGGAAAGAACACAAAGAACATGACAAAGGCATGATCTTCCAACAAAATAATAAAAAGAAAAAATAATGATGAAAAGAATGGGAGGCGCAGAAACTAAGAAATATATGAGGAGGAAGAAGAAAATAAAGAAGAGATCTGGGTTACGCACCGCCATTTCTTTTCTTCTGTACTTTTTGATATTTGACTATTTGTCTGCTGAGAAAACAATGGGAGAAACTTTTAGATCTGGGTTGGTGTTCTTGTTCAAGAAATTTTTAAATCTTAATTCACGTGAATTTTGATTTTTAATTTTGATTTTATTTTTTTATTTAAAATTAATAAATTAATTTTTTTAATTTATATGCTGACGTGACATTATATTTTGTGTGATTATATATATATATATATATATTATTCCACCGTCGACTACGTCAGCTTTTGCTATTAATTGGGTGACGGAAATGACTTAAATGTCAGGCGTTAATTAGTTTAGGAACTAAAATTGATAAAAATAAAATGTATGGTCCAAAATGAAAAAAGTGTAAAATGTAGGGACTAAAACTGCATTTATGCCTTTTTATTTTTCACTTCATGAATAAGTTTCGTCTTAGTGTGCCTGTATATTTTTTCTTTATTGCTTTATACATTTTTATCCATGTTGTGCTTGAATACTGACTAATTAATTACCTCATCGAATAATTGGTTAGATTATTATAATTGATTGTAAGCCGTATAGGGGTCTAAATAACAAATTTTCAAAGGTATCATAGCATAAGTACTTCACTGTTATAGGATTAAGTTCCGTGTGTGATCCTAAACCCTGTTTGTCATGAATAAAGTTGAGTCATTATGCTCATGATTGTGATAATTTAGTTCTAAACAATTCTATTGATGGTCTTATAATTGTTAGTAACAAGCCCTTTAGGGAATTAACGAAATCCAAGAAACGCTCTTAAGAAATCCCTAGAGAATTTGAGCAAGAGTGAGCTTGAAAAAGAATCTTTAATCGTAAAACTTGATGAATCCAAATAAGTTGGTTGAAAAATATAGGAGAATTGAAGAAAATTCCTTGGAGAAATTAAGGAGCTTAAACGTGAGAGGACTTAGATGTGAAACTTGAAGAACCAACAAGTTGCTAGATGAAGTTAAGAGTGAGAATTTCTTCCATAGGGTTAAGGTCAAGAGCTTGGAAGTTGGAAGAACTAGTTGATGAATGTACGTAATGCCAAATTGAAAAAAGTATTCAGTGCCAAGTTTGATGCAAAATTAGGGGTCTAAATAGCGAATTTTCAGTTGTTATCAAAGTATAGGTTCGTTGTTTCAAAAATTAATATGGAGTTATCTCCGATGCAAATTTACAATTGGTAATAGAGCATAGGTTTACTGTTGTAAGATTAATATGGAGGCATCTCCTCTTTAAAAATGATTTTGGTACAAGTTTCATTATTATTTCTTTATAAATTTCATTACTTGAATACATTCTATTTCATTCAATTCTTTTTTGTTTTTTTATGGTTTAATAATTCAATTTTATTTCACTTTTTTAAAAACTCTCAAACAAAGTGTTAATGGATTATTATGAATTTATGATGCTAGTGTAGTTTCGTTGAATTTTGCTACTAAACAGGGACATTGCTTGTGCCCTGTTTTTGTGTGTATGACATGCAAGCTAAACCAAGTGAAGAGCTTCCATGCAATTTATAAAGAGACTTCCATGAAAATTCCATGAACCATAACTGTGTTTTGTTTAGGTTGGTGAGGGTGTCATGTTGACCGTACCCTCTCTTTTTTTTTGCTAAGATTGACAAGTACCCTCTCAGTTTAACAAGTACATAGAAGTATCATTATTATTTCTCCTTTGATTCTATATTATAATATAGAGAAGCATTTAGCAAAAGCAACAGATCTGCATCAAAATAATTGAGTAATTCTCGGTTGAGGAGGAAAACTAAAACATGAATCTCCGTCATTCGATTACGTTAAAAATATAGGAATAGAATCTCAAATGAGAAAAAAAAATTAAATAAAAGATAGGAATGACACAACTTGCAAGAGTGGTATTCAAATTTGTATGAAACTGTAGCTTCATTGAAGCTATTTGTTGACTCATGGCTTCAATTTGATGCGAAGGTTTATGCATGGAACATCATACAGATATTGGTGAGATTTTTTTAGCGCAATTTGAGGGGAATAGCACAGTGCCCACTTTATCATACAAATAGAACTTTTCAAATAGTCAACAAATTCAAGTTCAAAAAAAGCTAGTAAGAAATTGATTGAACATGATATAGGTGTCCGGTACTGATATTGTGTGTGTGTAAATCAATTTTGGATACATGATTGCTTATATGATAAGAATTTTTTTATCTTCTTCAGTCAACTAGCTAGTGAAACTTCTTATAATCTTCGTAGTTTACACATCATTTATCCTACTCTTAGTTACGAGTTTTAATTTCCTACCATTTTGTTTTGGTTTTTAGTGCGAATGAGATGCCAAATTTTATATCTTGATTTTGAACATTTACTAGTCCTTTTCTTTTTCTTTTTTGATGGGAACATTTACTAGTCTTGGTCAACTAGAACATATATAAATCTTCTTTCCTATATACTACTACTTACCTTCTTTGAAATCCAAATATTGCAATTCGACGTTAGTGGAAAAGCACAATACCCACTTTGTCATAGTAATAGAACTTTTCAAATAGTCAACAAATTCATCTTGAAAAAGAGCTGGTACAAAATTGATTGAACTTGACAAAGTGGTCAGTGCTGATTTTTTTTAATCAACAAATAACCATTCTTTTGTGTGTGTACTTAACTTAATTATTGGATACATGATTGCTTGTAAGATAGGATTTTTCCTTTTTATCATTGCCGTGACAAAGGACTGCATCTTCTTCAGTCAACTTTCAAGTGAAACTTCTCGTCATCTTCACAGTTTGCAAAGATCATTTGTTCAACTTTGAGTTACGCGTTTTTCTCATGTCGTGGGGAAGCTTCAAGAATTTTTCAAGAAGGTCGAAATGAAACTTAAGTTGAACAAATTTTAATAAAAATAGAATTTCAATATATTGAGTTATTGATACAAAAAAAAAAAAAAAAAAAAATACATTCGTAAATATATGAAATTTTATAATTTCTTTTATGAGTTTTTATATCTTGAAATAGTTATATATTAGTTCATTATCAGTTGTTATTTTTTATTGTCAATGTGAGTATGTGTGACTATTTTATTTTGTTAAATCTATATAAATTTTATTTTTATTATGCCGTTGTCATTATCTATTTGTTATTTTTTTATAAATTTTTTTTTTTTTGAGAATCTTATAAAAATATTTTTAACTAAATGAAAAAACATCAACTAATTTATATTGTATTAATTATTAACTAAACAACCACACTCATTTGTACATAAATAATACACTTTAGTGTCTACTTAGTCAATTAATTAATGTTTTAGCAATCACTAACTTTACTATTTTTTTTTCCCTTGAATCACTAGCTTTATAACAAAAATTTATTATATCATGATAACAATCCACACACTCAACAAACTCTTTGTGTTTCTTAATTATTAAATTATATAAAATCAATTATACTATATTTATACTACACGCACACATTCACACAAATAACTTTATAAGAAAAATAATAACAATAATAACACACACAGTTAGTAGAGCCACCCCTGTTGGATCTTGTTGGGTAACCAGATTCAATGCTAAATTGCTAACTACTGACCGTGGCCAGAAGTTGCTAGCTTGGCAAATGTTCTAAAGTTGCAGCCTACAAATGATTTTGCACATTGGCAATAGCGTTGATGTGGCATTGTGTGAAATTGACACATGGCTTGAGTGGGCTTCTTCCAACAACAATTCTTCAAGCTCTTTCTTAAAATAATTTAACCAATTTTAAATTAAATAAAACATATTAAGAGTTTAATTTGATCACAATAAAATTATGGAAGAGCGAAAAGTTCTCAAGCATCCATTAGAGAGAGAAAAAAAAAAACAATTAATAACTTTGATTTTTTTTTTTTAATAATTTAGAGAAGAGTATAAATACCGTAAGGCTGCAACCACCAATTTATATTGGAAAGTACCGAGGAAGCCCTAGTTCGGGAAACTTCATTCAGGTTAAGCACCGAATTAATCTAAAAATAAAAATTTAGCGAAAATATATTCTTAAACAAATCTTATAAGGGGCTCAAGTTTGGCTCAAACTCTCTTAAAACCTATTTAAAATAAGGAAATAAAGCCTTATTCTACGAAACTATGAAATTTTATAAAAATAAATATAAAAACATTTATAAACAACAAAAAATTAACCGTATATTCTTTACTATCTCAATAGGAATTAAGCAATACATTTTTAGAAGTATAATTTTGCTTAAAACTGATACAAGAAAACTTGAAGTTCCTACATTGGCCACAAAGTTAATAAATTAATAATTTCAATCCTTGAGTACAAACTGATGGCAACTTTTATTGTTGTCGAGGACTCCTACTCTGATTCTAGGATGACTTCTAACTCCTGGTTCAAACGCCTTGCAGGCATATTTACATTGATTTTTGTAGGGCCTATAGACGCAAAGGGATTAGGAGGCATGGTTAACTTATCTCCTCCTCCTTCCAACATTTGGACTACAACTTTCATTGAAGGACGATCCACTAGGTGCCACTGGATGCACTATCCTCAGCATAGACTCGTAGGTCTTCTTTTTGCTCTAACAAATTGTAGATCCATTCTAGGAAATATATTTGGCTAGTGTTCTTTGTGGTTACATCAACATTTTTCCTGCCTCCAACCATTTCAAGCAACAATATTCCAAAACTGTAAACATTTGGTTTGTAAGACATGCTCCCAAAATTTCTAGAGAACACTTCGGGTGCAATGTAACCCATGGTCCCCCTAGCTGTGGTCATGGACACTGCACTTTGATCTTTTGCACACAACTTGGCTAGACCAAAATTAGAAATTTTTGGATTGAAATTTTGGTCTAGCAAAATATTATGAGGTTTAATATAAAAATGGAGGATTCGTTGATCACATCCTTGGTGAAGATATTCAATTCCTTTTGCCATGCCAAGAGCAATGTCTTGTAGCTTTTCCCAACCAAGGCAACGACTAGAATCTACTGAGGAAATGAACTTCTCTAATGAATCATTTGGTAAAAACTCATAGACTAGAGCTCTTCTAAATCCATCAGCACAGAAGCCAACCAAGCGAACCACATTAACATGGTGGATTCTACACATTGTTCCCACTTCATTTATGAATTCTTCCCCATTACCCTTGGAACTGTTCAGGATCTTCACAGCTACATGGATTTCATTCGAAAACTTTCCTTTGAACACTGTTCCATAGGCTCCTTGTCCTAATTTCTCAGTAAATTGATTTGTAAATCTTTTAACATCGTTATATGAGTACCTTGTGGGCTTGAGAGCTTTGTAATCCTCCAAAAAAATTTCAATCCTAGCTTGATTTTCTTTCTTTGTTTTATCATAGCGATAGACACGGTAGAGTGCATAGACTACTAGTACCAACAGAAATGACCCCAAGATGGAACCTGCATATTAAACATATTCATGAGTCTAAAAAAAAATAATAATTTACTATAAATTTTCAAAAATGGCCAATGGAAAACTCACCAATACTCACTTTTGTTGTTAATGTACCTGAAAAATATTTTAATATGATCAGCTTTTTATTGCACATATCAAAAAAGAAAATAAAAAATAATTGTGTAAAATTTTTGTCACTGTTAGTAGAAAAATGATAAGATTCTATTAGAATACAGCGACGTGGTACTTTCTTTTCTTACATGAATGATGGATTTCATCATGAATTTAATTAGTAGGATTAATTATTATGTGAGACAAGGAAATCCTAAGTCGTGGTACTCTTTAAACATTGAATAATTACTCTTATTAGTAAGGTAATATTACATTTAGACTTTGAGTTCATGTTTAGGCTTTTAAGAGGTTCAATGTTCTAAGCAACGAGTTTTCCTCAATTAAACAATTACCTCTCTTATGCTAATATTTATAGCTAAAATTTATGTTGATATCGCAAGTTTGGTTCCAACTAATGGGCTACCAGCTTATTCAAGTTCTTTTGAGACACAAGTAATTATTTAGTAAAGTACTAAAGTAACCATGCTATTGTACTCCTAAAATGTTGATATCGCAAGTTTGGTTCCAACCGATGGGCTACCAGCTTATTCAAGTTCTTTTGAGACACAAGTAATTATTTAGTCAAGTACTAAAGTACCATGCTATTGTACTCCTAAAACATTAAATAATTACTCTTATTAGCAAGGTAATATTGCATACTGACTTTGTTTTCATGTTTAGGATGTTAAGAAGTCTAATGTGCTAAGCAATGGGTTTTCCTTAATTAATCAATGAACCACACTTGCACTAAACTTTAGCTAAATTTTATGTTGATACCCCGAGGTTTGGTACCAACTTATGAGCTACCAGCCTATTCAAGTTCTTTTGAGACACATGCAGTAATTATTCAGTATTAGGTAAGGTATAATTTATGCCTCCTCCTAACACATAATAGTGAGTTTTACTAAATACTATTTAAATGGTGAGATCCATCAGTCAATTGAGACAAAAGAGTACTACATTGCTTTATGGATAATTTTCCTTGTGAGACAAGCCAACTTGTAAAATAATGTTATTTTGGTTGGAAGGAAAAATTACACCTTAAGAATGAGTAGTCTAATGTTATGAGTACCATTTTGGACAGCGTTCTATTTCGTTTATCAGAAATACCGGCATATTTCAGTACTGTTTTAAAATTTCTGATATATATAGATTAAGGGTGTTAAAATTAAAAGTCTTTTATCTTAATTTGTATGTCATTCTTTAAGCCTAAATATCAATTCAATATTATTAAGAATAAAAAATTAATAAAGGGAACAAGCTGAAAAAGAAAATTGATAATCACGTGAAGTACACAAACAAAAAGATATACAGTAATTAAAAAATGACACAAAACAAACTAACAAAGCAGTGAAGTTCAAACGGGCAGGCAACACAGAAAATAAAAGGAAGAAACAGAGGACGATACGAAACGAAGAAGAAGGAAGAAGAATGGATGACCAGCTGTGATGGGGTGGGTTCCTTGAAGCCACCAGTGACGTGCTGGGACGTGACTGGTGACCTGGGGGCTGATTCATACCAATTGAGACACAACTTATCACCCCATGATTAGTTACAGGAAATTACCGTCGCAGAGCATTTATAAACTGAGGTTGATAAAATCAAATACATGTTGGCTTGAAACGTGAAGAACTTGTGTGATTATAGAAGTGGAAATTGGGTAGAAATAATACAATACGTACCTTTGTCTTTGCACTCAGTTTTCAAATCAGTGCTATTTTCCTCGAATCTACAGTTCTTGCCTTTCACTTCACCGTGTCCGCAGGACCATGTCAATACAAGAAGAGGATTCTCCCATATATCATATGGAACTGATGAAACGCTTTACATCTTTGTACATGATAATATGGGCAAGTCATCGATGTCATCATCCGAAGTAAAAGCATAAACTGTGTGGCGACTGCTGCTAAGACAACGGATCTGATGATATGAATTATATTTTGTATCTGGCGTACAACTGAAAAGGGAATAGTTATAAAGTAAATCTGTGAATTGGAAAGGAGTGGAAGATAAATTGAGTCCCTGAATTTTCCGTAGAAAGCAATTATCTGAGTCCGTTACTGTAATTGACTGAGATTTGTAATCAATGTGTTTAACAAAGGCTTTTACTGAAGTTGACAGCTCAAGCACCGTATCTTTTTTATCATTGCAGTAGAGATCAAAGCCACCGTGGTGGTCTGGCTGCCTGTCTTTGAGTCGGAAAGGAAATCGGATGGGTGGACCATCTCCACACTGTATTTTGGGACAACTATTGTGGCCTTCTCCAAAGTCTAGGATGAAAAGCACAAACAACAGTAAGGTTGGGATAACCATTCTTAGGGAAATATGCATATCTGTGGTCTGGAAAGGCTTCTCGCACTCCCAGATATCAAAAGACTAACTTAGATGGAGAGTATATAGATTATTATGGAATCCTCACCTATTCCTAACAAATTTGGAGTAATTAATAACAAGCGTGATAGTGTGTGATTATTTTAATTAAATGTAAAAAATAAATTAATAAAAAAACCTTAATAACTGTCAAATTATTATCATGATGACGTATGTGCTAACGCCAGATATTGATGTTGATATTGATATTGTTCGACTACTACGAAATTGCGCTTCGCCTTCATTCAGTGGAAACTCTAATTTTCACTTTCTTGTTGGAAGATATTTTCAACACGGTACCACAGAAAGAAGTTTTTATTATATATGTTTATGTACTATCGGAAAATTTCCTCTCAACCTACCTCAATGGCAAGAGGATTAACGTTGAGTGCAGTAATCACGGCCTTTATTGCTCTTGTTCTAGTCCATGAAACTTGTAGTGCTACTGCTAAGGTTAATCATCACTGTGCCCCTTCTTCCTGTGGCAACATCCACAACATAAGCTTTCCGTTTCGATTGAAGAACGACCAGAAAATTGCGGGGACTCAAGGTATGAGCTGTCGTGTGAGAACAATCATACGGTGCTATCCTTATTTGAAAGAAGATACTACGTAAAGGAAATCAATTACAATAACTACACTATCCGGGACTCAGGCATACAGAAGAATAATTACTCCTCCACCCCGAGTTATTCTTTAAATCGCCATAATTTCAGTCAATATCCTTCTGCATATACCATTTATCTGGCGAAGAGGACAGAGAACAGCTGGTTTCCCTATCCTGAACTGTCAAGGAGTGTGGTTTGGATGAGCTGTGAAAAACCAGTGAATTCTCCATTCTATTTGGACGCTTCTACTTGCAATATTGACAATGGAGATCAGTACTCCTCCAACTCTTCTATTTCTCATTTCAAGAGATACAGATATGTTAAGGTTGGTAGAACGAACGCAACCGATGTGGCTGTTACAGCAGCTACGGAAAAACCGAATTTTGGCTTGCTCATCACTCCCACCAATCCCTCCATTTAATGCACCAGATTTTTCCCAAGGCTAAAATGAGGTCTAGGTTCATGATTCTTTGTCAATTATCATTAAATAGCCTTCCATTCATATTTCCTCCACCACTACTATATAAATCCTCCTTTCCTTCATTCTAAGACACACAAAAAATCTCATCTCTTCTCATCTCTTGAGTTCTAGTGAAGTTGAGTAATCTTGTCATATCTTGGTCTTCTTGAGACTTAAGGTATTGAGTGAGACTCACTCTCCCACTCCTAGTTCTTCTTTGTTCCTCCACCCTTAGGACCTTCACTAAAAATCTCCTCCTCCACCGTATGGATCTTGCATAAAGATATAATCCATTTCCCTAACTTGTTTTTTGTGTTGCCATGATGAGAATTTAAGATTAAAGCATGATAGTAATTATTTGAATCCTCTTGAATATGTTTGAATGTTCTTATGTGTTCTTCACACGTTCTTGGTTGTTCATCACATGTTCATGCATAACACTAGTTTTAATCTTAAATCCACTTGAAAAACATGATTGTCTCATAATTCTTTCAAATCCTTGAATCTAGGTTATCACTATCCACACACATTCACTAGAATTTATTTTTCAATCCAAATGCAATGCTTAATAAATTGAATTAGGGTTTCTCATATGCACACACATTAAATTCAACATGCAAATTGATTGACATATTAGATGATGTGATATGAATGTTGGTCATCATAATCTAGAAGACCGGTTTCACTGGACAAGGTGGGTGCCTAACACCTTCCCACCTTGTAACATAGCCTCCAAACTTAGATCAAGGGTTGATAAACCAATGTTTATCCTTGTTATTTTCAGTTTTTAGATTGTAACTAGGAAATAAAACCATGTACTTTATCTTAGATTGTATCTAAGACCAAACCCATGTAATTTTCCTATAATCAATGTAAATTCAATTGAAAATTAATAAAATGAGAAATTTTTTAATTTTGGTTTTCTTATTTATCCCAATAATTAAATAAGTGGCAACTCCATTGTAAAACCCTTAATCTAAAGGGGAAAATATAACTAGTCAAACCTCCATTTTGAGAGGCAATAATACGACTCCACCTATTCACGTGGGTTTGGCCCAACATCCTATTAAAACGGGTCAAGGCGCGGTCTCTCACAGTGGCAACTCTATTGGGGATATTGAGGGCTAGGCTTCAATTAGGTTATGATGGCCAACCATGTCATTATTTGTTTATTGTTTTTTGTATATAATATGTCTAATATGTCATTATATTGCATGTCATGCATTATTTGCTTGAATGAAATTTATTTTATTTGTGTGCTAGCCCGGAAGCCCGGTAGTATTAGCCGTGGATTGTGGTCTTCTTGAGACTCACATACCCAGCGGTGAACCTACCACCCACCGCGACAAGGATCATCATGGTTATGTTATGGTGGTTCATAGGGATAAACTGTACCGTTCAGACCAACGCAGCACTCCTGGCATCACAAGTTGGGAGGTACGACGTCCTAACTTGTGGGGACCTTTAACCTACCTTCTACCCATGTTGTAATGACCCATAGAACCTACCTTTAGGTCAGTCCATATAAATTGCATTTCATTACGCATTTGTTTGACCGTTGTTTGAACCATGATGACTTAAATTCAACGCTTGAGCCCATCATGATTGTTTGAACCTTGTATGTTGTGAATTAATTGAAGCCCGAAAGTCTATGATTGAACCCTACTTGGCATGGAAGCCTAAAATTGTTTCTTGAATGAGTCTAAGCCCAACACTTGAGCCCATCAAAGGTGTATAGACATGGTCAACATCAAAGGCCAAAAGCTCACAAGATACATGCCTTCCAAGTGTAAGCCCAAGCCATTTCAAGCAAATATCAAAAGATCATAATCAAGGTTCAAGCCTTCCAAGTGCAAGCCCAAGCCATTTTATCATAATGAAGGTTCAACCATACCAAGTCTCAAGCATCCTAAATGGACCAAGAAGAAGCAAGTGGCCCAACTTTGCCTCACTCTACATTTGGTTTGTAACATCATGGTTAAGTTTAAAATTTGTTTGTTTATTCCATGTTTCTATGTTTCTTTGAATTCAAAATTTTCATGTAGCATTTAATGAGCTTTGTTCATGTATATATATTAAGAAAAAACAAAAAACAAAAAACAAAAAAAAATTTCATAAAAAATTTCAAGATTTCCAAATCTTTCCCCAAAAAAAAAGAGAAAATATTTTGGACTAGGGGCATTGAGCCCTTAAGTCATTTAAAAAAAAAAAAAAAAAAATCTTTGAACTAGGGGCATTGGACTTCTTAGTGATTTTTTCAAAAAGACCCATTTTTTTCTTTCAAAGATTTCAAGATTCTTTAAAGTCTTCTTTTCAAAATGGTACATGATGATCCCTTGGACAAAAAATTTTCTAAATTAAGATGTTTAAAGGCTTGAACAATCAACTTGTACTGAGAAAGGATTGATTTCATTTGATCCGTGTAAACTCTTTTGCTAAATTACTTTGAATAAAAGAAGAAATGGTCTTACAAGGCAATCAAAGAAAATCTATCCATCAGAAAATTCAAAAGGCTCACACATTCATTCCTAATTTCTGAAAACTTTTGTGTCTCCAATAGAGTATTCATACTTTTTCTTTTAAGAGGAATTTATTAAAAGAGCTCAAGTCACTGTGCCTAGGGGCGGTGGCACGTACAAGGGTGGGGGGGCCATGGCACCCCAAAATTTTAAAATTTTTTTAAAATATATATACAATTATTTTTATGTTTTTAAAATTTAGTCTAAAAAATAAGAGCTGGCCTCTCCAAATATTTGAATTAGTCCAATAATGCTCTTAAAAAAAATAATTGGTCTAATAGTTATAAAGATATAACTTTATTTTTCACAATTCTATTTTTTATTGAAAAATGTGCTTTTATATTTGTTAAATATTTGATAAAATTTGGTATAAAAAATGTTTAAATCTATATTTTTCAACCCGTTATGTGACGATTAACAAGTCATTGACTTATTAAAAAAAAATTATTACTAAAACTACACATGAAATTTGTCTTTAGTTGCCATATAATGTGTTAAAGAAAGGTAGATTTAAATTTGTTTGGAGTCTAGCTTATTTTTTCAAGTTTTGGATCATTCATGTTTTTGAAAATTTCATTAGATTTTTTACTTACTTTAGCATAAAATTTGATAATTTGTGTTTAAAATGAAACTTTTTAAGATTTTGACTATGAAAATGGAAAAAATGAATTTTATTTTATGAAAGATCGCCGTCAAAAATAATTTTGATCGAAAATACTAAGATTTTTTTTTTTTTTTTTTTGTTGGGTGTGTGTATATATATAACTTATCAAATAAAAAAGTGTGCATATATATGTGTGTATATATAATAAAAAAGCGCGCGTGTGTGTATATATGTGTGTGTGGGTGTGGAAGTTGTCTTGATAAATATATTAGCATCGCAACTTGGTTCCCCCAAACAAAAATTCCTGGCTCCGCCCCTGACTGTGCCTACAAGTAAGCATTGCTAGGGATAGGAGGCCGTCTTTGGTAAAACAAGATCATTATTTAATACCTAGAATGATCATTATCCCTTGCTAGCCCATTTGAGCCTTTAAACACTTAGCTTCTTTTTCACATGAATCCACTAAAATTTAAACCTAGGGTGGGAAAATTCAAAGTATACATGCTTAAATCTCATGTTGAGAAGGAGTCGACCTTGAGCTTTGAAGCTAATTGATAAAGCTCTCCTAGAGGACATGAAAGACAAGTAGAGAATTCATTAAGCTAAAGATAAGAGATCATCAAAGAAAAATAAGCTTTCACTCAATCAAGGAAAGAGAAATGAAATTCCATCAATGTGAGAGAAAAATTAAGTGTACATCAAGAGCCTAAAATTCATCATGCCATGAGGAATACAAGATTCATCTAAAAGAGATTTTATCAAAAAATGAAAGATTCATCAAGTATAGAAAGGTGCAAGTGCATCGAGACAAGAAAGGAGTCTAGAAAGTGCATCAAAATGACCAAAAATCATTAATCTGAGAAAAAAATGGAGAGAAAAATGTCCCTAAAAGTTCATTCAATCAAGAGATGAAAGACAAAAAAAAAAAACAAAACAAAACAAAACAAAAACAAAACAAAACAAAACAAAAAGAAGGAAAAGAAAAAGAAAAGAAGCCCACTAGGCTAAAAACCCAAAAGGGCGGTCTAAGTAAAAGTTAGGGCCAAAGAAAAGAAAAAAATTGGAAACTTGAGGATGAAAGTCTACAGGTATGATTCAAGATGAATGAGCATTAAAACAAATGTTGATACAAGTGACCAATGAAGACTAGTGAGAAGGAGACAAAGAAGAAATGAGAAAACTCCTCCAATAGGACCAATACTTGATTTTTGAGTAATGCATACTTGGGGGAACATCATAGGGAATTTTGAGCCTTTTTATATCATTCATTTCATAACTTAAACCCGGCCTATATTACAACCCATGAATAAAACCTCATTGAAGTCTTGCTAATTGTAAGCACATCTTAAACTCTAATAATATTTTTCTCTTGAATTAAAAAGGGAAAATGCTTAAAATTGTCAAACCCCATAGGATGATATGTCCGAGGACAAAATTTCTCAAATTCTCAAATCCTCAAAATGACTCAAAAGAACCTCCAAACCTAGAGCACTCTCCTTGTTTGCACCCAACAATGTGATTCATAAATATTATCATATTTATTTTCTTGATTGCCTTTGGAGACTTAATCTGATGATGTTCAAAAGGATGAAGAAAATTTGATTACATGATGTTAGGTTCTAAGGTCTTAGGATTTTATGTATTTAGAACTCTAATTTGTAATGTTGGCAAACCATGATCAAAACATTGTATGGTGTCTTCTTTAGACTTGCTCAAAGTTGGTTTAATATTGTAAAGTTGGAATCGAGTGGCTGCAGAAGTATTTGGGACTCTCGGCCTGGCTCGATCGATCGAATAATAGACTCGATCGATCGAAAATCGCACAGGTTGAATTTTCTGCAGAATTTCCAACTCAGCCCTACTTCATTAAACGTTTAGGGTTTTATGTTTTTACCCTAGGTATATAAATAAAACCCTAGCCACGTTTTTGAAGGTTGTCCATATTGTATTGTTGCTCATACATTGCTGTTTTGTGTGAATCTCTTGTGAGATCTTTGAGGAGCTTTCCTTTACACAAAACTTAGGGTTTTCATGGTGGTGATTATTTCAACATCTTGAAGATCATTATTGTTGCAACCATTGGAACTTAAAAGAAAAGCAAGCGGGGAGCTTGTAGCTGATTGAAGAATTCAAGAAAGAAGTAGTCCGTGGATTCGGAGCCTGCGCATGGTCGTGTCAGGAAGTTCTACTGGTGGGTAGCATTAGGAAGTCGAGCGGGGAGCTTGTAGTCCTTTTGTACGAACTTCAATTCTTTCATAGTGAATTCAGGTTAGCCTTGAGGATCGGTGGGTCAAATCCTCCCCAGGTTTTTACCGTGTGGTTTCCTGGGTGATCATATCTTGTGTTCTTTATTTTCCGCTGCATTATATCTTGATATGATTGTTTGGATTGTTTTAACCTAGAATTGTTTAATTTGACTAAGTAACAACTTGGCTAATTAATCTAGGCTACGCAATCTGTGTGTTTTAAGGGGTCTAAAACCGTACACATGAGTTTAATGATCTTGATCCTTCCTAATTAAAGAGATTTTTTTTTTATTCTTAAACACTTTGATTTGCCAAAATGGTTGTTCAAAGGATCACACCTTGTTCCCAAAAAAAAAAAAAAAAAAAAAAATTATTTTCCAAAATCCAGTTCTCTTGAACTACGTCTTGACCTTATCCTTTATGAGAGAGGTACGTAGGCAGCCTTGTAGAGGCCCGATCCCATTCACCCAAACAATCTTGGAGAACAAAGTCAAAATAATGTGACAAAATTGTTTTGGTGCAAGTCAGGCTAAGCCCATTTGTTTTGCATCAAGCATGTTTAAATTTAGGGCATTGGCCTATTTATATTGTATGCAGATATGTCCTTCTTGCATGAAAGCATGTTTCCATTTGAGGCATCAATCCATTTTTTTTGTAAGTATGTCCACATTAGGGGCATTGGCCAAAATTTTTTTGTGATAACTGGTTTCTAACAAGCTAGAGAAAGAAAGTCATTTTTACAAGATTCAAGGATGGTGGACCGTGATCTTCTTTCATGTTCCCCAATGGTCGCAACATCAAATGAACTCAGCTTCAATCTAAGAATTAAGCAAGGACTTAGCAATCCGCATCAACTTCTAGCCAAAGTTATTCTCATTCAAAGGATAGGTTTTTCAAAAAAAAAAAAAAAAAATCATGAATAAATCTTCATCACTTTTACTCCATCCTTATCTTCATCTTCTTCACCTTTGATAATGAACAAATCTTCATATTTCAAAAAAAAAAAAAAAAAGAAGGATATTTTCAAAAAAGGCCTTGGGACTAAGAGCATTGGGCTCATATTGCTTAAGTTGCTTTCAAAAAAAAAAATCATCAATCAAAATTTTCAATTACTTCAAAAAATTCAAGATTTCCAAAATTTTCAAAAAAAAAAAAAAAAATTCACCAATCAAAATTTTCTTTTCCTTCAAAAAAAAAATATTCAAGATTTCCAAATTTTTTTCAAAAAAAAAAAAAAAAATCATCAGTCAAAATTTTCAATTCTTTGAAAAAATTCAAGATATCTAAATTTTTCCAAAAAAAAAAAAAAAATCATCAATCAAAATTTTCAATTCCTTCAAAAAATTCAAGATTTCCAAATTTTTTCAAAAAAAAAAAAAAAAAGAAACAACAAAAAAATATCATCATTCAAAATTTTCAATTCCTTCAAAAAATTCAAGATTTCCAATCTCTCAAAAAAAAAAAAATCTTCATAAAATTCTTCTTCAGGAACAAAAAGCTATCATCATGTTCCATATTCTCCAGTGATGCAACACCAAATCAATTGTCCACCCTCAGTATTCATCGAAGCAAGGAAGATGTCCCAAAAGAGGGACATTCGCCAAGTATGCCAAATTTTTTCAATGAATAACTCTATTACTAATTGAAAATATTTATTTTGCAAGCACTAGGGTAAAAAGCCCACACACATCGGCATGAGCCAAGATCCAAAAATCCTAAGTCCTCTAAAACATGAGCCAGGATCCGGAACCTTTGGTCCTCTGAAAACATGAGCCAAAGCTTTAAAAACCCTTGGTCCTCTGAAAACATGAGCCAAGATCCAAAAATCCTAGGTCTCTGAAAACATGAGCTAGGATCTAAAACCTTTGGTCCTCTGAAAACATGAGCCAAGATCCAAAATTCCTAGGTCTCTGAAAACATGAGCCAGGATCCAAAACTTTTGGTCTTCTGAAAACATGAGCCAAAGCCCAAAAAAACCCTTGGTCCTTTGAAAACATGAGCCAAGATCTAGAAATCCTAGGTCTCTGAAAACATGAGCCAGGATCTAGAACCTCTGGTCCTCTAAAAACATGAGCCAAAGCCCAAAAAAAAAAAACCCTTGGTCCTTTGAAAACATGAGCCAAGATCCAAAAATCCTAAGTCTCTGAAAACATGAGCTAGGATCCAGAACTTTTGGTTCTTTGAAAACATGAGCCAAAGCCCAAAAAAACCCTTGGTCCGCTGAAAACATGAGCCAAAGCCCAAAAAAAAAAAACCCTTGGTCCTTTGAAAACATAAGCCAAGATCCAAAAATCATAGGTCTCTGAAAACATGAGCTAAAGCCCAAAAAAACCCTTTGTCCTCTGAAAACATGAGCCAAGATCCAAAAATCCTAGGTCTCTGAAAACATGAGCCAAAGCCCAAAAAAACCCTTGGTCCTCTGAAAACATGAGCCAGAATCCTTGGTCCTCCATTTTTTTTTTCTTGACCTCAGGTAAGCATGTCTTGTACTCATTCATAATAATAAAAAAAAAAAATTACATGTATGAACTACATTTAGACCTGATCCTCCCACCAAGAGGTACATAGGCAATCTCCCTTGAGATTCGGTCCACATTTTGATCCATAACATGACCATCTACATTTTTATCGACATGCATCATACATTCACCATGGTTAAATACTAATTGCAAAGCTAGGTGTCTCTTTCATACATTGACATTCACTTTTCAAGCTTTGCCAATGAGGGGCATTTTGTTGACACCCCATTTTGCAACCTACATTTAACCTCACATGGAGGGTAAAAGGGTACTTTCACCTCGAAAATATGCATCTTGATTCTGGCCATTAGATCCTTAACCTCATTTCACCAAAATGATCTTGATATTGTAACGATCAAATCAACTGGTCAAAAGCCCTAATTAGACCACTAGATTGAAACTTATCATCAAATCAAGTTTTAATGGCTGAGATGCACTATCACAAATTGATTCCTACTATATGTAATTATGAACAATCAATTAAAATTGGTTATAAGTGTAGTCAATTGGTGATCAATTATGTATCATAATTTGATTGGTTAAGACTACATTTTATGGTGAGGTTGCATACATCTAATTAATTAGATAGTTAAACATTAATTATTCAATGAGTAATTTGTGCAATTATCTTTTAATTAGAGTAAATTTGGAACCAATTAAGTTTGAAATGAGAGTGATTGGAGCCATTTAATATTAATTGAGAGCTAATTTGGGAACTATTAATGTTAATTGTGCTGAAACCATTTTCTAACAAATGACCTCTGCTCACAATTTCGTTGATATCTCTCAGAATATTTTGAATTTGTGAATGAGGTTAATTTTCTCTAAAACTAGACATCCAGAGCTTCAATTTGAGCACAAGAACAAGACAATTCCGATCAGAATTGAGTTAGATATGATTTTTTTAAGTTGGCTCTACAAGCTGTTACAGCAGCTATAAGAAAACCGAATTTTGGCTTGCTCCTTACTCCTATCAATCTCTCCATTTAATGCACCAGATTTTCCTCAAGGCTAAAATGAGGTCTAGGTTCGTGATTCTTTGTTAACCCTCATTAAATGGCCTTCCATTCATATTTCCTCCATCACTACTATATAAACCCCCCCTCTCCTTCATTCCAAGACACACAAAAAATCCCTTCTCTTCTCATCTCTTGAGTTCTAGTGAAGTTGAGTTGTCTTGTCATATCTTGGTTTTCCTAAGACTCAAGGTATTAAGTGAGACTCACTCTCCCACTCCTAGTTCTTCTTTTTTCCTCTACCTTTAGAACCTCCACCAAAAGTCTCCTCCTCCACCGTATGGATCTTGCATGAAGGTGTAGTCCATTTCTCTAATTTGTTTTTTGTGTTGCCATGATGAGAATTTAAGATTAAAGCATGATAGTAATTATTTGAATCCTCTTAAACATGTTTGAATGTTCTTATGTGTTCTTCACACGTTCTTGGTTGTTCATCACATGTTCTTGCATAACACTAGTTTTAATCTTAAATCCACTTGAAAAATATGATTGTCTCATAATTCTTTCAAATCCTTGAATCTAGGTTATCACTATCCACACACATTCACTAGAATTTATTTTTCAATCCAAATGCAATGCTTAATAAATTGAATTAAGGTTTCTCACATGCACACACATTAAATTCAACATGCAAATTGATTGACATATTGGATGATGTGATATGAATGCTGGCCACCATAGTCTAGAAGACCGGTTTCACCAGGTAAGGTGACTAACACCTTCCCACCTTGTAACATAGCCTCCAAACTTAGATCAAGGGTTGATAGATCAATGTTTATCCTTGTTATTTTCAATTTTTAGATTGTAACTAGGAAATAAAGCCATGTACTTTATCTTAGATTATATCTAAGACCAAAGTCATGTAGTTTTTCTCTAATCAATGTAAATTCAATTGAAAATTAATAAAATGAGGAATTTTTTAATTTTGGTTTTCTTATTTATCTTAATAATTAAATAAGTGGCGACTCTATTGTAAAACCATTAATCTAAAGGGGAAAATATAACTAGTCGAACCTCTATTTTGAGAGGCAATAATACGACTCCACCCATTCATGTGGGTTTGGCTTAACATCCTATAAAAACGGGCTGGGAGCGCGGTCTCTCACAACTTCTCAGTAAATTGATTTGTAATCCTTTTAACAACATTGTATGTGTACTAGGTGGGCTTGAGAGCTTTGTAATCATCTAAAAACTTTTCAATTCTTTCTTGATTCTCTTTTTTTTATTGTCATAACGATAGACACAGTAGACTGCATAAACCATTAGTGCCAAAAGAAATGACCCCAAGATGGGAATTGCATGTTAAACATTTGTGAGTCAAGAAAACAAACAATATATATATATATATATATATATATATATATATATATATATATATATATATATATATTGTTAAATTTCAAATGGTCAACGGGCAACTCACCAGTAATCACTATCTTTGTTGATTTACTTGTAAAAATAACATAATTAGCTTCTAATTGCACCTATATGAAAATAAAAGATAATTGTGTGTATTTATATCACTAATACACACAATTAGTGATACAAAGGTCTAATTTAATAACAATTTTTTTTTTGAGAAGAAATTTAATAACAAGTTATTTTCCCTCAATCAGTCAATTGCCAGTTTGCCACGCTTTTGCTATCCTTTTTAGGTATTAATGCGGTTCAATCTATTGGAGAACCAAATCTATGTTTTTTTTTTTTTTTTTTTTTTTTTGAGAGCCAAATCTATGTTGATACTCCTAGGTTTGGTTCCAACTGATGAGCTACCAATAGACAAGTACTCCCTCCGTCCCAATTTGTTTGTCATCTATTCCATTTTGGGATGTCCCAAAATATTGTCATGTTTCTAAAAATAAAATTAATTAATTTACTAATGTTCCTATTATACCCTTATTTTATTTTCAAAACTATTTAAAAATAAAACTAACAAATATTTAAAAAATTAATCTAATCAAGCCACCTTTTTAGTTGCCTCATTAAGAATAATACTTTTTTTTTAAAAAGTTGATAAATTTATTTAAGGGTAATTTTGTAAACTTATACGTTTTTATAAGGCAAATAAGAAAATAAATGATGTTCCTTAAAAAATTTGACTTTTCAAACAAGACAAACAAATTAGGACGGATAGAGTAATTATTTGGTATGAATCTCACTAATTAAATTTAAATTGAGATCCATCATTCTTGTGAGAAGAGTGAGTAAAATATTATGTGCTGTATTTTGGGGAATATCTAATCATTTTTCTTATATTATAAGACTAGTTCTAAAGTAATATTCTTTTGGTTGGAAAAATAACACTTCATGAATACGGGATATTACCGTTACAGAGCACATTTATTAACTAATTAAGCTTGGTCAAATCAATACATGTTGGCTTGAAACCTGAAGAACTTGTGTGATTATAAAAGTAGAGATTGGGTAGAAGACAATACCTTTATTGCTTTGTGTTCGTAGGGGCTGAAGCACTCAGTTTCAAAAAATTTGGTATTATTCTTAAATATACATTTCTCGCCTTTCACTTCACAGTCCCCGCACTTCGGTTCGGACCATTTCAATAGAAAATAATCATCCCATATATCATTTGGAACTGATACATCTTTCTACATGATAATATGGGCAAGTAGTTGATGTCTTCATCCATACGAAAAGCATAAACTGGGTGGCGACTCCTACTAAGACAATCGATCCGAACGTCATATTCTGCATCTGTTTCTCGCGTACAATTGAAAAGGGCATAATCATAAAGAAAATCTTGGAATTGGAATGGCGAGGAAGATATATTGAGTAGTCCCATGATTCTCGTGGAAAGCAATAAAACTCTGAGACAAGTACGATAATTAACTGAGATTCGTAATCAATGTAATCGACAATGGCTTTTACTGAATTAGACAGCTCGAGCACCGTATCATTATTATCAGAGCAGTGGAGATCAAAGCCAGGATAGCCACAGTGCTGGTCTTGCTGCTTGTGCTTGTTTTTGAGTCGGAAAGGAAATCGTATGACTGGGCCATCTTCTCCACACCGTAATTCGGGACACCCATTGTGGCCTTCTCCAAGGTCTACGATGAAAAGCACAAACAACAGTTAAGGTTGGGATAACTATTCTATGAGAAATATCCATATCTGTGGTCTCAAATCTCCTAGATATCCATATCTGTGGTCTCAAAACTCTTTATATAGAGGTTTTTTCTTTCTTTTACTCTTCTCAATATCCTACGATATGTACTCTTTACATATATCAAGGGTTAAAATTCATAGGCTCTGGCTATTTGCCAATGTTACTGTTGTGAAGGGGACAAACGAAGGTTGCTTCGGGGGAACTTCATATACTAAACATTTTCAACATTGAACTCATCTCGTAAAAAGACTAGACCCACTAAACACGCACATTGTTGAAAGATTTAAAAAAAAAAATCCAAAATAACTTTTAAATATTATTATTTTACAATATATTTTAAAAAAGATTAACCCGCATAAGAATAAGTTTGACGTCCACTGCCTTTATAATCTGTCTAAATCTGAGGCAGTTGAACCATTGCAAAAACTCCTCTCTCTCTCTCTCTCGCTCTCTCGTAAAGTCATAATGGTAAGAGGATTAGGCTTCACTGTAGGACTCACGGTCCTTAATGCTCTTGTTCTATTAGTCCCTTCAACTTATTGCAGTAATCCTCCCTGTGCCCATTCTTCTTCCTGTGGCAATATCCCCAACATAAGCTTTCCGTTTCGATTGAACAGTGACCCACAAAACTGCGGGGACTCAAGGTGTGTACTGTCGTGTGAGAACAATCGTACGGTTCTGTACTTAATTATATGGAGGAAAATACTACGTACAGGAAATCAGTTACAACAACTACACAATCCGGATTGTGGACTCGAGTATACGCAAGGACAATTACTTCTCCTTCTCCACCCCAACTTATTCTCTATATGGATTGAATTTCAGTTCCCTATCCTCAACATTTACCACGTATCTGCGAAAGTCGGAGTGGAATTTTCAAGAGCTATCACGGAGTGTGGTTTTTATGAGCTGTGAAAAGCCAGTGAAATCTCCATGGTATTTGGACACTTTTACTTGCAATTATAATGACAACTCTTCTTCTATATCTGATTCCAAGAGGTATAGATATGTTGCAATTATAATGACAATTATAATTACTTGGCACGAGTCCTCCACCGTATACGAAGTGGAGGACTCGTGCCAAGTAGAGAAGATGTTTCTGACATCGTGGCCAACAAATAATGGAATCATCTTGCATTTTTCCACTGTCACTATTCACTAACCATTCATCTATTTATTCTATTAAACTTCTATAAGACCAAACTTCTTGGTGCATACACCGTCCATAATTCCATACCAATGTAATAGACATGTTAGGATATTTTTAATCAAGTCTCAGTATAATGACTGGATATAATTTTAAAGTTTCCAAACGCTGATATGTTTTTCTTTTATTTGTCATTGCAGAAGTGCTTGACCATATCCTATATATACTCGAAGGTGATGTTTCTATCTCAAAAAGTTGTTTGAAGAGTAATATAGAATGGACAATTAAATAGATTTGTATGAGTAATGGTTCCTGATGTGATGATGACACAAGTAGAGGAATAACCATGTAGTTGGGCAATCAATTGGTCTATCTTAAACATATGTGCTTTATTAAATGAAAAGTAATAATTATCGAATTTTTGAAGAAGATAGCTTCTTCGTGCGTACCCCCAGCCATTCCAATGTAATAAACATGTTAGGGAATAGTTATTGTAGTCGTATATATAATGACTAAATTCAATTTAAAGTTCTCAACGTTGATATCTTTTTTTTCTTTGTCAAAAATGCAGGTTTGGGGTACTTATTTGTTGAAAGTGCACACTGGTGGGACGGAATATCATATGATTCACTCGTTGGTGAGGTTTCTATCTCAAAAAAGGTTTTTTGAAGGATAATGATTAATGCACAGAGTGAACAAGGAAATAGAATTGCTTGAGTAATAGCGCCTGATGTGTGCTGATGAAGCGGGTAGAGATATAAATAACCATGTACTTGGGTAATTGGTTGATCTCGAATACACAAATACAAATCTTTTGTTTTTACTTTTTGGTAAAAATAGTACATCATGTGTTTGATTTTTATAATTTTAAACTTTGCTTATTTTATAAGAAAAGTCAAACACATAAATTAATGGATAAAAAAAAAATTTGACAAGGAATCAAATTTAGGATGTCCGGCTCTATTACTATAATAAATTATTGATTCTCCTAAAAGATTAAGTTAATAGGAAATGTAGGTACTCAAGAATTCTTTGCCTTTGGCTTTGACTTTTTTGGCTTGATTGCCTTGCCTTGCCTTGCCTTTGGCTTGAATTCTTTTGTCTCACATTGGAAAGATGTCTTTCCTCTTTCTACCTTATAAGAGATGAACTAATGGAGTAAGAGTACCATTAGTTTGGTAATGGTTCATCCCTTATAAGGTTGAAAGAGGAAAGACATCTTTCCAATGTGGGACAAAAGAATTCAAGCCAAAGGCAAGGCAAGGCAATCAAGCCAAAAAAGCCAAAGCCAAAGCCAAAGAATTCTTGAGTACCTACAGGAAATATCAAGTTTAATCATTTAATCATAATTTTAACAATCTCATTCTTTTAATTAAGTTCAATGATATGAACAGTAAAAATTATAGACTTTCTTAAAAATTAGCTTCCTTTGAATAAAAATTTACCTTTCCTGGCTCCTAATTATTCCATGAGAATAAAGGCTTAGTACTTAGCATTAATGCAAAATGCATGTCTAAACATTTACTCCATTATAACCTAATTAAAATATCATTTGCTTGACTCGGTGGGAAAATTCTTCAGCCCTAGCCATAGGTTAACTAATGTTAAATTACCAAAATTTTCAAAAATTTAAAATGTTAAGATATAATAAATTTAATCATTTAATCACATAATTCTAAGTTCTAACAACTAATATTGCATATTAGGAACTCTAAAAGCATTTGATTGAGCTCGACTCAATTAACGTGACATCCCAATTTTAAGACCAATTATACAGTCAACCGGGTTTTATGGTTGTTGATATTTCTTGCTGAGCATGGCCCAATGTAAGATCTTACTGTAGTTTTATTAGGCCTTAGACTTTTCAAGTTATTCGGGCCACTTGTTTCTCTAATTAGTAATTCACTTTTCATTAGCAAAAAGTAATTTCACCTTCTTCTCTTGTTTATATTTCTTGCAGAAAATTTGTTCATACCACTGGAAATCGGTAATAACCTGAATCTCTTCTGCAACTTTAATTTATTTAGCATATCATTCCTTAAGATTGTAATTAAAAATAGTTTACCATGCATGCAAACTAGACGTAAATATTAGTTACATTAACATGAAACAAATATATTGTGCTTAATTACTAGGATTAAGAAGGTATGTAGTTGTAAGTCCAACTATAATTTCAACTAAAAATTAAAAAAGGTGACAGGTGCAACAACAATTTTGTTTTCTTATAGTTATTTTGGTGATGTTTCAGCACAGTAATATTTCACCTTGAAACAAAGACTGTTTTGGGGATTCCATGCATGGTGGCGTTTTTTATATATAAGTGAAGTAAGAGACATTTATCAATGTATGATGCTATTGAAGAATATCTGCAAAGCAAAATTAACCTCATGCCAATTAGGTACTCTTACTCAGAAATTAGGAAGATGTCCAAAGGTTTCAAGGACAAATTGGGTGAAGGAGGCTATGGCTCTGTATATAGAGGAAAGCTTGAAAGTGGCCCTCTTGTTGCTATAAAGATGTTGGGTAACTCCAAAGCTAATGGGCAAGAATTTATCAACGAAGTTGCAACAATTGGAAGAATTCACCACGTGAATGTGGTGCAACTCATTGGCTTCTATGTTGAGGGGCCAAAGCGCGCCCTTATATATGAATTCATCCATAATGGTTCTCTTGAAAAATACATTTTTTTCTCAAGAAGAAAGTATCCCCCTAAGTATTGAGAAAATATTTGAGATTTCTGTTGGAGTGAGATTAAATATCTACATCGAGGATGTGACATGCAAATTTTGCATTTTGATATCAAGCCTCATAACATTCTTCTTGATGAGAACTTCATTCCCAAAGTTTCTGATTTTGGGCTTGCAAAACTTTATCCAGCAAATGATAGCATAGTGTCTTTGACTGCTGCAAGGGGAACACTAGGATATATAGCTCCAGAGTTGTTCTATAAAAACATTAGAGGGGTCTCCTATAAAGCTGATGTTTATAGTTTTGGCATGTTATTGTTGGAAATGGCTAGCAAAAGAAAGAATGTAAATGCATTTGCAGACCATTCAAGCCAAATTTACTTCCCAACTTGGGTGTATGGCCAATTTAGTGAAGGAAATGACATAGAAATAGAAGATGCCACAGAGGAGGAGAAGAAAATTGTTAAGAAGATGATCATAGTCGCATTATGGTGCACATAGATGAAGCCTAGTGATCGACCTTCAATGAACAAAGTTCTAGAAATGCTTGAAGGAGAAGTTGAATGCTTACAAATTCCTTCCAAGCCTTTCCTATCATCATCACCAGCGAGACCAATAAGGGATGTAGGAGACAACTTAAATTCAACTAGTTCATCATTTCAATTAAGTGAATCAAGTCAATTGGCTAAACTTTAAATGCAAGGAAAAGTTAACACCACTGCAAAACTAGGGCAATTAGTCTTCACATATTTGATAGCATAAAGAGACTTCATATTTTTGTGTGACAAATAATTGGTCCCTTGATTTGTGATAGCTATCCTTACCTAAAACAATTTTTTTTTGTTTTTTTTTTTTTTTGTTTAATACGTGGTATATTTATTTGTTAAAGTCTTTTTAAGAGGAAACAAAATTTATAATTTTATAATTGTGATTTGTGATTTGTGAAAGTGTAATTGATTAAGTCAATGCTGAAAAACCGGGCAATATATATTGGAGTGGCAATAGCCCAGTTGTAGAAATTGCTTTCAGTATTCATATGCACGGTTAAGCAATCAATTCATGTGAACTACAAAGTCTACAATAATTCAGTGGCTGCCCTGCCTCCAACAGAGAAGGAATCCTTCCAAATATTGTTGTGCAGAATCGTTCGAGAGGGTGGTTACATGATATATATCCATTTTTACTATTACAGAGTCAATGATTTCATATTGTGATATAGTGAAGAATATGACTCAAGGTTTTCAGACCCGAACCGTTCATTGAACCGTAAAAGGGAGAGGTTCAAGGTTTTTGAGGTCGAACCGAGGTCGAACCGTGATGACGTCATAATTAATTTAATAATTAATTAAAGCCTAAATATAGATATTAAATTTATAAAACTAGCAAAATTGACTAATATATCTTATATGTAAGGGAAATTTAATGATTTTCAAGCATATATTTAATAATTAAATAAGAAAGTTAATAAAATAAAATAATAACCATGAAAACATTAAAATTTATGATTAATTTTTGAAGTAAAGTTGAATATCTTTGAAGGATTTTAACTATAATTTTTTTTTTTATTCCTTGTAAGAGATGGATAATTTAATTAAGTAGAATAAAATTTTGTTAAGTTGTTTTTATAAAAAAAATAAAATAAAATAAAAATTTTAAAAAATTGTTAAGGGGTTGGACCGCACAGTTCTCACCGGTTCATGCGGTCCAACCCCGATTTTAGGGGTTCACGAAATTTACAAAAAATCCAGTTTTTTAGACTTAAAAAATCGGTTTTCATCCCGGTTTTCAGTTTTCACAGTTCGACCTCCCGGTCTGGTCCGGTTCTGAGAACCATGATATGACCAGAAGACCTTGTTTAAACTACGTGGTGTCGTGAAGGGCATCGTAAACTTCTTCTTTTTTCCACTAAGAAATGAGAAGGAGAGAAGGAGATAAAGGGCACTAGGAAGTCACGTGCTCTTATTGTAGTAGGTCCAAATATTTAGATTTAAATGCTATAAATCATTGAATCATAATATATATATATATATATATTTGATCTATTATCATGTTATCTAAAATTTTAAGTCGAAATCCAAATTATAACCTTTCTGTTTTAGTAAATTATCTTTTTCATCCATAAATTTTTTTTATTTTTTATTTTTTACTATCTATAAAATTGTCATTGGTTATGATTAAATGACATTCCATCACATATGCAAGTAGTATCAGATTTATAGCCGACAATAGACAAAAGGATAAGTACTACAATAACAAAAACAAGAAACTTTTAATACAAAAATAAAATTTGCTCAAATATAAAGCTTTTGGATTTTAGCCAAAAATTTTAAATGATGTGACAGTATATACATTGTTATATACAAGAAAAAAAAAATTGATAAGAAAGAAGTTTTATAAAAACTTCCAAACATTCATAGATATCAATATAATATAAAAGTGAATGGTGTACAAACCAGACACTCATAGATATCGCTATAGCTGGTATATCTACAATATAGATGAAGCAATTAAATTGGTCGAAACAAGTTTCGTGTGTATTTGACTCAAAATGACAAGATTATTACATAAGTCAATTAGTATCAACCTAAATCTAGCATGAACCCGCTAAAACTCAACCCTAATTTACAAGCATTGTGTCATGCCCATGTCATGTTCGCGGGTTGCATCGAATATTGTCCCCTAAATATATGGATATTCACAATTTTTCATTATATAACCTCTTGAGAATAAGGGTAAACTGCTTAACCCATTAAGAGTGAAAAACTCCTAGATTACTTGGTTACTAGTTATAGCGAGTAGAATCAATTGCTCGTAGGAGTTTGATTAATAGTGAGGATTGCTGTACAGTATGTTCTGTGATATGCAACTAATCTGAGTAAAGTTCTCCTTCCAAATTTAAAAAAAATATATATATTATTATTATATAATAAATAAAATAACAAAACAAACCAACCAAAACCCAAACCTATAAAATGCAACATCCCCGGCCTCTTGTATGTTCTAGCCCGTTGGAAGAAACATGCTAGGCCTCTCTGTTTCGTCTGCCTTCAAACTACCTTTATTACCTTCTATCAAACCCCATAACCTTCATAACCTTCAATTATCATCGCCACAAAATCCAAACTGTGAACCCCTTAACCACCGTCTGATCCACCACATCAATGTGGGCCACCTCCACAAAGCAATCTCCACCCTTGATCTCATGGCCCAAAAGGGTACCCACCCAGACCTCACCACCTACTCTCTCTTCCTCAAGTCCTGTATAAGGTCCCGGAACTTCCAACTCGGCAAACTCGTTCACACCCACTACTTGACTCACTCCCAACTCCACCTCAACTCTCTCGTTCTCAATTGTCTAATCAGCTTGTACTCAAAAAGTGGGGATTGGGCTAAAGCAAAATCCATTTTTGATGATATGGGGGATTTGAGAAACTTGGTCTCTTGGAGTGCTATGGTTTCTTGTTTTGCAAATAATGATATGGGAACTGAAGCCATTGTCACGTTTCTTGATATGCTTGAAAATGGGTTCTGCCCAAATGAGTATTGCTTTTCAGCAGTGATTTTTGGGTTTGCTATCAAAAGTGGATATTTTGAGTCTGATTTGTGTGTTAGGTGTGCGTTGATTGATATGTTTGTGAAGGGTGGTGGTGATGTGGATTTAGCATATAAGGCGTTTGAGAAAATGCCTGAAAAGAATGCGGATACTTGGACTTTGATGATAACTAGGTTTATGCAATTTGGGTACCCAATGGAAGCTGTAGATTTGTTTTTGGATATGTTTTTTAGTGAGTATTTATCGGATCGATTTACATTTGGTGGAGTTATTTCGGCTTGTGCAGAGTTAGAATTGTAAAATCTTGGGCAGCAATTGCATTCATGGGTCATACGGACTGGGTCGGCTTTAGATGTTAGTGTAGGGTGTTGTTTAGTAGACATGTATGCTAAGTGTGCAGCAGATGGATCAGTGGATGCAAGGGAAGTTTTTGACCTGATGGTAGATCGTAATGTCATGTCTTGGACAGCAATTATCACAGGATACGTGCAAAGTGGAGGGCATGATAAGGAAGCTGTTGAACTTTTTTGTGAAATGATCAAGGGTCATGTTTCACCAAATCATTTCACCTCTTCCAGTGTCCTTAAGGCATGTGCAAATCTTTCTGATCCCTGTATGGGTGAGCAAGTTTACACACATGCTGTGAAACTTGGTCTTGCATTGGTTAATTGTGTGGGAAATTCTCTTATTAGCATGTATGCAAGGTCTGGCATGATGGAAGATGCTCATAAAGCTTTTGATATGCTATTTGAGAAGAATTTAATTTCTTACAACATGATTGTTGATGCAAATGCCAACAATTTGAATTCTGAAAAAGCCTTTGAACTTTTTCATGAAATCGAGGATATAGGAATTGGGGCTAGTGCTTTCACAATTGCTAGCCTCTTGAGTGGAGCTGCTAGTATCAGTGCAGTTGGTAAGGGTGAGCAGATTCATGCATGGCTACTAAAATCAGGGTTTGCGCCAAATCAAAGCATCTGTAATGCTTTGATCTCCATGTATTCTAGGTGTGGATATATAGAAGCTGCATTTCAGGTTTTTAATGATATGGGAGGTCGAAATGTTATATCTTGGACTTCAATGATTATTGGTTTTGCAAAACATGGATTCACCTCTAAAGAATTGGAAATGTTCCACAAAATGCTTGAGGATGGTGTTAGACCAAATGAGATCACCTATATTGCTGTTTTATCAGCTTTTAGCCATTTGGGGCTAATTTCCAAGGGCTGGAAACTGTTCAACTCAATGTACAGAGAACATGGGATTGTTTCGAGAATGGAACATTACGCATGTATGGTTGATTTATTGGACCGATCTGGATCCCTTTTAGAAGCACTTAAATTCATTAATTCAATGCATTTCAAGGCTGATGCGCTAGTCTAGCATACATTTCTTGATGCCTGTCAGGTTCATGGCAACAAAGAACTTGGGGAACTTGCTGCAAAGATGATTCTTGAGCAAAACCCATATGACGGAAGCATATATCCCACTATCAAACTTGTATGCTTCCTCAGGTTGATGGAACGATGTGGCAATAATTAGAAAAAAATTGAAAGAGAGAAACTTTATAAAAAAAAGCAGGTTGTTGCTGGATTGAGGTGGAAAATATGGTGTACAAGTTTCATGTTGGGTACACTTCACACCCCCTAGCACAAGATATTTATTATGAACTGAACCAATTGGCTTCAAAAATAAAGGAACTGGGCTATGTACTTGGTACAGATTTTGTTCGCCATGATTTCGAGGATGAACTAAAGGAGCAATATTTTTTTCAGAACAGTGAGAAAATAGCTGTGGCAATGGGTCTTATAAGCATATCGAAACCAAAACCTGTTAGAGTATTTAAGAATCTGTGTTTGTGGAGATTGTCACACTGCAATCAAATTTATTTCAATGGCTAGAGGTAGAGAAATAGTGATGAGAGACTCAAACTGGTTTCATCACTTCAAAAATGGAACATGTTCTTGCAATGATTACTGGTGATGTTGATTTCTTCCCCCCCCCCCCCCCCCCCCCCAAGCGACTGGTGAGGTTTAGGTTTTAGGGTGTTGTTACATTGAAGAATGTTGGATTTCCTCAATGATAGTTTGGCTTATCGGACAAAGCTTATAATATGAGTTTCCTTTCCATTGCCTAGGTTCTTAGCTTCCTTCTTTCAGCTGAGTTTGGAATGGATATTCTGGTCACTTGGTAAAACTCTTTTCTTAGGGTGGACTGGAAGTAGTTTGCTTTCAATACAGAGCCTACAAATGGAAAGTTTTAGAATGCACAACTTCCAGCTGCAATTAATCTTAAGTTAGCATGTACATTTGTCATTAATTCTTTCAGCTTTGATTCATCACTTGTTCCACTATCTGTAACCTTTCTAATTCATACTTACACCAGATTTGGTTAATTTGTATCTCTACAGTTCATATTTGCAGCTCTTTGTACAACTAGGGATTTGTACCATCACTTAATTTACAAAAACTATTTGCATTTTTACCCATAGCTCATATTGCCTGTTCTAAAGTTCTCTCACAAATTTTGGTCGTCTTCTTTGCTATTTTCCTATCTCTCTTTCTCTATCTCTCTCTCTCTCTCTCTCTCTGGCAATGCTTTTACTTTTTTTTTTTTAGAAGAATGTTTGTAAATAAAAAGATTTGGTTGTGTTAGTATTGCTTTGTGATGCAATGAAATGCACTCGTGGTAGTAAATGTTATTGTGAGTTCTTAGTTAATCAAGGGAAAAGTTTAGTTTAGTGCCATTTTTGGTGAGGTAAAATGGCTAACGTTTTTATCCATCACTATTTCACCTTGAAACAAAAACTATCTTGAGAACTCTGTGTGGTAGTCTTTTTGAGACATAAGTGGCGTAGAAGGCATTTATCAATGTACAATGCTATTGAAGAATTTCTACAAAGCTATAATAACCGCATGCGGATTAGGTACTCTTTCTCACAAATTAGGAAGATGACCAAAGGTTTCAAGGATAAATTGGGTGAAGGAGGCTATGGTTCTGTATATAAAGGAAAGCTTCAAAGTGGCCATCTTGTAGCTATAAAGATGTTGGGTAAGTCCAAAACAAACGGTCAAGAGTTTACCAATGAAGTTGCCACAATCGGAAGAATTCGCCACGAGAATGTGGTGCAACTTATTGGCTACTATGCTGAGGGACTAAAGCGTGCCCTTATAAACAAATTTATGCCTAATAGTTCTCTTGACAAATACATTTTTTTCTCAAGAAGGAAATATCACTTTAAGTATTGAGAAAACATACAATATTTCTCTTGAAGTAGCTCGTGGAATTGAATATTTGCATTAAGGATGTGACATACAAATTTTGCATTTTGATATCAAGCCTCATAACATTCTTCTTGATGAGAACTTCACCCCAAAAATTTCTAATTTTGGACTTGCAAAACTTTATCCAATAGATGATAGCATAGTATTTTTGACTGCTACAAAGGGAACACTAGGATATATAGCTTCATAGTTGTTCTATAAAAACATCGGAGGGATATACTATAAAGCTTTTAGCATGTTATTGTTGGAAATGACAAGCAGAAGAAAAAACTTGAATTCATTTACTGACCATTCAAGTCAAATTTACTTCCCAACTTGGGTCTATAGCCAATTGCTTACAAATGCCTTCTAAGTCTTTCCCATCATCATCACCAAAGAGACCGATAGGGGATGTAGGAGACAACTTAGATTTAACTAGCTCATCAATTCAATACCCAGAGGGACAAATAGAGGATGTAGGAGACAACTTAAATTCAACTAGCTCATCAATTCAATCAGGTGAATCAAGTTAATTAGCTGAATTTCGAATGCAAACTAGTTGATATTTCAATTTGATGATTTACATGGGAAAGCTAACATCTCCACTAAATGTGAGCAATTAGTGATTTACAAAAATGATTCATATTTCTATGTAACAATAATTGTGCCCATGATAGCTCTCTTTAATCTTAACGTATGTTGTTGTTGCTTTTATTTTTTACTTCTAAATTCTATCTGCTCGTACTCAAAATTAACTAATAATTAGGTTTTAACTTGAGAAGATGTAGAGCTGTACCTCAATTTTCATTATTCATGCTCTACGTTGCACATGGACATATAAAATTGCACCAATCTTCGGCCCTCCTAGTTAATTGTTACTGTTCACTAGGCCCAAGCCTACCTACCATTGTACTTGTGCACTGTTGTATGTCCATCCCAGGTTCCTATAAAAAATTCAATATATAAAGAATTACATTCTCAATTTTATCAATAATCCTTGTCAAAATTAAGTTATGTTTAAACGGTGAAGACAATAAGCCAATGGAACAAATGTTTTTGAAAGCTTTGGAAGAACGGAATAACTAACGTAAATAAAGGTATAATAGTGTAAACAAGTGATAGGTCCACTGTATTTAGAGAATATAACACTATCTAACTTTATACATGTTGAAAAAAATTTACACACAAAATTTTATATATATATTGTTAGAGATATTGAGGCTTAGACTAGTATTGTTCTTGAATATCTATAACAATTGCACACAAAATTGTACGACTTGTGGTCTTTCTCATTTCTTTGTAAATGTTTATGGAGGAGATAGTTATTTTGTGCCTTTGCCGGTTAGATAGTAACATCATGTTTTCCCTCCTCATGCTCTGTCGTTGTCTATAAAAGGCAGAGCTATGTTTTAGCATAATTAATGAATTCAATGAAATCACAGATTACTTTCTTCTTCGTGTTTTGCTTGTGTTCTTGAGCAAACTTATGTTGCAACATATTTATTTATTTATTTATTTGTTTGTGGTAAGTGTCGTTGAAAGCTACAAAATTCAAACCTCAAATCGTCTTCTAGTTACCTATGACAACAATGTCAGTGAGGTTTGTTCCAAGAATTGGAATAGTTTGATCACAGGTAACACTAACTTTTGCAAAAAATGAAAGAAAATAAAAGGAAACTTGAGTGTTTTTTTAATTCATTTTTTTAAAAAAAAATTATTTTATTTAGAAAATCATTATTTCTTTTTTCTTTTTTGATGTTGATTTTTTTTTTTTTTATTTAGATGCAGATGTGGTTTTTTAATACTAGTAATTAATTATTCCTAATTATTTTATCAGCTACGTGCGTGTGTGCCAAGTGAGATTACAAGTACTAAAATGACAATATTTTCATAACTTGAGGATCAAAATTATTTCATCAAAAAAATAAAGGATCAAAATGATTGGGAAAAAAAAAAAGTACTAAATTAGTAAATTGAATGGATTGGAGTGGAGGAATAGAAAATTGAGGGAGGGAGAGAAGAGAGAGTTCTTATGGTGGGACCCACCAATAAAGCTTTTTTTGGGTACAAAGCAAACAAGTGAAAATAATATCATTTCTCTTCCCTTTCCTATCTTTAAAGTTATTTATTATTTTTTTTTTTGGGTACCAAGCAAACAAGTGAAAATAATATCATTTCGCTTCCCTTTCCTCTCCCCCCTCTTCCTCCCTTTATTTCCCTTCTCTTTCCCTTGTTTTTACCAAGCATGTGCATTTGGCTCTTGCTTATTTGCTAAAAGTTTTTTGTTTTTTTGTCTTAAGCTCTTTTTTGGTAAATAATAACTTTTTTTAGAAATAAGCTTTTTTTTTAATGTTTTACCATACATTTAATATAAAAGTTATCAAAATTTTTATATTTTAATAAATACTATGGAAATAAATTACCATAAAAAATTGCTACCAAACAGACACATAATGTAAATATAAAGACAAAAATGTGTTTTGCCTAAAATTTATTGACAATAACGAAAATTTTTGAAATGTTGAAATAAAATCAAATTTACAAGAAATGTACAAAGATCTCTCAAATGAAAACTTCCACACATTTAGTGGAGAGAGAGAGAGCAAAGGGAAAATTGAGAAATCAAGATGAAAGAGAGAGGTAGATGCTGTGATGTGAGGGGAAGAATCCAAATTAGGGACCCAAATATGAAACTGAAAGATGTGAAGTTTTGGCCAAGTTTCTATATTACTAGTGCTGTGAAGTGGTTGTGCTTCCACTTGGACGGTGTAGATTTGAAAGTAGGAAATGTTGTCATTTACTTTACCTGGTAAGAATCCAAGGCAGGAAGGGCTAGGTTTTTTGGCTATTGATCATTTCAACATAGTTACATTAAAAGAGAAATTATAGTAAAATTTATTACATAATTAATATAAATAATTTTCAATATTTAAAAAAAAAATCAAGATTCATTTTAAATATCATAAATAATATAAAATATGTTCAAAAGCTGTCATCTGTGTGTTTTATTTTATTTATATTCTGTTAATCCAGAATAGATACTAGTTCTATTTTTTGTATACTAATTTAGATTTGAGTTTTAGTATTTTTTTTATTCTTGAATGTTGAATGATCAAAAGATTTTATTGTTCATGTTTTGGTTCCCCAAAGACAAATTCCTACTTTCATCCTTAGTTTTCTCAATATTTTCCTTCATTTTTATTATTGGATGCAAAAACATTTCGGCTCACCTAAGACCCATGTGTTCTGTTTGGTAGAAAATAAATTGGGCATGGATAGAAGCGGGCCTAAATATTGATATGGTATCACAGATATTGTACCAAATTGACCCCCGGCCTTAGAGGCCGTGTATTCTAACTCCTTGTTACTATGAATGCATGAGTTTTTGGTTGGGTTTTCAAAAAAAAAAAAAATGTAACTACTTGAAAGTCCAAAGGGGTGCTAGTGCAATTTAACATTTGAAAAAAAATACTAAATATTAGAATCTAGTTGCAAATTGCAATCAATTCCTGTGGATGAAAAAAATATTGGTTATACCAAAAAAGAAACAAATATGGGAAAATTGTTGCATTCAACTTCTGTTTTTCGTTTAAAAGTTTTAATTTTTATTTTGCTAGAAGTTGTCCAACACATCCCATAGGAAGAGTGAATAATAATCAAACTTAAACTTACTCCTTTAGAAGAAATCTCAGACTCCAACTGGCTCTAGAAGTCTTTTGCCATTGAGAGAAAATTACTCACAGATACAGGTGGCTCAAGAAGTCTTTTGCCATCGATTGAAAATTACTCACAAATATAAATATTTTCTAGGTTGGTCTACAGACTCTACACATAAGAACTTCTCAGACATAAACTGGGCCGTACAGCACATTATAGAAGATATAAAGCCCACACTGAAAAGTTTATTGTGTTGGGATTTTCTTTTTGTGCCTCGGTGCGTAAAATTTCATTGCTCTCAATCTTGTCATGGGCCTGTTTTTTTACGGCTGGTGGGAAGCGGTCGCTTAATGGATTAATTTGAGCTACTAGAGTTTCCTAATATTCCTATGTTGAATAACAAAGAATTTGATCAACTTTTCTTATGCGGAATACCTAAAGTTTGGGGGTGATTAGATTTTATACCCTAAAATTTCATAATTTAGATTTTATCCCTTGAAGTTTAGGATGTTTGGATTTTACACCCTAACATTTCATAACTTGAATTTTACCCTCTAAAGTTTAGGGTTATTTGGAATTTACACCTCCAAATTCTGAAACTTTAGGGTGTGAAATCCAAACACCCCAAAACTTTAGGAAATAAAATCCAAACACTCCTAAAATATAAGGGGTAAAATCCAATTTCTGAAACATCAGAGTGTAAAATCCAAACACCTCAAACTTTAGGAGGTAAAATCCAAATTCTAAAATTTTAAGGTATAAAATCTAATCACCCTCAAATTTTAGGTGTGTAATTTACAATTTACCCTATTTAATTTAATTGAATGTGTTGAACTTTTCACTGAGCTATTTAGTGTCCGTTTGGTTTTGCATTTGCGGATTGTGCATCTGCGTTTTTTCCTCTTTTTTTTTTTTTTCTTTTTCTTTTTTAAGTCCAACGCCTCTTGCACTATTCATGGGACATGAATAGTGCAATCATGCATATAAACAGTAACAAAGCTCAAACAGTAATTTTTTTTTTATTGTTTTTAATTTTCAATTTTCAGTTTTTAACAAAATAAAGAGTATCTAAAGGCACACTTAATTTAACATATAAGACTTCAAGTTATATTTTTAATTGATGTTCTTTTGAGAAAGCAACAAAGAAAGATAGGGTGATTGACTATCCCTAGTCTTTTAAAGAATCTTTCTACTTTAATACCAAGAGTTTTTAGACTCGGTCGGTAAGGGTGATTGCTTTTCTGTTTATGTTTTTTAATTTTTAATATATATTGTAGTTTATCCAAAAAGAAAAAGAAAAAAAAGGAAGATAGGGATGACATGACACAACTTGCAAAAAAGTCGTTTTCAAGTTTTGTGAACAGAAGCTATTTTCCAAGTTGGTCTACACCAAACTTGTCCAGATTATTGGTGAGCCTTTTATCATCTAATAAGCTTCTTACCCTACAGTTAATAAATTCGCAAAAAGCTTATAACCTAATTGATATTTTTTTGTGTTTTCAATAAAAATGTCTTTATATTTTAACAGTCAAGTTGAAATGATTTGAATTATAAACATCTTCATTAAAAACTATAAAACACCAAGTGGTATCAATTGAATTACATATATAACTCTTGAACTCTATTATCAAATTATCGAAAGAAATAAACGGTTAATAAATTCATGAATTCCAATCGACTCAATTGTTAATAAAAAAAAAATCATTCTCAAATAAGAGACTTAAATTCAAATCCTGCTTATACCAAAACAAATTGGTGCCTTTTTTATCAACATATAGTATCCATCATTGAAAATAAAAATTATAGTTAATAAATTTATCTTTATATTCGGTTCATATCAAGTTTGGGACTACAGAAAACGATAAGGAAGCTTCGTTTGTTCAATAATGATAATGTAGTTTCAAGGAAATCCAAGAGCTAGTATGAAATTCCACAAGGAGGAAAAAAGAAGAGAGAGGAAAGAGAGTTGGTATGAAATCGATTGAACAAAAAAAAGGTGGCCTAAATGTTCCTCTTTCTTCGACATACTTTAAATTATCATAGACTCCATAAAGCTCTAGTCAATGCCGTGCACATCATGGGATTTAGTGACATTTAAAGTTACAACGTATTTGTGGTTCTAGTCCAAAGCAAGTTTTTTCTTTGCAAATTAGTGTAACTGGGAATATAGCTCACAGAATTGTCAAGAAAATTTGTTGAGATGATAGAATAGCAGAGCCACAGTTGATGACACAATAGCAGAGCCCTAGTCTTTAAAGAATATTTCTACTTTAATACCAAGAGTTTTTAGACTCTGTCGGTAAGGGTGATTGCTTTTCTGTTTATGTTTTTTAATTTTTAATATATATTGTAGTTTATCCCAAAAAAAAAAAAAAAGAAAAAGAAAAAAAAGATAGGAATGACATGACACAACTTGCAAAAAGTCGTTTTCAAATTTGGTGAATAGAGGCTATTTTGGTCCACGCCAAACTTGTCCATATTGTTAGCGAGCCTCTTATCATCCGATAAACTTCTTACCTTATAATTAATAAATTCACAAAAAGCTTGTAACGTAATTGATATTTTTTTTGTGTTTCTAATAAAAATGTTTTTATATTTTGATAGTCAAGTTGAAAGAATTTAAATTATAAATATCTTCATTAAAAACTATAAAACACCAAGTGGTATCAATTGAGTTATATATATAATTCTTGAACCCTATTAACAAATTATCAAAAGAAATAAACCGTTAATAAATTCATGAATTTCAATTGACTCAATTGTTAATAAAAAAAAATCGTTCTCAAATAAGTGATTTAAATTCAAATCCTGTTTACACCAAACAAATTGGTGCCTTTTTTATGAACATAATCCATCATTGAAAAAAAAAATTATAGTTAATAAATTTATCTTTAATTTCGGTTCATATCAAGTTTGGGACTACATAAAACGATAAGAAAGCTTCATTTGTTCAATAATGATAATGTTGTTTCAAGGAAAACCAATAGCTAGTATGAAATTCCACAAGGAGGAAAAAAGAAGAGAGAGAAAAGAGAGTTGGTATGAAGTTGATTGAACAAGAAAAGATGGCCAAAATGTTCCTCTTTCTTTGACATACTTTAAATTATCATGGACTCCATAAAGTTCTAGTCAATGCCGTACACATCATGGGATTTAGTAGCATTTTAAGTTACAATGTATTTGTAGTTCTAGTCCAAAGCGCGTTTTTTCTTTGCAAATTAATGTAACTGGGAATATAGCTCACAGTATTGTTAAGAAAATTTGTTGAGATGACAGAATAGCAGAGCCACAGTAGATAGAGTTGCAGTATTTATTCTACTGTCTAAGCTATACTTGTAGTTTATGATTGAAGTAGCTAAACGACATGTGTGTTACTTAAGCTTATAATGTGGAGTTAGTTAGCACACGTGTAATAGTCAGTTAGATCTTTTCCTATTTTCCCGCTCTCCCTCTGGTTATCTATATAAATACAGAGGCCATGTATTTTATATTCAGTTTTTGATATACAATTGCATATATTATAGAGATTCTCTCTCAAAGCTTTCTAATGTATGATTCTTAATAAAATTGATAATTATATGAAAGATAATGTTAGGCATGTTAAAAACTATTTCTTAAAAATTAAAATTGATAACTGTCCTACTCAAAGGAGTTTGTTATTCAATTATAAGCCAAAAAAAAAAAAAAAGCTGATTTTATTAGGAAAACTTGCTCGATTGATTGTTAGACGAATTTTAAGCAAACTATTTTGTGTGACAAAAACCCAAATTTGGTTGTCTCACTCGGAATTTCGCCTAACACAGTGAATTTTGCTCAATCAAGATTCCTTCTATAGCACTTGTACTCTTTCTTCACTTCAATGGCTCAATGCAATTACAATTTAAATGAAATTAAAACACATGGAAACTTGCAATTACACTGAAACCTTTTTTATTTTTGACATGGAAATTTGCCAACATTACAAATAGTTGAATGTAAGAAGAAACTACTTGTGTCCTGTTTTTGTGTGCATAACACGCAAGCTAAACCAAGTTAAGAGCTGCCACATAATTACAAACCAACTTTGTTTGGTTTTGGTCAGTGACAGTGGGTCACGTTGACGCGCGAGTGCCCCCTCAAATTAATAAGTTCATAGAAGTTTCATTATTATTTCTCCTTAGATTCTATATTGTACTGTAGAGAAGCTTTCCGCAAAAGCAACAGTACTGCGTCAAAATAATGGGAATATAGTCTCCTTGGATTCTATAAAGTAAAATATGAATCTCCATCACACACGATTACATTAAAAAATTATGAATGGAATCCCAAATGTGAAAACAAGAAAGATAAGAATGACTCAAAAAAAAAAAAAAAAAAGATATGGATGACACTGCTTGCAAAAAGCTTTAATTTAATATAAAGGTGCATGAAATATCACGCAAATTATTGAGACTTTTCAGCGCAATTTCAGGAGTATAGCATAGTGCCACTTTATCATACAAATAGAGCTTTTCAAATACTCAACAAATTCATGTTCAAAAAGAGCTGGTATGAAATTGATTGAACATGATAAAGTGGCCGATACTGATTTTTTTACTCAACAAATAATAATCATTCTTCCCCATTTGGACTGTGGTCGTTTCTAATCAATCTGTCTTTTGTAGGTGCGCATAAATTAATTATTGGATACATGATTGCTTTTAAGATAGATTTTTTTTTTCTTTTTATCATTGCCGTCACTAAGGACCATTTCTTCATCAGTCAACTAGCAAGTGAAACTTCTCATCATTTACGTGTTTTCCTACCATTTTGTTTTGGTTATTAGTGCGAATGAGATGCCAGATTTTATATCTTGTTTTTGAACATTCATTAGTCTTGGTGAACTATAACATAAATCTTCTTTCCTATACATCTTATCTACTTTGAAATCAAAAAACGAAATATTGCAATTTGACATTAGTACTTGAATAGTTGATGCCATCTAAGGTAACATGGATTCTCAACCAAAGAAAATCGGATTCTCAGAGAAAATCCAATTAGATTTTAATTGAATTCTCAATTTTGCGTCATATGTCTTATTTAATTTTTAATTTTGTGCCAAATGAACTATTGAGTGTAAAAATCGAAGAGTTCAAATCCAATTTTTCGCCACATGTTCATCTAAGTATTTAATTTTTATGGCAGGTAAATTATTGGATGCAAAAACTAAAGAGTCTAAAACCAATTAAAATAACCATGGTTTAAAATGAGAAACCATTACATATTTTAGAATTGTATGGTTTTAAAAAAATGTAAGCTAATACTACTATACATAATTTGAACATCTTCTTAAAAAAATGTATAATTTAAACCATATAATTGTAATTATTTTTAATTGTACCAGTGCATATGTACGAAACTACACACTAGTAGACTATAAACATAGAATCAATACAAAATATTGTGTAAAAATTAGTTGAATTGAAAAAAACAACCCATGGAGTCAAGGTAAATGATCAAAATCAACTCCTGGTCATTGATGAAGAATCCAGTTTGGTTCATTTCGTGCTCTAGATCAAACTGATCTAATTTGCAGTATAGATTGTGGGTTGGATCAGGTTGGGTAATCCAATTCAATACTAATGTAGCAAGAAGTTTTTGACTTGGCAAATATGCTAATGTTGCAAATGAGTCCTACATAAAAAGATTTTCTTATTTCGATCCACTTTGTCGAGGGTTCACTTAAATCTGTCAATACAATTAGCTAGTAAACTACAAAGTTGCGTGGTTATATTATTTAGTTTTATCTCAAATGTTATTAATTCCCTTGGAACGTGGTTATATTACTCAATTTTATCTCAAATGTCATTAATTCCCTTGGAATAAGTTAAAACACGCTTGAAATATATATATTTAAAAAAATTGATAATCATATATATTTTTTTTAAAAGGTTTACTAATTGCAAAGTTACTTAAATAAATAACTTTTTGATGTGACTTTTCTAAACTACGAGATATCATAATGGTAAAGTTATTGATTTTTTCCCTCTTAAATGGCAAGTACAACCTTGAGGCATGCAAGGATATGTGAACTTTTGTTATTTCATTTTGATGTATTCCGGTTATCATGTTATAATTTTAGAACTATTGTGGAGTTTGTAATATGTGGTTTTTTGATGTATGTGTGGTTGCAGTACACATTGAAGGAGATTTGGACCCAGTTACATAATATAGATTTTGTAATATGTAGTTCTTTAAAGTATATGTGCATGGTTGTGGGTTTTTTTTTTTTTTTTTTTTTTTTTTTGAAAAAAAGAGAAAAATCTTATTTTGAGGGTTGAGAGACCCTTCAGTAACCTTATTTATCTAGGGTTGTAATTTCAAATCTTTTGACCCTTAGTTATTTTCACCTTTTTACACTTGTTTTAAGGTTCGCGAAGTCTATAGAAATTCCATTTTCGATGGTGTATGTTTATAAGGTCGTCAAGAGTCATCTAGACTCTTAGAATTTTCTTTTTCTTTTTTCTTTTTTCTTTTTTTTTTTTTTTTTTTTTTGTGATTTTTTTTTTACATTTTTCAAGGGTTTTGACCCTCAAAAGAAACCTTCTTTTTTTTTTTTTTTTGGTAGTGGATGTTGCACATTAACGTGGGCACCTTGTAAAGGTGACATGTGTTGTTTGGCACACGGTTTGATGGGTAGGCTTCTTCCAACAACAATTCTTCAAGCTCTTATTAACAAAATTTAACTCATTTTACATGAAATAATATACACTAAGAATTTAATTTGATTACAAGAAAATTTCATGGAATGAGTAAGGAGTCCTCTAGCATATCCATCGGAAAAAAAAAAAAAAAAAAACGACACTCTTTGAAAATTTTTATTACTCAATAGTATGAATGCCTAAAGGCTACCACCACTAATTTATATTGGAAATCACCAAGGAAGTCCTAGTGCAATTAGGATACTTCATTGCCCAAAAATTAGGCCAAAAATAAGAAATTTTGCCCAAAATTTTTTTTCTAAAACAAATCTTAATTTATGCCATCCCATATAAGGGCTCAATTTTAACTAAAATACTCTTAAAAAGTATCTAAAATAAGAAAATAAATCGTTATTCTAGGAAATTGTGAAAATTATAAAAATAAAACATAAAAATCTAATAAACATAAAAAAATTAAACCTTATATTCTTTCCTACCTCAACAAGAAACTAAGAGATTTTTTATAAGCATCATCTTCCTCATACTTCATATAAAAAAACTCGAAGTTCCTACATTGTCCATAAGATTTATAGTTTCAATCCTTGAGTACAACATGATTGCAACTTTTATGATTGTCGAGGACTCCTACTTTATACTTACTCTGATTCTAGGATGACTTCTAACTCTTGGTTTAGACGCCTTGCAGGCATACTTACATTGATTCTTGTAGGACCTGTAGATGCAAAGGGATTTGGAGGCATGGTTAACTTATCTCCTTCTCCCTCCAACATTTGGACCACAACTTTCATAGAAGGACGATCCACTGGGTGCCACTGGATGCACCAGAGTCCCACAATTGCGAGTTTCTTTGCAAGTTTAGCATCTCCATTATTCTCAACATAGACTCGTAGGTCATCTTTTTGCTCTAACAAATTGTAAATCCATTCTGGGAAATATATTTGGCTAGTGTTCTCCACAGTTACATCAACATTTTTCCTACCTCCAACCATTTCAAGCAACAATATTCCAAAACTGTAAACATCTGATTTGTAAGACACACTCCCAAAGTTCCTAGAGAACACTTCGGGTGCAATGTAACCCATGGTCCCCCTAGCCGTGGTCATGGACACTGCACTTTGATCCTTTGCACACAACTTGGCCAAACCAAAATCAGAAATTTTTGGATTGAAATTTTGGTCTAGCAAAATATTATGAGGTTTAATATCAAAATGGAGGATTCGTTGATCACATCCTTGGTGAAGATATTCAATTCCTTTTGCTATGCCGAGAGCAATGTCTTGTAACTTTTCCCAACCAAGGAAACGGTTAGAATCTACTGAGGAAATGAACTTCTCTAGTGAATCATTTGGTAAGAACTCATAAACTAGAGCTCTTCTAAATCCATCAGCACAGAAACCAACCAAGCGAACCACATTAACATGGTGGATTCTACCCATTGTTCCCACTTCATTTATGAATTCTTCCCCATTTCCCTTGGAACTATTTAGGATCTTCACGGCTACATGGATTTCATTCGAAAACTTTCCTTTGAACACTGTTCCATAGGCTCCTTGTCCTAACTTCTCAGTAAATTGATTTGTAATTTTTTTAATATCACTATATGAGTACCTTGTAGGCTTGAGAGCTTTGTAATCCTCCAAAAAATTTTCAATCCGAGCTTGATTTTCTTTTTCTATTTTGTCATAGCGATAGACACGGTAGAGTGCATAGACTACTAGTGTCAAAAGAAACGATCCCAAGATGGAAACTGCATATCAAAAATTCATGAGTTATGAAAACAAAAAGTAATTTACATTGAATTTTCAAATGGCCAACGGACAACTCACCAGTGGTCACTATTTTTCTTGATCTACCTGTAAAATATTTTAGCATGATCAGCTTCTAATTACACTTATCAAAATACAAAAGATAATTGTGTAAAAGTTTATCACTATTAGCTGAACAATATTTAGGCAATTCATGTGTACATAAACGCTTACATAAATAGTGGATTCCACTAGGACTTTAATTAGTAGAATAAGTTATTATGTGATGAGGAAGTATCAAGTCATTGTACTCCTAAGATGTTGAATAATTAATCTTATTAGCAAGGTAGTGTTGCATTCAGAAATTGTGTTCTTTTTTAATGTGATTAGCAATGAGTTTTCCTCAATTAATCAATTACCACACTTGTGCTAAACTTTTTTGGTAAATTTTATATTGATATTGCAAGGTTTAGTTTCAACTAATGAGCTACTCGCCTATTCAAGGGCTTTTGACACATTCATAATTATTTAGTACTACGAAAGTACAATTTAAACTCTCTTCTATCATGTAATAATAAGTCCTACTAATTAAATTTATAATAAATTTTATAATTTATGTAAAAGAATGAAGCACTAGCTTGCTCTATGCTCTACTCTAACAATACCTAATCATTTTCTTCTTACACAAGCCCACTTTTAAAATAATGTTGTTTTGAATGGAAGGAAAAATATTACTTCTATAATGGATACAGACACTACAAGCCTTGTTCTGGTTCATCAAAAAAAAAAACAAGCCTTGTTCTGAAATAATGTTCCTTTGGTTTTTTTTTTTTTTTTTTAAATAAAAAAAATAAAATAAAAAACAATTTCATGACTGGTTACAGGAAATTACCGTTGCAGAGCACTAATAAACTAAGCTTTGATAAAACAATATATGTTGTCCTGAAACAGAACTTGTGTGATTATAGAAGTGGAAATTAGGTAGAAATAATACAACACCTTTGTTGGGGATGCACTCAGTTTTCAAATTAGTGCTATTATTCTGGAATCTACATTTCTTGCCTTTCCTTTCACAGCGTCCGCACTTGGCCGGTTCGGACCATGTCAATTCAAGAAAAGAATCCCATATATCATCTGGAACTGATGGAACGCTATACATCTTTGTACATGATATTATGGGCAAGTCGTTGATGTCTTTATCCGAACGAATAGCATAAACTGTGTGGCGACTGCTACTAAAACAAGGGATCGGATAATCTTTTTTTTTATCGGATGTCCCCGAAGGGACAGAGATCGGATAATCAGTATATGTATCTGGCGTACAATTAAAAAGGGAATAGTTATAAAGAGAATTTTTGAATTGGAAAGGAGGGGAAGATAAATGGAGTCCCGGAATTTTCCCTGGAAAGCAATTATCTGAGACAGTTACGTTAATAAACTGAGATTCGTAATCAATGGAATTGACAAAGGCTTTTACTGAAGATGCAAGCTCGAGCACCGTATCATTATTATGAGAGCAGTAGAGATCAAAGCCAGGATAGCCACACTGCGGGTCTGGCTGCCTGTCTTTGAGTCGGAAAGGAAATCGGATGCGTGGACCGTTTCCACACTGCAATTCGGGACAACCATTGTGGCCTTCTCCGATGAAAAGCACAAACAACAGTAAGGTTGGGATAACTATTCTAGGGGACAGGTCCATATCTGCGAACTGGAAAGGCTTCTCACACTAGACTATATGGATTATTATGGAATCCTCACCTATTCCTGAGCAACCAAGTATTATTTGGGTTTTAATAAAAAAAATTTTTTAAAAAAAAGTATTATTTAGGTGTGTGAAAATTTATAGACTTGGGTCAACCGTTGTTTCGGGTGGACCTCATATGTCCAATTGTTTTTCTTTTTCTTCAATAAGGGATGTTATCCTCGGAAAAAAAAAATGTTAAATATACACATGAATAATAAAATAATGTTATTATATACCACATGACCTGGTCATTCAAAGTTTCAAATTAAACACTTTTTTTTTAATTAAAAAAAATTTTAAACCTGAAGTTTCAAGGAAAAAAAGAAGTTTTATACATGGGACTGATAGGAGATAGGAGCTCCTATCAGTCCCATGTATAAAACTTCTTCTTTTCCTTGTATTATTATTATTATTAACTAAATAGTAAATACATCAATGAACTATTATTATTATTAACTAAATAGTAAATACATCAATGAACTAATATTATCATTTAGCTCACACTTTAACTAAAGGTTAACGTATTAGGTGAATTCTAGATTTATAATTTTAAATATTTCTTACAAATTATATGACCATTGACTAATTAACATATAAATAAATATCCATATCTATTGATCTATGTATATATATATATAAATATATCAAAGTGGTGATTATCTCAAAAGGTATACCGGTATTAGTTGATATCAAAATATTTCGTTTTCTTGACTAAACTGAAATGACTTTTGGTACGATATTAACTCCCTTATACTAACTAATCAATTGAAGTCTTTTCAAAGTATTTTTTTTTTCCTAACATAAATAGAGGGTGTTGTGCGGATGAATACACACACACACTCACTCTTTCATTTGAAAGTTGGTGGGGAGGAATTGAAAAATCTCATAGATAACCACACACACACACACAACAAACAAACAAAGAAAACCTAATTTTGAGTAAATTGACATTAATTTCCCTCTCAATATATAGAATCAAAGAGTCCTTTAAGATATCTTTCTTTTTGTTGTAAAACCTAATTTTGATAAATATTTATGATGGTGATCTTATTGTAGTTATTGTAACAAAAATAAACTAAATAGTAAAATAAGTTAACTTTTTAATTTTTTCCAAACACACACTTAAAGCTATGACTTTGGCTCTAATTATATTATATTAACCGCTCATTTTTATCATTAGCACTAATGCAAGTTTTCACTACCTAACCAATATCACCACTCACGATCGGTTTGACTATTTCAACAATATAGGTATTAAAAAATCCAATAACCTTTGCATATTACAACATCACATTTTCAGGACAATTCTCCGCAATAGTCTCCAGATGGTTAAAGCTAAAAAAAAGATATAGCTAATATATTTATAACTAATATTATGATGGTGACAACTTTTATTTATTTTCGAATTGAATGATCATTTCTTATTTTACAAATGCATCTTACAAAATTTGCATAAGAAAATCAGCTTGGATGATCCCATGTCAAAAACGTAATCATATTTTGATCGCATGTTTGCCTTTTGCTTCCTTTCTTTTAACAACATATCTTGATATTTGCCAATGAAGTTTGTCAGGTATTACTTTTTGAAGAAAAGAATTGGTACATCATCTAGATATCTAATTCCAAAGAGAAGTTACACGAACATTAGTCACAACTTTTTCCCTTGGAAACTAAATTACACTTGCCACCTGATTGCTAGGAAAATACTAACGGGGGAACACCACAAGTCCACAAGGACCACAACTATGCCCCAAAAAAACAGTGAAATGATTAAAATTCTTCTATAGCTCAACTTCAGCTCAAAGACTACGCGTACCATGCCTATGAAAGAATAACCTTTCATGGGATTGAAATGATGCCGTTCAGCACTCGTAAAGCCGTGTTCCTTTCTGTCAGTATTACGCGGCATGACCGTGTTGTCTATGGGAGTCTGTCGTATTACGCGGTATGACCGTGTTGTCTATGGTAGTCTGTCCACATTGAGAAAGCAACGATGCTAGTGACAGCACTAGTACAAAGTGATGTGATCAATTTCCCCAGCACTGGCAAAGTGGTGTTCCATCATCTGATTGTGATGCAAGTGCAGCTTCGTGCAAGTTAGCTACTAAAAGGAGAGAGATACGAAGCTGGTCTCTTGTTAAAGCATCCACGGGAAGTTAAATTTTTAACTATTTGAAACTATAAAAAATTATTTTATTTATTTTACGTACTTATTTTATAAAATATCTCGCAACAATGAATTTATTTTAGTTTTTAACACAATAAAATAATATAAATATCATAATAAAATAATATATCTACTATAATAAAATAATGCATCCCACTACCCAAAAAAAAAAACCCACTTCAGCACAAAAAATAAAAAATAAAAAAATAAAAAATAAAAAATAAAAAACACCACAAACCTATCAAAGGCACAATCCACAACCACTGCCAACCAAGAACAACCACCCAATAACAACTAGCAAGCCAAGAACAACCACCCACAGCCAAAAATCTAAATTAGCCAAAAACCACCACACAAATCAACCATCAACCATCAACATAGAGACGAAGAAACCCATGAAACCATCAGCCATGAAACCAGAGAAACCAAGCCACCATTCATCAACCATCAACAAACCCCATTCATCAACCATCAACAAAATCAAAACTCATTCATCAAAATAAAAATAGAACCCATCATCAACCATCAAGTTAGCCAAAAGCCACCATGAAACCAGAGAAATCCAGCCACCATTCATTAACCATCAACAAACCCCATTCATCAACCATCAACAAAATCAAAACCCATTCATCAAAATAAAAATAGAACCCATCAACATAAAAACCAATCATGGTGACAACGTTATTTTGTCAATCACGATGACAAAATCAAAACCCAGCACTGACAATCATGGGTCTTGGTGTTTGAAACGGAGAAAGATTGAGAGACAGAGTAAAGGAAAAATGATATAGCAGAGAGATAGGGGCGGAGAACGAAGAGATCAATCGGCGTTGTCAGCACTGGGCAGGGGCTTGGGTCGGCGATGAGTAGAGGAATTGAAGCTTACAACAGCAAGAAATAAAGAGTGTGAGGACCAACTGAGGGGAGAAAGGAGCAACAGGTAGAAATGGGGAAGGAGGAGAAAGAAAGAAAAAATTTAAAATATTCTAACCATCAATGTGAAACACAAAATAAAATAATATATATATATATATATATATTACCTTTGAGCTACAGTGCACAGCTAAAGATAGCTGTGCACCGTAGTTGAGAAGCCAAATTTTTTTGCTATAACTCTACTGCTACAGCTCCACTTTTGTGATTGGTGGTGCTAAAAATAGCAATATAACTATTTCGCACCACTACTATGAATACTCTTAGTGTGAGGCATAAGCATAAATAATATTTATCTTGAATTATATAAAACTGACTTGATGAAATTTTGTTATATTTGAGAAAATAACATATCATTATTTTGGGTCCCTAGAATAAATTATTTTGAAGACATGTTTTAAGTATAAGCTATGTTTTTTTTTTTTTTTTGAAAGAATATATGTATATTATTTTGTGTGTTTGAAAATTATTGATCAATATAATTTTGAAAATTTTTCTGAGTTTACCACCAAATTCAAGGCAATAATCAATAGCTTGCATCATCCTTTGCTAATAAGAAGGCTGTCTATGCCTGCATCAAGTGAGTAGTCAAGAGAATAAATCCAAATGCTCAAGTAGCCAGGGCTCTTTTGTGGAATTAATCAACCTATACCATTCACTGTTTTACCTAAAGTGGATTGTTCAAAGTGCTTAGAGCACTTATAGCAGTGGTGCTATATTGTTATATTGCTATATTTTAACTCCTCAAACATCAAAATCGTGTTCCAGCAGTGGAGCTAAATCTTTTTTTTTTTTTAACTCCATAGCTACAGTGCACATATATAGATAGATGTGCACTGTTCATGAGAGCTAAAAAAAAAAATTATTTTATTCTGCCCGACGATTAAAATAATACCACGCTCCTTTTCTTTTTCATTCTTTTATCACCATGCCTCTCTCTCTCTCTCATTCACTCTCATCTTATCTCTTAAACTCATCTCTTTCATGCTCACTCTCTCAACTCCGATCTCTCAAGCTCATCGTCAACGTCTCCGACTTATCGTCAACTCCGATCTCTCAAGCTCATCTCTGACTCATCGTCAACATCGCTACCACCGAAACTCACCATCACCAACCTATCAGCCATCCCAAGCCACTGATCAGCCTCAGACCCAAGCCACCATTCGCCTCAAACCCACACCACCGATCGCCTCAGACCTATGCTGCCGATCGAAGTGCTTGCTTATGGTTATGCTTGCTCGTGGATATCGGGTACCTGACTGGGAAACCCATGGAGCTCGCCGACCCACCTCTTCTGCCGACCTAGCTCGCCAACGTTGTGCTTGTTTGTGATTGATTATTTTTTATTTGTTTGTGATTGGTGATTTTGTTTGGTCTGGGTTGAGGAAAAAGATTGGAGATTTGGGTTTTCTTTTTTTTTTTTTCTTTTTTTCTTTTTTTTCCTGCTGTGGACTAGTAGTGTTGGTAGTGGTTATGGCTATGGTTGTGGCTGTGGCTAATGGTAGAGGTGATTGTGGTTGGTGTTGTAAATGTTTTTTGGCTAGTGGGATATATTATTTCATTGTAGTGATTATGTTATTTTATTGTGATATTTATATTATTTTATTGTGTTGAAAGCTAAAATAGATCCACTGCTGCAACATGTGTGTAAGTAAAATAGATAAAGTAACTTTTGGTGGAGCTAAATAGCTAAATTTTTAGCTCCACTGCTATGAATGCTCTTACCCAGGCTCTTCCATCCGCATTCTTATCCCAAAATTCTATCCTATCTATTTTATTTTATCAAAAAGCTACTTTATCAATTATACGATATCATTATACAGTACTCCCATCATCCCAACTTTTATTTTACAATCCTATATACTAAAATAATATAAATTATACAATAAAATAATATAAAATTTTCTACCACTTATTTCTAATTTCTATCTCTCTATCATTCTGCCTGCCACACCTCCACACAACAACCACCCTCTCATCCACACCACCTTTACACACCAACCACTGTGACCCCAAACCCACCACAATCCCAGCAAATACCAACCCGCAAACCAACCAAAAATCAGCCACAACCCCAGCCACAACCCATTAAAAAAATTATCAAAAAACCCAGTCACCACCGCAGAGCAACCACCATGACACCAAACCCACACCACACAGCAACCACAATGACCAAAAACCCACCAAATATCTAGGCACAAACCAACCAAAAAACACCCACAAACCCAACTACAAACCCATTAAAAAATAATTAAACAAACCCACATCAGCCACCACCATGCCCATATCACCCATCCCCACCACCACGGAAACCCTCAACCACCACAAACAACAAATATAGAGAAACCCACAACCAAATCCATCAACATACCCATGCCAATCTCATCACTGCAAACCACACCAAAAACCCATGAACACGTCGCCGCAAACCACCATACCACGCCGATCTCACCACAAAAAATACCCAAAAAACGACACCGGAAAGAGTGAGGGAGACCAAGAAATGTTCAAACTGGCCTAATGCGGCATTAACAGACCCACGACCCACGACTTTCCCAGCCTCAGCCCCATGGCCATGGGGTCACTAATTCATCGTGTCATCCTGGTCCAACTTCTGATCCTATTGGTGGCAACAATATCAGCGATGGCCAGACCTTGCAAGACCCTTTTCATCTCCTCCTACTCTTTCTCCTTCAAACCCGTTAACCAACAAAACCCTTCTTCTTCTTCATCATCCTCGGGATTCATCACCATCTTCACTAAGATCAGCCACTTCAACCCAAAACCCCAATTGCAAGAACAAGCCTTTCCCACCACCACCGAGATCTTCCTCTTTCGTGACCCGATCATTAACCTAGACCTACAGAGAGAGAGAGAGAGAGAGAGAGAGAGAACTAAGGATGAAAGAAAGAGAGAAATCAAAGAAAAAAAAAAGAGAGAAAGAAATAACTGAGTGGGAGAGAGAAAGAGAAATAATATAATAATCATACATTACCGCTACAGTACCATTTACATATAAGATGGTACTATAGTAGTATTGTAAAAAAGTTTACAAGTTTAAGAGACCGGATGGAGTGGGTTTTTTGTGCATTGATTGTAAAATATAGGCGAAAAGCCAATTTTAGTCTCTATATTTTCAGGCGATTCCCATTTTAGTCCCTACATTTTATTTTTACCACTTTTAGTCCCTATCCTAAAAAGCGCTTCCCGTTTTGGTCCCTGCCGTTACATCAAAAACAGAGAAAGCTGACGTGGTAAACGGCAGGAATAAATAATATTAAATTAATGTCCACGTGGCCTAAATTAATAATTTAAAAAAAAAATTTAGCATTAAAAAATGCCACGTCAGCATCTAAATTAAAAAAATTAATTTATTAATTTTAGGGATAATTACAATTTACCCACCTGTGGTTTGGCCCGATTTCTATGTGCCTACCTGTGGTTCAAAGTTTGACACTTTGCCCACCTGTGCTTGTCACCGTTACCCAGCCGTAACCCACCTCTCCACTCTCCGTTACTCTAACACAAAAATAAGCAAAAAACTCACTCCCACTCAGATCAAACACTCTCAAAACTCACTCTCACTCTCACTCCCAAAACTCCATTCGACTTGCTCACTCCTACAACAAGCATCGTTTGAAACTCTTAATTTCATATCCAAGCTGAGGAAGCAAGTTAGTAACAGTTGCTCCTCCTCTGTTCAGCAATGGGCTTCGATTCGCAAACTTTCCAATGGAACTGGGTTTTGATCGTGGGTGGGTTTTGATCGTGCATGCGCTTGGGTGCCACCGTGGGTTATTGAACTTGGGTTTTGAGCTTGCATGGTCCTCTGTTCAGCATCAGCAGGTAGATCAAAACCCTCTTTAGTTTTTAATTTTTGAAACCTAGGGTTTGAAATTGGGTTTTTTAATGCTTTTTCGGGTTTTTTATTCTTTCTTTGAATTTGAGTTTCTTAAACTATTCTTGATTCCATGTTTCTTCGAATTGGGTTTTTTTCTCCTTACTTTTGTTTCATGAAAGATTATAATAGTAGTTGTGTAACTAGTTGCTAATTTAATCACAATATGAAGTTGTTGAGTTGTTGTTTACATACAGCCAATATGAAGTTGTTGAGTTCTTGTTTATATAAAGCCACTTTCTTTGATTATATTTTTATAACTTGTTTGATTTTTGTTGTTTATATACAACCTCTGTATGTGTGTGGAGAACAATGCAAATGTGAGGGACCATGGACCACAATGCAAATGTGAGGGACCCATTTAATCTACCAGTATTTTGACTGAACAAAAATTCGTTGTAACATAGTTGTAATGTAATGGTTGAGTCTTTGCAAAAGGATAATGTAATGCTGAAAATTTGAATTATGCCTCTTGTAACAGATTCGTTAGTCTATAAGCTTGTAACAAATTTTTGCTATGTCTTCATCAACTGGCAATGGCTCTACAACTAGTGGTTTCTACCGTGCTGAAGATGGTCATTTATGTACCATTGAGCATTGTGCCCTACGAACAAGTCGAAAAGCTGGTAACTATGGAAGAAGATTCCTCGGTTGTAGTCAATTTAATGTAAGAAAGAATTACATTGTTGTATTTGAATTGAATTGAATTATTAATTGTGATTTATTGTGAACTGTGGAATTAATTGTTATAATTGTAATGATTAGGTTGGTCCCAAATGTGGCTTCTTTCAATGGGTGGATAACGAAACTTATAAGAGTGACCGTGAAAGGATAAGTATGCTTGAGAATGACCTGCAGCTTGCAAATCAGAGAGAAATGACAACTAGGCAAATGGAAGAAAGATCTAACCGAAGGGAAAGAGAAACTCATGAGCTTTATGTAGAAGCTAGGGAGAAACTTAAGAGGGTTAAAGAGAGTGAGAGATTGTACAAGGTTGCACTAGTTTTGTCATGGTTATTTTTCCTTTTTGTAATGTTATTGTTGTGTTTTGCCTCAATGAACAACAATGTAAGGTTGAGGAACCTTAATCTACCATGATTAGGTAATTGAATTGTTATTGTATCTATCTCTTGAAATGGGGATGTTGAAATGTGATTGGGATGTTAAAATGTTATTGTATTTATCACCTGAAATGGAAAGTATTGTTTTTGTGCAAATATTCTTTAGTATAATTTTTTTGTTTACTTCATTTTGTGATTGATATATATTGGCACAAAGTGTTATGTGGAAATGTTAATAATGGGAATAGAACTTGGAACTTGCCAATGATTAATAACCTACCATAAAGCATTCTCATTTGGTTTGTCAATTCACATTTTACTTTGTGTTGGAAACATTGTGCAATAATATAAAAGGAGTTGAGAATCCCTTTGTTTTGGCCTATATAAATAACTCTGCTATGTCATATACCTGTGTCATAAAAATTGTGCACATTAAAAATCACTCCTGTTAAGCTCAAAGACAAAGCTCAAAGACTCTGCACATAATTGTGCACATAAAGATTGTGCATATAATTTTGCATATAAAGATTGTGGACATAATTTTGCTGTAAATCCATCAAAAGCAAGACACCTGTGTAAATCCATAAAGACATAATTTCCTTTATTATGTCAATGCACACCTGTGTAAATTCATCAAAAGCAAAACACAGTCCTGTGTAAATCCACCAAAAGCAAAGACAAGCACAACACAACAAAATACTTTATCCAACCAATGCATATTAACTACTTTTAATAAAGTGAATAGTCATTGTGACTTTATGTCACATGCATTCAAAATTGCCAATATTGTTTTTGGCACATCCTGTGACTTTACCCATCTTCCAACCAAAACCCAACTACTAGTCCACTATTGTATCAGACATACACATACTCCCAAAATTGCCAATATTGTTTTTGACTTTACACATCAGACATACATAAAGCGTGGGGGCTACATCAAAACAAGTGAGAACTACAACAAAACAAGTTGGTCTGCCACTTTTCTAAAAAAAAAAAAAAAAAGTTGGTCTGCCACTTTAACATCTTTCATCATTTAAATTATTTAATGCTTTTACTGCCATTGCCAGCTGCCTTCTTGCTCTTTCCACCAACTGGTTGAAACTTTGTTGGCCTTGATACACCACACGTTTTGCCTTTAAACCCCCTAGCAGCAGCAGCAGCACCACTTCCTTGACTTGGTACACCACTAGTGCTCACAGATGCACTTGGCTGCATAACCAAAATCCAGCAATTAGTAAGATGGTCCAACAATAGCAACAAGAAAAAAATAAACAAAATAGAAGAAAGTAGAGATGCCTGAGATGGTAAAGAATCCCATGTCTCTCTAGGGGTATAAGGCCCTAATTCATATACAAAACAAATCAAGTAAATATGTTGGTTAAACATGTTGAACTAAACTGAAGTATGTATTATTGAACTTTAAATATGTGGGTTAAACTGAACTGAAGTAAATATGTTGGTTAAACATGTTGAACTAAACTGAAGTATGTATTATTGAACTTTAAATATGTGGGTTAAACTGAACTGAAGTAAATATGTTGGTTAAACATGTTGAACTAAACTGAAGTATGTATTATTGAACTTTAAATATGTGGGTTAAACTGAAGTAAATATGTTGGTTAAACAATTGTAGGTCATACCTTCTGCCTATCAGTGATGAAGACCAGATTAAGTTGCTCTGGATTCCCAATGTCATCTGAAAATTGCTGTAGAAACCATACCCATGAATCTTTGTTCTCTTGCTCAACAACAGCAAATGCAACTGGGAAAATATTATCATTTGCATCTCTAGCTATGGCAGAAAGAATTTGCCCCCCAAATCTCCCTTTCAGGTGGCACCCATCTAAACCAATGATTGGTCTACAACCTCCCAAAAACCCAAGTTTTTGTGCATTATACCTGATATATATTCTCTTAAATTTGGGCTGTGCATTTTCATCTTCCATTTCAGTTTGCAAAATAACCCTACTTCCTTTATCAGTCAATCTTATCATCTCTGCATAATCCCTAAGCTTCCCATATTGCAATTGTTCATCCCCAGTAAGCAAGTCAGTAGCTTTCCTTTTTGCCCTATACACTTGACTGTCAGATATGTCAATTTCAAGTGCTTGCTTCACATGATGTTGAACAGCACCCACTTTCCAATTGGGGTTTTTGTCAAACTCCTGCATAAACTTCTTTGCAACATAACTTGAAGTCACTTGGCTGTGTTTGAAGGATCTAGGGCAGGTGCACTCTGGATTGAATGTTTTTATTTGGAATGTCAACTCCTCAGGTAGTTGAGATGCATAACACCTCCATCCACATTCATTTATGCAATAAACTGAAATCTTCTTCTTCTCATTCAGCTTGAACTTGATATCTACTGGCTTCTTTATAGCATATTCCCTCAATGCCTCCCTAAAGACCTTAGAGTTTGGAAACTTCATTCCTTTCTTTAACTCTGGTTTTCTCATGTCAGTTTGGACATTAAACTCAGGTTCTTTTGCAGCAGTAGCTGTTGCTGGCTGATCATCATCAGACCCCACTAGACTTTCCATGTCATCTTCAAGAGGTGGGTCAATCCATTCACCCTCTTCAAGAGGTGGGTCATTGTCAGCTGCAGTAGTCCTATGTGGGGCTGCATGTGTAGATGGCCCATCATCTCCTTCTGGGGCTGTAGATGGCCCATCATCTCCTTCTGGGGCTGCATGTGTAGATGGCCCATCATCTACATTCCCAAATACATCATCATTAAAATCTGGCCCCTCAAACCCTTCCTCTAACCAATCATCATCACTCTGACCTCCTTCAGCATCCACATTACCTCCCTCATTCAACACCACCACATCATCATCATCATTCTGACCCACCTCATGCACATCATCATCATTTGCTACTTCCTCATTACCAAATGGTTGTTCAACTGCAAGTGGCTCCTCACCAGGCTCAACATATAATGTTATCTTATTTGTAGGCCACGCAGCATGAATCTCACACATATAAACTACATCATCATCTCCATCTATAAGCCTTAACCCTTGCTCCAAATTACCTCCAGGAATAAGATAATGATATCTACTTGTACTAATTGCCCCCACATCAGAACAAATACCTTGTATTTCAAAATAACTAAGTCTATCTGGGTCAACATTATCAACCAATGAAGTACTACCTCCTAAATATACCAAATCCGGGTTCCACACAAATTGCCCACCATGATGAATCTCAAAATTGAATGCCAAGTCAGCCATCTGCATATAAAACACAACAGAATAAAGTATGAGATGGGCTTGCAACATGTATTTATAAATCTGTACTTGAAACTAAGTGTCAACATATGAGAATCGAATGATATTTGATGAGAATCGAATGATATTTGATGAGAATCGAATGATATTTGATGTGGCTTTTATTGCAAATATTGCAAACACATGTTTAACTCACAGACCCACCCACACAGTAAAGTTACAACGAAACAAATAAGTGTCACACATCTGATGAGATCAGTTTGCATCAGTGCATCAGTACTTGAAACTAATTTGTGCAGCCAAGTACTGATGCACTGATGCAAATATATCAGTTTGCATCAAAATGCATCAGTACTTGAAACTAATATGTGCAGCCAAGTACTGATGCACTGATGCATATAGCATATATCAGTTTGCATCAGTGCATCAGTACTTGAAACTAATATGTGCAGCCAAGTACTGATGCACTGATGCATATAGCATATATCAGTTTGCATCAGTGCATATTAATTGCTATAGGGCCCTATATTAATGGCCCTATAGCATATACAATTTGAAGCTTAATTTCAAGCTTAATGTATCAGTGCTCACAATCTAATTCTACATAAATATTATCTAAAGTCCTTCAAAACACATACCAAAATCTAATTCAGTGCTCACAATCTAATTCAGTGCTCACAATTTAATTTCAAGCCATATTATCTAAAGTCCTTCAAAACACATACCAAAATCGATAAAACACACACACAGCTGGCCATTTCAGAATCTTCAATTCTATGTGGCAACTTGGCCTCAAGCAATATATCAAGTGTCACTTATCAATTAAGTGTCATATTAACAGAGTCCAAAAACAAAGTTTCTTCAACTGTAAAAATGAGGAGCAATTGTAGAAAAAAAATTGGGTTTTTGCTCGGAAATTTCTTTAACTGGGAAATTTCTTCGATGATGTGAATAAACAAATTTGGGTTTTTGCTTAATTAATCAATCAGTTCCATGGTTAAGCAGGAACCGAATTTGGAAGAAAGAATTTTAAATGAAACCCACTTTGGAAGAAGAAATTTTAAAACCCAATTTAGAACCCTAGATTTCAAAGATTAAAAAAGCAAAAAGGGTTTTGATCTACCTGCAATGGCTGAACAGAGAAGCAATAATCTTGATATTCCTCGGCTCGGCTCGGTTCACATGCACGATCAAATCCCAGTAACCTCAAGTGCAGCGACGCACATTGCACAATGGGAGTAAGTGAGTCTTGTTGCCACAGCTGAACAGAGAAGCTGTCTTCCTTGGCTCGGTTTGCATGCACAATGGGAGTGAGTGAGTGACTGATTTTTGGGAGTGATAGTGTGTGATTTTTGGTGAGCAAGTCGAATGGACTTTTGGGAGTGAGAGTGAGTTTTGAGAGTGTTTGATCTGAGTGGGAGTGAGTTTTTTGCTTATTTTTGTGTTAGAGTAACGGAGAGTGGAGAGGTGGGTTACGGCTGGGTAACGGTGACAAGCACAGGTGGGCAAAGTGTCAAACTTTGAACCACAGGTAGGCACATAGAAATCGGGCCAAACCACAGGTGGGTAAATTGTAATTATCCCTTAATTTTAACTAAATAAAAAAAAATTAAAAACAGAATTGAAAACTAAAAATCATATAAATTGAGATCTAAATGTGTCTTGAACAAGAACAACAAAAACACAAATCCAGATTCAAGAACACAAACCCAGAAATTAAAAAAAAAAAAAAAAAAAAAAAAAAAAAAAAAACCCAACCAAATCAATAACAAAACATCTAAATCATCCAACATCAACAACAAAGCACCAATCAGACCACAGATCATCAACAAACCCTATAGAAAACCCAATCATCAACCCAAAATCCATAAATTACATCATTCCCACCTCTCTCTCTCTCTCTCTCTCTCTCTCTCTCTCACGCCAGTTTCATTTTCACTCAGTTTCTCGCACTTTCTCTCCCAAATTTTCCCAGGAATTTGTCCCCGCCACGAACTCCACTCGTGCTCGTCTCACTCGATTGCCCACTCAATTCCCATTCCCTATTTATTTTGATCAATGCGCTTCATCTGAACTTGACTGAGCTTAGCTGAGCTTTTCGAATTTTGGATATGGAAAACAGTGCCGTACAGAACAAAGTTTGCTCCTCCGAGTTGGTTAATGGAGGTTGCGATGTTTGGAGCTGCAAGGACTCTGATTCTTCTTCGGCTTATCATCTCGTCGTCATGGTGAATGGAATTCTAGGCAGGTCTGGCTTGAATTCTTGCTTTTATTTTTGTTTAATTTTGATTTTTCAAATTTTTAGGATCTAGAATTTCACGTGAATGTGTTGTTTTTGACTTTGATTTATGGATTTTGGGTTGATGATTGGGTTTTCTATAGGGTTTGTTAATGTTCTGTGGTCTAATTGGTGCTATTTGTTTTGCTGTTGATGTTGGATAATTTAGATGTTTTGTTTTTGATTTGGCTGGGTTTTGATTTACTGGTTTTTTTTTTTTTTGAATTTCTGGGTTTGTGTTCTTGAATCTAGATTTGTGTTCTTGTTGTTCTTGTTCAAGACACACTTAGATCTCAATTTATATGATTTTTAATTTTTAATTCTGTTTTTAATTTTTTTTTATTTAGTTAAAATTAATAAATTAATTTTTTTTTTAATTTAGATGCTGACGTGGCATTTTTTAATGCCAAAAAATATTTTTTATTATTAATTTAAGCCAAGTGGACATTAATTTAATATTATTTATTCCTGCCATTTGCCACATTAGCTTTCTCCGTTTCTGATGTAACGGCAGGAACCAAAACGGGAAGCGTTTTTCAGGATAGGGACTAAAAGCGGAAAAAATAAAATGTAGGGACTAAAATAGGAATCGCCTGAAAATGTAGGGACTAAAAGTGACTTTTCGCCTAAAATATACTAACATATGCCATATACCAGTGAAAATGCTCTAATACATTCAATCTTTAACGCCATTTTCATCATACATGTTTCAAGATTCTTTTTTTTTTTTTTGGATAAAGTTTCAAGAATTAATTGATTAAAGCTACTTTGATACTGAATCACTTGAAGGATTGGTTAAAATTCGAGCAACCTGCAGCATGATAAAACCTCCTCTTGTGCCAATATATAACTTATTTTGTTGTAAGAGCATTCAGTTGCATATGTGCTAAATTCTATAATATGACACATTTAGCACACCAAACACCAAAAACAGAGCTTTATCAGATATGTTAAATGTGTCAAATTTTTGCAACATTGAAAAGTACCCTTACAATTTTGGCATGGTACGGACACCATATGGCATATGATTTAATATTTTTTTTATTTTCTTTTCTCTCTCCTCTCTCTTCACTTTATTCATTTCTCTTCTCTCTCATTCTTCCTCAGACATCACGCCTCTCCATTCTTTTCTTCTTTCACTCTTTTTTCTTCTCAATCTCGTTGTTTTTCTCTCTTCCTCTCAAACATCACCCTCAGTTTTTTCTTCTCACTCTTTTCTTCTTTCACTTTGATCTCTGTCGTGGTGGTTGTTGTTATTGTTTTTTTTTTTTTTTTTTTTTTTTTTTTTTTTTTTTTTTTTTGCAGTGATTTGATACCCGATTCGACAGTAGGTGGGGTTGAGATGGTGATTGGCGGATCACTGGTGGTGGGTTGCGATGGTCAAATTAAGTGGTTTGTGGGTCAGCTGGTGATGGGCGAATAAGTGGTGGTGGGTTCTGTTGTGCGAAATCGGTGGTGGGAGGATCGGCCTGTGAATGGGTTCCAAAGGATGGGTCGGCGGTGGGTGGGTTGGCAGCAGCAATAGGTGGGTGTGTGGGATGCGGTAGGTTGGTGGGTGGCGGCGGTTGTGTTTATTTATTTATTTATTTATTTATTTTATTTATAAGGTGGTGTTGGTGGATGTGGGTTTGTGTCGATGGTGGCTGTCGGCGTTGTTGCAGCCGAGGTGGTTGTGCCATTGTTGTTGATGATGATGTTGATGATGGGAAAGTAGTTTCATATATTATTTTAATGTGTTGTAAATATTATTTTAACGTATAGAATTGAATAATAAAACATCTGATAAATGAGATGTTGTAAAATAATGTGATAAAATAATAAAGTAGGCTTTTGGTGTGGCAAAATGACATTTTTTATGCAATATCTGCTGTGAATGCTCTAAGCAAGATTATATTCCTAGATGGCGAATAAAGTTAATGTTATGTTACTGATAGTTGGTACATAAATATTGTATGATATTATAAAACTAAAGTTAGGGGTGTTTTGTCTAATGAGCAAAACTTAGGTACAATACTTAGGTGCTATTTCTTAGGTTTCTCTCTTAAGATTTTGCCATATGGCTTTTTTCTCATTAATGGAATTGTATTTTTTAAGTTAAGTAGCCACATGACAAAATTTTAAGAGGTGAACTTACGGAACAACACCTAAAGTGCTGTAGATAAGTTTTGTCTTTGTCTAATTTAGTGACAAAATCCATCTTCTTAATTAGGAGAATCAAAGTTCAAATTACCCTCCCCCATTATTACGATTATAATAAATAAAAAAGTTTTGGGGTGTTCTTCAATTTTAAATATTATGTATTCCTTGTAAGGACATAAGGAAAACGCTAATCACATTTGCTCTATATCTTAAAAAACTAATCAAATTAAGGCTCATTATAGCTGTATAGTGTTGCCAAGCCCGAACCGGATTGGTGGTCTAGCCCAGTTAACTATGAACTATCCTAAAGGCCGATTTTTTGGGTTACGATTTAGACTATATGATGTTTGTTGAAATTAGTCAGCACCAAGATTTGAACTTGGTTTTTATAGGTTGACATATGCATGTCTAGCATGTCAATGATGATTAATTTGGTGAGATATAGAAAATTATTATATTTTAAACACAATTTATGAATTAAATTTAATAGTAAGATATAGAAAATTATTATATATAAATACAATTTATGAATTAAATTTAATTAAAAAATAAAAGGACACATCATGGTTTGATCTTAGTTGAACCCAATCCAACCTTAAAGAGGTTAAACCCCTCTCTTTTTCAGTTCTTTGATCGGTTCAGGTTTCAAAATCATGGTAGTTGGTAATAAAGTCCATATGAACTTAGTATGTGCTTGATGTGAGACTTAACACACAACACACAATTAGTCAATATCCAGTTAAATATGAGGCATCACATTCGTAATTGTCAAAATAGCAGAAACGAAGAGTTAGTGGAGTGGCTCTATTGCTCACTATTTGCAGTGGCTCTAGCCTCCAGCTCTATTGCTGCTTAATTGTTGAGGTTTTTTTTTTTTTTTTTTTTTTTTTTTTTTGGGTGTATGTGTGTTTGATGCATGCGTCTGCTACTAGGTAAGGACAAATTGGTTTATTGAGCTTAATTTGGGTAAAATTGTTTAATTGAGCTTAATTTTTTTTTTTTAAACTTTACTATGTTTTTGGGCTAAGTTTTTTGGGTTTGTATATTTTGTTTTAGATTTTAGTTCTATAGATTTTTTTTATGGTCTTCAAAATGAGAAAAATGCTAGAATTACAAACTTTTTTACAAATCTATAATATGGTTACTAGTCATTGGTAAGTAAAAAACTAGTATAAGTGGTGGGTCCAAATGTAAACCAATAAGAATTTACTACCTAAACAGTTTATAAAAATATTGTAGAAAAGTTTGTAGTTATAACCTTACTCTTAAAAGAATCAACAATATTATTAAAGGAGTAAAGTGTAATTTTATAAAACAAAATTGCTAAAATTAATAACTATGCACATACTAATTCAGAAATATATATATATATATATATATATATATATATATATAAGTTGCTATGTGCTACACACTTAAATATTTTATTTTACAAATTTTGGGAGAGAATTCTTTTTTTTTTTTTTTAAGAAGATTTTGGGAGAGAATTCGGTTACATTTGCCTTCACATTTCTTTCTTACCGCTACATAAGCAATTAATTTGTTCTTACTTGTTACTAGCATTTTTTATTACTAAGAGCACTAGTATTATAAAAGTTGATATTTACCATTTTAAAATTTACTTTATCTATTATATCAACTCACTTTACAATATACTCTACATCTCAGTTTTTAAATTTAACTCAAATAACAGAGAATTTAAATTTAACTCAAATAACAGAGAAACGAGATGATGTTTTTCTATTAAAGAATTTTTTTCAACCTGCTACAGTGGGTTCTTATTTATAAGAACCCATTGTAGCACGGTTGCAAAACAATTTGAGTATACCCACCTGGACATAGTGGGGTTTTTTTTTATGCTTTTGGGTTGTAAAATAGCAATGGGGATTTTTACAACTCCCAATCCCCGTGCTCTAATAAAGCTTAGGCGTAATTAATAACAAGTGTGCTAGGGAGTGATAGAGCGTTTGGATTCAACTTATTTGTGTCTCTGCGTTTACTGAATCACGTTTCCTTCCCTTTTTTTTTTTTTAGCATGTATGAACAGTAACCGCACTGTTCATGTACATGGATTCACTGTACAAGAGGCAAATTACACTGTTTATGTACTGTTCACAAGACCCACAACTACTTTATTCAAAAAAAAATTTAAATGAGTCCCACGGTACTATTTACATATTTAAAAATTATTTTGTTACAGTATTTTCAGTTTTCAGTTTCAACAAAAATAAATTGTATTCAAACGGACCTGAGTGAGTGAGTGAGTTAGTGAGTGATTATTATTATTATTATTGACACATTTAGTGGTAAAAATATTACTCTTACTAAATTTTCCTTCAGCCAAAAAAAAAAACAAAACTAAATGTTTATAAGAATTAAAAATAAATAAATAAATAATAACTGTCAAATAATTAATCAAGATAACGTATGTGCTGACGCGCATGTGATATGATGTTGATAATGTTCCACTAACACGAACTTGCGCTTCATCTTTCTTGGACTGGAAACTCTACTTTCTTGTTGAAGATGCTGAGTCAGAAAAAAGATTTTTTTTAATTGTGTTTGTCTATAGCGGTGGAAGTTTTTTAGTATTTACTAGTGGAAATATTCCTCTCTTTCTCTCTACCGACCTTATTCCCCTCTCTCTCTACCTACCTCAATGGCAAGAGGACTCATTGTCCTCATTGCTCTTGTATTAGTCCATCTAACTTGCTGTGCTACTACTGCTATGCCTAATCTTAACTGTACCGCTTCTTCTTGTGGGAATATCCACAACATAAGCTTTCCTTTTCGATTGAAGACCGACCCACAAAACTGCGGGGACTCCAGTTTTGAACTTTCGTGTGAGAACAATCGTACGGTTCTATACTCATTTGGGGGAAAATACTACGTACAGGAAATCAGTTACAACAACTACACAATCCGGATCGTGGACTCAGGTATACAGAAGAACAATTACTTCTCCACTCCCAATTATTCTTTATATCGATACAATTTTAGTTTTAGTTCGCAATATTATGGGTATGGATATACCACGTATCAGCGAAAGGGGACGGTGCCGGAGCGGTATCCCGAACTATCACGGAGTTTGGTTTGGATGAGCTGTGAAAAACCAGTGAATTCTCCATTGTTTTTGGACACTTCTACTTGCAATTATAATGACAACTCTTCTTCTATATCTGATTCCAAGAGGTATAGATATGTTACAGTTGGTATAACCAACGCATCCCAAGTGGAGGACTCGTGCCAAGTAGAGAAGATGTTTCTGACTTCGTGGCCAACAAATAATGACGACCCAAATATCTCCTGTACAGACGTCCACAATGAATTGGTATATGGTTTTGAGCTTTCATGGCTCGATAGTAATTGCTACCTCGATGACGCGAACCATCTTCAGTGCAAAAAACGCAGTACTTTTGGTAAATAAGGCCATAAAACTTTCCATTCTCTAATTTATATGTTGTGCATTATTTTCCCTTTGCAAGATTCTTCCTTTTCTGAACTCTCGCATTTTTCCACTGTCACTATTCACTAACCATTCATCTATTTATTCTGTTAAACTTCTATAAGGCCAAACTTCTTGGTGCATACACCATATCCATAATTCCATACCAATGTAATAGACATACTAGGATATTTTTATTCAAGTCTCAGTACAATGACTGGATTTAATTTTAAGGTTTCCAATCGCTGATATGTTTTTCTATTATTTGTGATCGCAGGAGTGCAGCAAGTGCTTGACCTGATCCAATATATACTCATAGGTGAGGTTTCTATCTCAAAAAGTAGTTTGAAGAGTAATATAGAATAGACAATTAAATAGAATTGTATGAGTAATGGTTCCTGATGTGATGATGACACAAGTAGAGGAATAACCAAGTACTTGGGCAATCAATTGGTCTATATCTTAAACATATGTGCTTTAGTAAATGAAAAGTAATAATTATCGAATTTTTGAAGAAGATAGCCTCTTCGCGCGTACCCCCATCCATTCCAATGTAATAAACATGTTAGGGAATAGTTATTGTAGTCGTATAATGACTAAATTCGATTTTAAAGTTCTCAACGTTAATATTGTTTTTTTTTTCTTTGTCAAAAATGCAGTTTTGGAGTATTTATTTGGTGATAGTGCACACTGGTGGGACAGCGTATCACATTATTCATCATACGTTGGTGAGATTTCTATCTCAAAAAAGGTTTTTTGAAGGATAGTAATTAATACACAGAATGAACAAGGAAACAGAATTACTTGAGTAATAGCGCCTGATGTGTGCTGATGACGCGGGTAGAGAAATAACCATGTACTTAAATAATTAATTGGTTGATCTCGAATACATGAATACAAATATTTTGTTTTACTTTTTAATAAAAACAGTATGTCATGTGATTGATTTTTATCATTTTAAACTTTGGTTATTTTATAAGAAAAGTCAAACACATACATGATAATTAGTGGAATAAAAAGCAAATTTGACAAAGGATCAAATTTAGGATGTCCTGCTCTATTGCCATAATAAATTACTGATTTTGCTAAAAGATTAAGTTAATAGGAAATATTAAGTTTAATCATTTAATCATAATTTTAACAATCTCATTCTTTTAAATAAGCTCGATGATATGAAAAGTAAAAATTATAGATTTTCCTAAGAAATTAGCTTCCTTTGAATAAAAATTTACCTTTCCTGGCTCCTAATTATTCCATGAGAATAAAGGTTTAGTACTTAGTATTAATGCAAAATTCATGTCTAAACATTTACTCCATTATAACCTAATTAAAATATCATTTGCTTGACTCGGTGGGCAAATTCTTCAGCCCTAGCCATAGGTTAACTAATGTTAAATTACCAAAATTTCCAAAAATTTAATTTAAAAATAATAAATATAACCATTTAACCACATAATTTTAAGTTTTAATAACTAATGCACATTGGGAACTCTGAAAGCATTTGATTGAGCTCAATTCAATTAAAGTGACTCCCCAATTTTAAGACCAATTAGACAGTCAAACGGCTTTTATGATTGTTGATATTTTTTGCTGAGCATGGCCCAATGTAAGATCTTACTGTAGTTTTATTAGGCCTTAGACTTTTCAAGTTATTCGGGCCACTTGTTTCACTAATTAGTAATTCACTTTTCGTTAGCAAAAAGTAATTTCACCTTCTTCTCTTGTTTATATTTCTTGCAGATTGGTGGGTCACACCACTGGAAATCGGTAATAAACTGAATCTCTTCTTCAACTTTAATTTTTTTAGCATATCATTCCTTAAGATTGTGATTAAAAATAGTTTACCATGCATGCAAACAAGATGTAAATATTAGTTACATTAACATGAAACAAAATATATTGTGCTTAATTACTAGGATTAAGAAGGTATGTAGTTGTAAGTCCAACTATAATTTCAACTAAAAATTAAAAAAGGTGACAGGTGCAACAACAATTTTGTTTTCTTATAGTTATTTTGGTGATGTTTCTGCACAGTAATATTTCACCTTGAAACAAAGACTGTCTTGGGGATTCCATGCATGGTGGCGTTTTTGATATACAAGTGGCGTAAGAGACATTTATCAATGTATGATGCTATTGAAGAATTTCTGCAAAGCCAAATTAACCTCATGCCAATTAGGTACTCTTACTCAGAAATTAGGAAGATGTCCAAAGGTTTCAAGGACAAATTGGGCGAAGGAGGCTATGGCTCTGTATTTAAAGGAAAGCTTGAAAGTGGCCCTCTTGTAGCTATAAAGATGTTGGGTAACTCCAAAGCCAATGGCCAAGACTTTATTAGCGAAGTTGCAACAATTGGAAGGATTCACCACATGAATGTGGTGCAACTCATTGGCTTCTGTGCTGAGGGATCAAAGCGTGGTCTTATATATGAATTCATGCCTAACGGTTCTCTTGAAAAATACATTTTTTCTCGAGAAGGAAGTATACCCTTAAGTATTGAGAAAACATATGAGATTTCTCTTGGAGTGGCTCGTGGGATTGAATATCTACATCAAGGATGTGACATGCAAATTCTGCATTTTGATATCAAGCCTCATAACATTCTTCTCGATGAGAACTTCATTCCCAAAGTTTCTGATTTTGGGCTTGCAAAACTTTATCCAGCAAATGATAGCATAGTGTCTTTGACTGTTGCAAGGGGAACACTAGGATATATAGCTCCAGAGTTGTTCTATAAAAATATTGGAGGGGTCTCCTATAAAGCTGATGTTTATAGTTTTGGCATGTTATTGTTAGAAATGGCTAGCAGAAGAAAGAACGTGAATGCATTTGCAGACCATTCAAGCCAAATTTACTTCCCAACTTGGGTGTATGGCCAATTTAGTGAAGGAAATGACATAGAAATAGAAGATGCCACAGAGGAGGAGAAGAAAATTGTTAAGAAGATGATCATAGTCGCATTATGGTGCATACAGATGAAGCCTAGTGACCGACCTTCAATGAACAAAGTTGTAGAAATGCTTGAAGGAGAAATTGAATGCTTACAAATGCCTTCCAAGCCTTTCCTATCATCATCATCAGCAAGACCAATAGGGGATGTAGAAGACAACTTAAGTTCAATTAGTTCATCATTTCAATCAGGTGAATCAAGTCAATCGGCTAAACTTTAAATGCAAGGAAAAGCTAACACCACCACAAAACTAGGGAAATTAGTCTTCACATATATGATAGCATAAAGACACTTCCTATTTTTGTGTGACAAATAATTGGTCCCTTGATTTATGATAGCTATCCATACCTAAAGCATTTTTTTTTTTGCTTAGTACGTGGTATATTTATTTGTTAAAGTCTTTTTAAGTGGAAACAAAATTTATAATTTTATAATTGTGATTTGTGAATGTGTAATTGATTAAGTCAATGCTGACAAATCGGGCAATATATATTGGAGTGGCAATAGCCCAGTGTAGAAATTGCTTTCAGTATTCATATGCATGGTTAAGCAATCAATTCATGTGAACTACAAAGTCTACAATAATTCAATGGCTACCCTGCCTCCAACAGAGAAGGAATCCTTCCAAATACTGTTGTGCAGAATCGTTCGAGGTTTAGCTCTGGAATAGATCAAGCAGCTAATTAATACTTCCTTAATCAACTAGGCTGCTCAATTAGAGTTGTCCCATTGAATGAAAATGTTCCTGACATATGGAGCTGGTATGCATACCATCAACATGTACCCAAACGCATTTAACCGCTCTCTCACACATGTGAGAGGGTGGTTACATGATATCCATTTTTACTATTACAGAGTCAATGATTTTATATTGTGATATAGTGAAAAATATGACTATGAGACCTTGTTTAAACTACGTGGTGTCGTGAAGGGCATTGTAAACTTCTTTTTTCCGCTGAGAAATGAGAAGGAGAGAAGTAGATAAAGGGCACTAGGAAGTCACGTGCTCTTATTGTAGTAGGTCCAAATATTTAGATTTAAATGCTATAAATCATTGAATCATAATATATATATATATATATATATATATATTTGATCTATTATCATGTTATCTAAAATTTTAAGTCGAAATCCAAATTATAACCTTTTCTTTTAGTAAATTATCATTTTCATCCATAAATATTTATTTTATTTTATTTTAGTTCTATAAAATTGTCATTGGGTATGATAAAATCACATTCCATCACATATGCAAGTAGTATCAGATTTATAGCCGACAATAGACAAAAGGATAAGGACTACAATAACAAAAACAAAAAAGTTTTAATACAAAAATAAAAATTTGCTCAAATAAAGCTTTTTGGATTTTAGCCAAAAATTTTAAATGATGTGACACTATATACATTGTTATATATAAGAAAAAAAATAAAATTGATAAGAAAGAAGTTTTATAATAACTTCCAAACATTCATAAATATCAATATAATATAAAAGTGAATGGTGTACAAACCAAACATTCATAGATATCGCTATAGCTGGTATATCTACACTATAGATGAAGCAGTTAAATTGGTCGAAACAAGTTTCATGTGTATCTAACTCAAAATGACAAAATTAATAAATGAGTCAATTCATATCAACCCAAATCTAGTACGAACCCACTAAAACTCAACCTTAATTTACAAACATTTTTTCATGCCTATGTCATGTTTGCAAGTCGCGTCGAATATTGTCTCCTAAATATATGGATATTCATAATTTTTCATTATATAACATCCTGAGTATGAGGGTAAACAGCTTAACCCTTAAATGTGAAAAGTCCCTAGATTACTCGGTTACTAGTTCTAGTAGGTAAGGTCAATTGTCTATAGAAGTTTGATTAATAATGAGGATTATTGTACAGTATGTTCTGCAATATGTAACTAATCTAAGTGACGTTCTGCGAAATCAGAAAAAAAAAAAAAAAAATCATTATATAATAAATAAAATAACGAAGCAAACAAACCAAAACCCAAACCTATAAAATGCAAAATGCCCGCCCTATTGTAAAATTCTATCCCGTTGGAAGAAACATGTTAGGCCTTTCTGTTTCGTCTGCCTCCAAACTACCTTTATTACCTTCTATCAAACCCTCAAGTCTGTCCCGCCATAAAATCCAAACTGTGAACCCCTTAACCACCGTCTGATCCACCACCTCAATGTGGGCCACCTCCACAAAGCAATCTCCACCCTCGATCTCATGGCCCAAAAGGGTACCCACCCAGGCCTCACCACCTACTCTCTCTTCCTCAAATCCTGTATAAGGTCCCGGAACTTCCAACTCGGCAAACTCGTTCACACCCACTACTTGACTCACTCCCAACTCCACCTCAACTCTCTCATTCTCAATTCCCTCATCAGCTTGTACTCAAAAAGTGGGGATTGGGCTAAAGCAAAATCCATTTTTGATGATATGGGGGATTTGAGAGACTTGGTTTCTTGGACTGCTATGGTTTCTTGTTTTGCAAATAATGATATGGGAACTGAAGCCATTGTCACGTTTCTTCAAATGCTTGAAAATGGGCTCTGCCCAAATGAGTATTGCTTTTCCGCAGTGATTCGGGCGTGTTCGAATGTGGAAAACGTTCCCATCGGGAAAATGATTTTTGGGTTTGTTATAAAAAGTGGATATTTTGAGTCTGATGTGTGTGTTGGTTGTGCGTTGATTGATATGTTTGTGAAGGGTGGTGGTGATGTGGATTTAGCATATAAGGTGTTTGAGAAAATGCCTGAGAAGAATGCAGTTACTTGGACTTTGATGATAACTAGGTTTATGCAATTTGGGTTCCCAATGGAGGCTGTAAATTTGTTTTTGGATATGGTTTTGAGTGAGTATGCACCGGATCAATTTACCTTTGGTGGAGTTATTTCCGCTTGTGCAGAGCTAGAATTGTTAAATCTTGGGCAGCAATTGCATTCTTGGGTCATACGGACTGGGTTGGCTTTAGATGTTTGTGTAGCGTGCTGTTTGGTAGACATGTATGCTAAGTGTGCAGTGGATGGATCGGTGGATGATGCAAGGAAAGTTTTTGACCTGATGGTAGATCATAATGTCGTGTCTTGGACAGCAATTATCACAGGATACGTGCAAAGTGGAGGGCGTGATAAGGAAGCTGTTGAACTTTTTTGTGAAATGATCGAGGGTCATGTTTCACCAAATCATTTCACCTTTTCTAGTGTCCTTAAGGCATGTGCAAATCTTTCTGATCCCTGTATGGGAGAGCAAGTTTACACGCATGCTGTGAAACTTGGTCTTGCATCGGTTAATTGTGTGGGAAATTCTCTTCTTAGCATGTATGCAAGGTCTGGCATGATGGAAGATGCTCATAAAGCTTTTGATATGCTGTTTGAGAAGAATTTAATTTCTTACAACACAATTGTTGATGCGTATGGCAAAAATTTGAATTCTGAAAAAGCCTTTGAACTTTTTCATGAAATCGAGGATATAGGAATTGGGGCTAGTGCTTTCACATTTGCTAGCCTCTTGAGTGGAGCTGCTAGTATCGGTGCAGTTGGTAAGGGTGAGCAAATTCATGCACGGTTACTAAAATCAGGGTTTGCGTCAACTCAAAGCATCTGTAATGCTTTGATCTCCATGTATTCTAGGTGTGGAAATATAGAAGCTGCATTTCAAGTTTTTAATGATATGGGAGGTCGAAATGTTATATCTTGGACTTCAATGATTACTGGTTTTGCAAAACATGGATTTGCCTCTAAAGCTATGGAAATGTTCCACAAAATGCTTGAGGATGGTGTTAGACCAAATGAGATCACCTATATTGCTGTTTTATCAGCTTGTAGCCATGTGGGGCTAATTTCCGAGGGCTGGAAACTCTTCAACTCAATGTACAGAGAACACGGGATTGTTCCGAGAATGGAACATTACGCATGTATGGTTGATTTATTGAGCCGATCAGGATCCCTTTTAGAAGCATTTGAATTCATTAATTCAATGCCTTTCAAGGCTGATGCACTAGTCTGGCGTACATTTCTTGCTGCCTGTCAGGTTCATGGCAACAAAGAACTTGGGGAACATGCTGCAAAGATGATTCTTGAGCAAGACCCATATGATCCAGCAGCATATATCTTACTATCAAACTTGTATGCTTCCTCAGGTCAATGGGACAATGTGGCAATAATTAGAAAAAATTTGAAAGAGAGAAACTTGATCAAAGAAGCTGGTTGTAGCTGGATAGAGGTGGAAAATATGGTGCACAAGTTCCACGTTGGGGACACTTCACACCCCCTAGCACAAGATATTTATTATGAACTGAACCAGTTGGCTTCAAAAATAAAGGAATTGGGCTATGTACCCGATACAGATTTTGTTCTTCATGATGTAGAGGATGAACTAAAGGAGCAATATTTGTTTCAGCACAGTGAGAAAATAGCTGTGGCATTTGGTCTTATAAGCGTATCGCAACCAAAGCCTATTAGAGTATTTAAGAATCTTCGTGTTTGTGGAGACTGTCATACTGCAATCAAATTTATTTCAATGGCTAGAGGTAGAGAAATAGTGGTGAGAGACTCAAACCGGTTTCATCACTTCAAAAATGGGACATGTTCTTGCAATGATTACTGGTGATGTTGAAGAAAATTTATTCTCTTTCTTTCTTCTTCTTCCTTTCTTTTTTTTTTCTTTTTTTTTTTTTTTTTTGGTATGACTGGCAGCAGCTTGCTTTTGATTCAGATCCTACAAATGGAAAACTTTAGAACGCACTACTGCCAGCTGCAAATAATCTTAAGTTGCCATGCAAATTTGTCATTAATTCTTTTAGCTTTGATGCATCACTTGTTCTACTAGCTGTAACCTCTCTAATTCAAATTTTCAGATTTGTGTAATTTCTATCTGTATAGTTCATATTCCCAGCTCTTTGTACAACTATGAATTTGTAACATCACTTAATTTACAATGTAAGGTTTTAAAACCCGGACCGGGTCATACGGTCTGACCAAGAAAACCTCGAACTGCTCTTTTTTGCAGTTCTTTTAGCCTCAAGAACCGCCTTATAGGAAAAAAGTAAGAACCTGTGCGAACTGCAGCCATTGTCACGATTTTGAGAGCCACGCCTTTGCACATATTGATATTGCCTGTTCTTTAAAATTCTCCCTCAAATTCTGAAGTCTCTCCCTTTCAAAAAAAAAAAAAAATTCTGAAGTCTCTATGGCCAAGGACACTTTTGCTCGTGCGTCCGGCATCCCCATTAAGTTGGGTTGAAAAAAAAAATTATTGAAAAATAATTCCTTTAATTATATATATATATATATATATGTATATATATATATATATTATGGGTCCAGGCACAGGTTAACAAATCCATTTTTGAAAAAGTTTTATTGAAAATTAAAAAAATTGTCAAAACTTTTTTAATTTTCGATAAACTTTTTCCAAAATTGGTTGACTATGCACACGATAGTAAAATTCATATATTATTTATATTGAAAACTTATAAATAAACATAAAATATTCCAATAAATAAATAATGTAGGGTCAGTTTTTGCGGCCCACGCCCAAGGAAGTATGGATTCGGAGCCCACCGAGCCTAAAACAATAAATTTTGTAGAGAGTGGGTGAAAGAGCTAGGCTAATAATGAAAATAACAGTATTAAACGGCAACACCAATGGGAGAAGTTGGATTAATGTGTTCTCGGACTAATATGAGTGCTACGTCCGAAGAGGTGCTTTTCATTGATAATCCAGGATTACAATTCTTGGAGCTACAGGAATCAAATATATTCTTTTCTCTCTCCTTTTCTTTTTTTTCTCCCCCCACTATCAGAGGCACCCTTCCCTTATATAGCGCCGCCTTCTTACATCTCCTCCGTCCACTTGTTCATCATCCAGGCACCCATTTGAGTGCAAGTCCCATCACCCCACTTTTAGCCTTATGTGAGTGGCGGTAGCTGAGAAAGCACTGTTCAGGGGTCTTATCCACATAAATGCGGCCAGGAAGGTAGGTGCAGTGCATTAAATGTGGTGGTTGAAGTATGCCTCCTTGATATTTCTCTGTTCCCGTTATCTTTATGTGTGTCCGAGGTTCCTCTCCCTCTTGACACTTGTCAAACAGATCACTTGAACCTCCCATGCTCATGTTGGGTCAAACTTCTTCGGATCCGAGGATGTTGGACTACTCGGACATATGAACATCTCCTCGGATGGTACACGTGCTCATCTCAAGGCATTCCCTTTTGACGTGGGCCTCTGACTGAAGGCCTCGCCTCCTCGGACGAAGAGTGTTCCTCATTCAGGGTCTTGGGCCCAATAAGTTGGGTTGGGTTTTTCTCCCCCCACAAATAAAATATACTTAAAAATAAAAATTATTTAGTTAATTAATTATTGTATTCCCAGCATGTTGTCTTGTCTCGTGTCATACTCATGCCCATAACTCCATAATTTATAAAAATCCACACAAGCCGAACTCTAGCTCACCCCCTTTAGCCAAAGCCCATTTGATCAACCCAAAACCTCAACCCATCCGATTGTTTCTAATATTGTCGAACTAATTGTCAACTCCCAGTCTCCCACTCAATCAAAACTGTTTACAACCCTTCGGGTCAAGCTGGATTGGTTATGTGGGTTGGGCTTTTAAGTTTTAAGAACTTTTTTCTTTTTCTTTTTTTGAGAAGAGGGCTTTTAAGAACTTGATCAACCCCAATAAAAATACTGTAAAAAATAATACGAATGTCCATTATGAATTTGACAATAATGGGACACAATTTTATAACTCTTTTCCTTTCAAAAAGTTATTTTTGTTTATCATAAATAATTATGTTATCAATTCTCTTATAGTTTTTTGGATAGTGGTAACAAGGGAGGAGAATTTGAACCCAAGATGTCTATACTAAAAACATCAAAAGTTATGTACTAATTGAGCAATAAAATTTTTGACAACCATTCTCTTTTAGGCATATATGAAGAAATGGTGTTTTATATAAGTTAACATTCCTTTCACATATTAGTTATAACCATTTTAGGAGTAGAATTACCTATATCTATTGCAAATCTGCAACCATGGTTTTACAACTCTAACTAGACTGAGGGCATTAGCATGTTTTGTCCAAGCTAAAAATGAGACCATTTAAATTTTGGTAAAAATAAATTGATCAAAATTAGGAACTAGAACTAAGTTTGATCATATATTTTCGGGGTAATTACACTTTACCAACTTAAACCATTTCTAAATTACATTTTTCACTCTAAACTTTCAAAATGCATAATTAGCATCTCAAATTTTAACCCATGTTACACTTTGCACTCCGTCATCAATTATGCCATTAACTTGTATCATAGTATCTTCCTTTATTCTTTGAATGTATGAATTGTAATACTTATTTAAAAAATAAAATAAAAAATTCATTCATTTTTTTTTAATGAGATACTTATATATCCTTTAATTATTTATATTATATTATTTATGACATTATAAAGCCGCAATATATGGTTGAACTTTGCTCTAATTTTAAAACTTTAGAGTTCAAACTTCTTCTTCTTCCTTTTTTTTTGCTTTTTTGCATTATGTTTTTAAAATATTGGTGTTGTAGGTTGTTATGTAAGATGATCTATCCTAGTGTGTCCACAAGTTGAGTTCAATTGAATTCCCCACCAATCGATCACTTGAATTGACTAAAGATGGTTCAAAAACCCCACAACAAATGCCAATTTTTGGAGTACAAGTTGTTGACTAGCAAGTTGTGGGAATCCTAGTGTTTGGATCTATAGAAATCATCAATCTTCTCATCCATGGTAGTGTCATGGCAAAGATTATGAGATTTCCATTGTATCTAGAGTAGATCTTGCATGATCTAGTGACTATCTCATTAAATTTGATGGAGATCTAGCAAGATCTAATAAGATTTTTACCCGATCTAACAAATTACCTCAAAAGCTCAAATGGTGAAGGGCGGGAAAGAGGCGAAGCAATAGTGAGCTTCAAACAAGTATGTTAGACTATGTTTTTAAACGAAAACCCTATCTTGACCCACGAAGATCAAGTTTCAACCCATTACTCGTATTATATGTGTTTTAGCTAAATTCCTCCAAATTGAGTAGGTCCAACTCAATCCTAAGACTTGAAGCATTCTTTTTAAGTTTAATAAATTTAGAAGAACGATAAAATTCACAATTTTATTAAGTGACAAGTTATTAATAGTGAAAGAAAAATTAAAAATAATAGACATATATGAAAATTAATAATAACTAACCAATTCAGCAATAAAGAAATTTATTGTAAAATTGTTTTGTGTTTATTAAAGTCTAGTTTAATTTCTAATCTTTTTTCAAAAATAAAAAGATAAATTATTTAAATAAGTTTATTTTTTAAAAGATACAGACTAAAACCCATACAAAAAGAAGAACCATACTGGCACCCAATCAACTTTCATGAGTGAGTCACGTCCCCAACAGTTGACCCAATCATACCTCGCGGGATATTTTCATCCATCCAAAACAATATAATATACATTTTTTTCGACACAACCAACACAATAATATTTAAATTAAATAAAACGAGATTAAAAAAAGATTATTCATAGAATCATAGTAAAAGAAACTCGACACGAAATATCGGCAGAGACACAAGGTACGAGGTGCAGCTCCGGCACGCGACCCCCCGGTTAACACGACACGTGTACTCTCCCACCACTTCTGAATGCGACTTGATTTGATTTTCCAAAAAGTTGAAAAAAAAAAAAAACCCCACTTCATTGTCAGAGAACGAAGACTCCAATGACTCATCAACAAAGCAGAATCAGCACTCGAAACACGAGACGCCACGTAATGACTTGTCTAGAGACACAACACAACTTTTTTTTTTTTTTTTTTTACGTGGGACCCAGTACCGCGATAGTCTTTTACGGGACCGAATCACTAACCTCAAAATCTATGTTACACGTGTCCACCAACTCAATCTCAGTCACCCACGTCTCTCTTTGAAAAATCCAAGGCTGTTTAACCAAAAAAAAAAAATCAAAGCCTGTGGTCCATCAAAAAGATTTCAAAGCCCATCTGTTTCAAATCCAACGGGGTTGTGAAAATTCAACGGCTTAGATTTCATGCTTTTTTATATGACACACAGATTAGCTAGTTACTACCTTTGAATTCCACTTTACGCTATAAATGAGGTTGATAGAGGCTTCGAAGCCTCACGTTGATGGGCCAGTGGGAATGAATCTCCAGAGAACGACGTTGGATTCCGGGGAGATGAGTCAGATCACGGTGACGAGGAGAAGAATCAAAGTCCGGGGGCTGAAGTACACGTTTCGAACGAAGAAAACATCATCATCGGAGGAGGAGGATGTTGGTGATTCGGTGAAGGTGTCATTGTCTGTGTCTTCTTCGGAGAAAGACGAGGTGGTTTTGTCGTACGGTTCGGTTTCTGTTATAGGGAGGAGGAGAGAGATGGAAGATGCGGTGAGAGCTGAACTAGGAATTATGAACAAAAAAGGTGGTGGTGTTGGAGGAAAGTACGATTTTTTCGGAGTGTACGATGGGCATGGGGGGTGCCACGTGGCGAGGGCTTGTAGTGAAAGGTTGCATGGGATTTTGGTGGAGGAGGGTGAGAGTAATGGTGAAGAGTTAGAAAGGTTATCGGAGTATTGGGAGAGAGTGATGGAAGGTTGTTTTGCTAAAATGGATGAGGAGGTGGTAGGTGATGGTGGTGGTGTGGGGAGGACGGTGGGGTCCACGGCGGTTGTGGCGGTGGTGGGAGGGGAGGAGCTTGTGGTTGCTAACTGTGGGGATTGTAGGGCTGTCTTGTTTAGTGGTGGAGTGGCTTTGGCCTTGTCTCGTGATCATAAGGTACGGTTCTTTTTTGAATATTTGATTCTCAATGTCATTGCCTTGTCTTGCCGCCAAAGCGTGTTAGTTTTTTCTGGTTTGCTTGGTTTTCTTTTTTTAAAAACGCTATTTGAAGGTTCGGTTTCTGGCTTGGTTTATATGAATATATGATATAAAAACGTTGTTCAAAACAGCGCCTTAGACTTCAAGCGAGAGAGAGAGAGAGAGAGAGAGAGAGAGCAATCGCTTTGCCAGTGCTGCTAATAGCTTTTTCAATTTCTAGTATCATAGTCCGTAGATCGTAGATTATGGGTGCGTATAAAAGATTCAGAAAAAGAAGGTTCGATTCTATTCTAACTTATAAGTGGGAATTGCCAAATTGCACAGCAATAATTGACTGTTCTAATAATACAGTATTGTGATTAGTGACCAAATTCTCAGTTCAGCAAGCCTAGAACATTAACAACTGATTTTTTATTTTTATTTTTTGATGAGCATTAACAACTGATTAATAATAAGGAATTATTTTTTGAAAACTTTTAATATATACTATACAGACACAAATTTTTTTAAACTCATTTCAAAAATTTAATTTTATTAGGAAACATTTTCATTTACAACCAAATTTATTGCTTTCATCCGGTTTATTTCAAGTTTTCATTTTGTAAATACCTATGTATATGTTGTACTTGTTTGCGAGTCTAAATCTTCTGTCTCACTTTTCTTGCTTCACTCTATGGGTCCGTTTCGATAGCACTTATTGTTGCCGAAAGTTGATAAAAACTGATTGTTGCTGAAAACATTGTAGCAAAATAATTTTTAAATGTGTGAATAGTGTTGTAGGACCCACTTTTAATATTAAATATTGCATGAATAGTAAGTGAACAGTGTGTAACAGTGCATGCACTGTTCACGCACAGTAAATTTTGTCCTCCCAAAGTCAACAAAGTGCGGCAAAAAAAAAAAAAAAAAAAAAGAAGGTAAAACGCAACTTTACTTTGAGTAGCAAAACTTGCTATCCAAATGCAGGCTATATTCCACCATAAATACTTGCCACGTGTCCACTTAATTAATTAAATACTACTATTAATTAATAATTGTAGTATTAATAAGTCAATAATGATAATATTTAATTAATAAGGTGAACACGTGACAAGTATTTATTGATGGAGTATAGAGTGGAGCAGGAAAAGTAAGACAGAAGATTTGGACTTGTGAGTAGTGGTAATTTTAACCAACCGTTCTTTACCAAGAGAAATAGGTTTGAACATCACACTCCATTGTTGTAATTTTTTTTTTAAAAAAATTTTAACACTACATTATTGAAAATTAGACAGGGTTGAAAAACAAAACTAAAAAAAAAAAAAAACAAAAAAAAAAAAACAAAAATCCCAGCTCTAATTTATAGAAGGAAAATGTTTAGCCCCAATCTATTATGTGTAAATTGAAGTGATTATCTGTGTCTAATTTTAATCACATGACTTGTTTAAATAATTCACATGATAGTGTAATAAATCATCATGTAATAAGTTGGAAAAGAAAGTTCTAAACTAGTTTAAAGCTAAACTTTACCTTTTATAAAATACGAATATATTCCAAGTTAGTGACTTCATTTAAAAATAAAGTTCTTTTGTGACTTTACAGGTGACAAATAGTTCAACGCCATGTTGTAAAATTAGTAATTTAATTAGGACACCAACTATATTGAGTCCACGTTGTAAGGGTCATGATAGTGAGCTAATGGATCATTTGAGGATGTTTCGAGTAAATTACAGTGTGATTGATAATCAACTTCTTCTGTTAGGCACAATTTTTTTCACTAGGGAGCACCTATCTTCAATTTGCTGTTACTTATTTTAGAAGAACTATGTCTGTGGGTGCTTGAAGTGAAAATATTTGTCAAGTATAAATCCCTTGTGATTGATAATCAACTTCTTCTGTTAGGCACAATTTTTTTTCACTAGGGAGCACTTATCTTCAATTTGCTGTTACTTATTTTAGAAGAACTGTCTGTGGGTGCTTGAAGTGAAAACATTTGTCTGTAGGTGCTTATTGTTTTTAGGCACACAAAACAGTTCGTTTAGGCTATTATCGGATTATCCTTGAACTCAGACTCATGATTTGAATTTTTCACAAAGATATTGCTCAGTGATGGCATTACACATTAAAATAATATGTAGTTGATGCATCTTGATTCAATCAATATAAAGTCCTGTTTTTTCAAAACATTGGAATAATATGTAGTTGATGCATCTTGATTGAATTTTAAAGCATTGACACATGAATATGAGAGTAAGATATATTTTATATGTATTATAGGATATTTTTATAAAATCTACATTTGTTCTATATTGCATTAGATTAATGAGAATTTTATTGTTAATACTGAGTGAAGACTTCATTTATTTGGTTGCTGGTGATGTTTGAGCTCAAATCCTTTTCATTCTAATGAATTGTGTATTCCTTTGAATATTAGTGCTCTAGTTAACCATTTATGTAACTTATTCCTTAAAATCCATAGCGGAAAGGTTTGTTTATCTTAATTAAATTTCTCTCAACCATTTGAAAACATTATTTAGTATTTTGGATACAGCTTAAATTATTGTATTGGCTTTTAATAAGATCTTTCTGAAATCACCATTAATGGTGACATTCATTTTCTCACTGAATTGATAGAAAAACCATTTAATTTGATGAAATAAAATTTAGCTTTTCTAAGAACTTTCCTGTGCATCGCATGGCTGGGTTAGCGACTAGTATAATATAAAAGCGAAATATTTGACTTTTTGTTGACCACTCCTTATTACACCACATGACTATGTAAATTACTGCCACTTTTACTTTAAAACAACATCTCAGTGTTAAATTTCAAACCACTGGTAGGCAACTTAAATTTTGATCAAACCACAGGTGGGTAAATTATGATTTGCCCTAATATAATATTTATCTTTTGTAAAACTTTCCCGTGCAATGGGTTAGTGACTAGTATGTGTGTATATATATATATATATATAGAGGAAAATTTCAAACTTTTTTTTTTGGGGGGAGGGGGGGCATGGCCCCCACCCATGTACATGGCTCCGCCCCTGGTGCTATTGACTCGCTGTTGAGGCAGTTTTGATTGCCGTATAGGATTATATGCTTGTTTCTTTGGCTTTTCAACTTATTTATATTTTTTTCCTTTTCTGTTTTTTAAATCAGTTGGGAAGACCCAAAGTCACAGGTAACATGGATCAACGAACCTTGCAATTCGTCCTACTTTCGGATTTTTTTTTTTGGGGGGGGGGGAGGGGGTTTGGGAAAGAGCATCAAAGGTAATATATAGATTTTTTCTCCCTAAAAGTTTGATGGCTATTTCATATTATGATTTTTTTTTAATATATAAATTATTATGAGATGCTATATCACCAAAATGCTGCAGCGGCGATAGATTTTAGAGTAATGCACATTGATGCTTTTATAGGTCAAGTTATTTTACTACCTAGAGTGGTTGCTATTTTGTGTCTAAATATTGATTTTCTTATTTATCATTCATTTGCTTCTGTTTCACTCATCAAAGTCTTGGAGTACATTGCTGATAGTTTTTGTGCCTTTACTATTGTAGATAATTTTATGTAAATTCTAGTTCTATTAAATAAGCTTTTTATGTGTTAAATTACTTTGGATCATCTAATGAAGCGACATACTTTTCACGCCCTTTTTACCTTTCCTGTAAACACCAAGTATCCTACTAAAGTTGATGAGCTCTTTCTCAAATGAGAAATGACACATTTTCCCCTTGGGGTGGGAGGTCAAATGGTAAGTTCAAGAACCACCAGGGTATGTGGGTAATTACCAATACAAAATTGTTTACTTGTAAAAAAAAAAACCATTCAATCTATCATTCAATATTGAGAGTTATTTATTTTGCTAAGTGTCTATTGTGAATTTATTTTCATTGAGGGCAATTGCTAAATTTCAAAGGAGGAAAGCTGGAGTTGAAATGCCGTTAATCCTGGGGATGTGACAAATTTCGGTACGCGCCAAACTCCTTTTGGTTTTAAGCAGGGATCCAACATGGTTTTAAAGGGTTGGGCTGAATCTAAAAGGAATTTGGAGACAAATGGGCCACTGAGAGTGGGCCTAGAGACAAACTTTGCAAAGGGAAAGGCAGATAAATATCTGAGTAACACAACCAGCCCATCAGTGAAGGGCAAAAAGGAGATTGCACGAAGTAGGGCCTTTAAGATATTAACGAAGTCAGACACGGTAAGAGCATCCGTAGCAGATATTGTAAAAATTATGCCATTTTGCCACACCAAAAGCCTACTTTACTATTTTACCACATCATTTTACAATATTCCATTTATCAGATGTTCTATATTTTTACTACTTTATTTAAATATTATTTTTTAATTCTTATTTTATTCTTTCTTTATCATTGTTCCTAACGGTAACATCTGATCCAAAACAATCAAATTTTCAAATTTTCTTATTCTTTAACGGTAACATTTTGTTTCTCAAAAAAAAAAAAAAAAAAAGGTAACATTTTCAAACAATCCCCTTCATTCAACGGTCATATTTAAAAAAAAATGATATTTTCTTAAACTTTTTTTTTTTTTTGATCAGTTAACATTTTTTTAAAAAAATAAAAAAACTTAGAACCTGTTGCCTTCCCCACCCCACCCCCCAACCCGATACACACCCCATAATCACAATCCATTAGACATGGAAACTAGCAATTTAACTTCTAAAACTCACGGGTACATCAAGTTCACTGGGTAAAACTCAGCTAAGAATAAGACATTGGCTTCATCGTTTCATAAATCCAGAAACCCAAAAAAAAAAAAAAAAGCTAACAATTTATAAATAAAGCAAACAAACAAACAAAAAAACAGGGAAATTAAGTCAATATAACCTAAAAACCGAATTGGCAGACGGATAATCAAACAAATCACTTCATCATTCAAAACCCACAATTTTTTCAGATTCATTCAAACAGAAGCCCAGCAAATCTAGAGCAAAAATAGAGAGCATGCTTCAGTTTTTCCAATTGAGAAGTAAAAAAATTGGGCTTACATTACCTCCTTTCCAGTGAATTGGCGATCCAAGAACGGTGACTCGGCGACTCGGCGACGCTGAGATAGAACAGAGGAAATCGGCGACTCGGAGAAAAATGGAACAATGAAACAGCAGCGTCAGTGCATTGAACAGAGAGGATAGAGCGAATCGGCGGGGAAAGGGAAGAAGAAAGAGATATGTGAGAGAGTGGAGACAGAGGCGGTGAGCTGAAGGAGAAGAAGAAAGAGATTTGTGAGAAGGGAGATGGAGGCGGTGAGTTGAAGGAGAAGAAGAAAAAGATATGTGAGAGAGTGGAGATGGGGGCGGTGAGCTGAAGGAGGAGAAGAAAGAGATATGAAGAAAGAGATATGTGAGAGAAAAGATGGAGGCGGTGAGCTGATGAAGGAAAAGAAGAAAGAGATCTGAGAGTGAAAAGAGGAATAAAAAAGAATAAATGGATATGCCACACGGGTTCCGTACAGTGGCAAATATATGATGACACTGTAGCATGTTGCAAAAAATATAAGATATAGCACATCTGATAAATAGGGATAAATGATGTTTGGTGTGCTAAATGTGCCAAATATTTAGCATTTGGCACATATAGCACAGCTGATAAAGATGCTCTAAGGGCTGGGAAACAATTTCTAAACACAACTACCACTTGGTCTGTTTAGAGTACAAATGGCGACGAAAGTTCTTCTCAAGAACCCTTCCAATTCAAGGCAGATGACCGAGCTATCTTGGACCTGCGATGGCTGGGTTGTGGAGATCAAGGAAGTGGTATTAGCAATAAGCAGAGTGGTGACGGTGGCCAACGCATGGAGACCGATCTCATTGACGGCGGGGTTAGGCTGGGTAGTGGAGATAACGGAAGTGGGACTCTCGAGAAGCATAGTGGTGATGGTGGTCAGAGTATGGAGGCTGATCCCATCGTGGACCCATCTGGTCAAAGGAGTGCGTCTAAGGGAGAAGTGCCAGCGCGTATGGATGATGATCAACATGGAGATATTAGTGGGCAAGCTACCGTTAGAGCCCAACGGCTAAGCTATGGGAAAGAAAGCGAATTTGGGAATGTTTTAGCTTTTAATGACCCTGTCTCTGTGAAGGGGCAAGACCAGAGTAATGCCGGTGATGATGGTATGGAGTTTGAAGAGGAAAGCGGAGGGTTCGTCAACTCCTGTTAAGTGTTCTAGTTCTCTCTTTATCATTAATCATGAATATTTTAGTATGGAATTGTAGGAGCGCTCTGAAGCCCAATTTTCAGAATTATGTTAGGGAGCTAGTTAGAATTCATAATCCTGCTGTTTTGGTGGTCATGTAGACCCGGGTTGGGGAGACAGAGCTAAGGATATATCTGACTGACTTCCTTTTGATATTGCGATTCATACGGAGACAATTGGTTTCGCTGGGGGTATTTGGCTTCTGTGGAATGCTGATAGAGTGGAGGTGGTTCAACTCGCAAAAATGGAACAAGAGATTCATGTTGAAGTAAAGGTACTCCCCTCTACCTTGTCTTGGATTTTTACTGTTGTGTATGCTAGTCCTAGATATGCTGAAAGACAAGTTTTGTGGGAAAATCTTTCTAAAGTTGCTGACCTACATAACAAACCTTGGATTATTGCTGGGGATTTTAACGAACCCCTTGTGGAGGAAGATAAATTTGGAGGTAAACCGGTTAGCATTAGCAGGTCTCTGCTATTCAAAGAATGTCTTGATAAATGTGATATGGTGGATATGGGATTTAATGGTCCAAAATACACCTGGACTAACAGAAGAGAGATTAATAGCCTTATCCAAGAGAGAATAGATAGGTTCTTCATGAATCCCAGCTGGTGTCTGCTATATCCAGATGCTAAAGTGTCTCGCTTAACAAGATGCAACTCGGATCATTGCCTTGTGTTATTGGAAACCAATCCTAGGAGGCCTATGCAGTTGAATAGACCTTTTAAATTCCAATCCTTTTGGCTTTTTGACCCCTCATTTCCAAATGTTGTGAATCAGGCCTGGGGTCAACAAAGGGATCTTAGGGAAGCAATTGATGTTTTTTCCAATCAAGCGAATTTGTGGAACAAGAATCACTTTGGAAACATCTTCCATAAAAAGAAGAGAATTATGGCTCGGTTGGATGGGTTCAAAGGGCGATGGCCAATCAGCCGTTATCTTCTTTGGTAACACTGAAAAATCACTTATTGAAGGAGTTGGAAGTTGTGTTGGAGCAAGAAAAAGATCTCTGGGCACTTAAATCCAGAATTAACTGGATGATTTTGGGGGATAGAAACACATCATTTTTTCATATTTCAATGCTTGCTCGTAGGAAAAGGAACCTCATTACTGCAATCAAGAATGAGGTGGGAGAATGGCTGACTGAGGAAAGGGAAGTTGCAAGCCACATAAGAGAAGGGTTTTTGAAGCTATATACTACATCCCAGGAGGCAGCAACCTGGGAAATAAACCACAATCAGAGGTGGCAAGCCAAATTGTCGAATGAAGAGAAGGGTTGTTTAAGCCGAATGGTAACGGATGAGGAAATTAGAACAGCCCTCTGGTCTTTAAAAGCCTTTAAATCTCCTGGACCTGATGGCCTTCATGCCGTTTTCTTCCAAAGGTTTTGGCTTATTGTGGGGGGGTTGGTCAGAGATGAGGTGCACACTGTGTTCAGGGATAGGAAAGTTCCGAATTATCTTAATAGAACCAACATTGTTCTTATTCCAAAAACCCAGGGGCCAGAAGCGATTGGTAATTACAGGCCCATAAGTCTTTGTAACACGGTGTACAAGATAGTTTCCAAGATCATTGTTGGCAGAATTCGACCCTTCATAGATCAGCTCATTTCTCCTTGTCAGGCAGCCTTTGTTCCAGGGCGAAGAGGGGTGGATAATGCAATCATTGTTCAGGAGATAATTCATACCATGGGCAAATCTAGGGGGAATAGTGGATACATGACTCTAAAGATTGACTTAGAGAAGGCATACGATAAGCTTGAATGGAGTTTCATTAAGGGAATGTTGATTAGATTTAATTTTCCTGATAACCTCATCGAGATAATAATGAGTTGCATATCCTCAGTGTCGACCTTGGTGGTGTTTAACGGGGGGAACCTCGAGCCTTTCCAGCCCTCAAGAGGCATTAGGTAGGGAGATCCTTTATCCCCATATTTATTCATCCTTTGCATGGATTTTTTGGGGCAGCTCATACAAGAAAAATGTGAGGCCAAAGTTTGGTGCCCGGTTAAAGCCTCGAGGAGTGGTCTAGCATTCTCTCACCTCTTCTTTGCTGATGACTTAGTGCTTTTTGCTAAAGCCAATGCAGAAAATTGTATTGCTATCAGGGAGGTCCTTGATAATTTTTGTAATCTTTCCGGCCAAACAGTGAGTGAAGCTAAATCTAGGGTCTATATCTCTCCGAATGTGGACCAAGATAATGAGGAGGCTTTAAGTGACATCCTTGGATTCCATAAGACAAAGTGTTTGGGGAAGTGCTTAGGTTTTCCTATGAAGCATCGAGGAGGCAACAATCAGGATTTTGGCTTTGTGGTGGATAGAGTAAAAAGTAAGTTGGCAGGTTGGAAAGCTAACCTATTATCCATGGTGGGGAGGGCGGTGTTGGTTCAAGCTTCCTCTTCGACAATTCCGGGTTATGTAATGCAAAGTAATTTGCTGCCTAATAAGGTCTTGGAAGGTGTTGATAGGGTCAATAGAAATTTCTTGTGGGGATCAGCTGAGAATAAGAGGAAATTGCATTGGGTGGGTTGGAAGAAGGTTACCAAACCTAAAGAAGAAGGGGGGTTGGGGCTTCAAACAGCCAAAGGAAGGAATACAGCCCTTCTCGCTAAGTTGAATTGGAGATTCCATAACGAGGATAAGGCTCCTTGGGCGAAAGTGTTAAGGCTGAAATATTGCAATCACCAGAGGCTAAACTCAAGAAATGTGGGTAAGCTCCCTAGTTCAAGAACTTGGAAAGGGCTGTTGAAAGGGGAAGAAACCTTCAGGAAAGGAACCAAATGGCTACCGGGGCTTGAAAGCAAGATGGATTTTTGGCTTGATAACTGGTCTAATTTTGGACCTTTGAGGAGCATCATTCATGGTCCGTTGTCTCAGGAATCCGCCAATCTGAAAATCAAGGATGTGGTGGATTACATGGGTAGTTGGAATTGGTCTATATTATAAATGGATTTCCCGGATGAAGTTATTAGAGAACTTACAGCTACTCCCATTCCTTGGTCTGCCAGAGTGGAGGATAGATTGGTATGGAAGTGCTCTCCTAAAGGTGATTTTGACCTTAAAAGTGCTTATAGATTAGCTACTGAACCTTTGATGGATATTCCTTTTAAAGGAAGCTGGATTTGGAAGTTGAAAATCCTTCCAAGAATTCAAGTCTTTGTGTGGAAATGTATGCATCACAGTATCGGAGTCAGACACTGTCTAAGGGAAAAAGGAATGCAAGTTGAAGCTAATTGTCCCCGGTGCCATAGAGAAGGAGAGACCATCCTTCATGTGTTACGTGACTGTCCTTTGAGTAAAAATATTTGGCATAAGCTTGGGAGGCAGTCTACTAACTCCAATTTTTTCACCCAGAACCTGTATGATTGGCTGAGCTCCAATGCTACATCGGGTCAGCAATATATATCAGGTCAGATACCTTGGTACCTTGTGTTTCTATTTGGAATTTGGTTACTCTGGAAGGGTAGGAATAATCTCACTTTCAAAAATATAAACCAAAATCCCAGATTGGCTAATGAAATTATTGACCGTGCTTTGGAATACCATTTCTGTGCTAACAATTCCTTAACTACCAAAAGATTGGTCCTGAAGAATCTTAGATGGGAAAAACCGAGGAATGGTTGGTTAACCTTGAATACGGATGGTTCGGTTGCAAGTATATCCGGGATAGCGGGAGGAGGTGGCCTAATAAGGGACGCCAATGGTGAATGGGTCTCGGGCTTTGCCAGGAGGATTGGGACAACTTCAAGCTTCATGGCGGAGCTATGGGCACTTTGTGATGGGCTCCAACTTTTTCTACAAATTCAGACCCAAGCTGTGCTTATTGAGCTGGATTCTAAAACCATTGTTGATGCTTTCATTTCACAAGCCCATCCGAATACCTTTTCATCTTCCTTGATTGAAGACTGCAAGCACTTGATTTCCAAAATTCCCCATACACAAATTAGACATATTTACAGAGAGGCTAATAATAGAAGTGCAGATTTCTTAGCTAAGTTAGGCACCTCCAGTGAGGGTGATTTCATTGTTTTTGTCAGTCCGCCTATGGACTTAGTCAGTATATTAGAGGCTGATGCCAGTGGGCAGTATGTAAACAGGCTCTGTCCTGAGATGTTATTTGCTGTTTAGTGTTAATACAATTCCGTTTTTACCAAAAAAAAAAAACAATAATATTGTGAAAGCTCTCAAATTTCGGGTTGTTACTCACAAAAGATCACCTGTAGAGCTATATGACTAATAGCATCTTTGACTCTCTGCATTATTTGTCACAATCAGGCAAACACACCATCTATCTGTGAGTTTGATTTGAAGTGTTAGTATTTGAATTCTACCTTTTTTTTTTCCGAACAATTTTCAACTGTATCAAAATAGGTAAGTTCCACATTTTTCAATGTTATACACTTATAATTGCTGATGTCAATGAAAACATGCACGATCAACATTATGAAAAGGTGTTTGAATCTTCCGCAAAACATGTTCAAAACTATATTGCAATTTTCCCAGTTCATTGGAGATGGTCGTTTACTTGCTTGGTTAATATGACAACTCTGCACCTTTTATTATTGGTTTTGTACTCCATTTTTATCTCCCTGATATGTATCTCTTTTGTTTTACTATTTGTAGTATGAGAAGGATAAGAAATTGAGCCATGTACAATTCAAAGCAAAATTAGAGAGGATGCTACTCATCTGCTTTTGAAAGGCCTCCTATGTTAAATAGACGAGGATTCCAACTCCATTTGGGAACAAGGCACATAAAAACATGTTTCTCCAGGAAACAAAACCCACAAAACCAAACTTTCTCCCCCATAACACCGAGTTTCCTGGGCTCATTCAACCTAGAATCCCCTCCACCATATTGCCACCAACTATACCATTAATAACCTGTCACAACATGCTCAACCTTGTCGTCAAAACTTTTCATTGGACTCTGTAGCTTATACAAAACTGGTCCAGTTCTCTACCAAATCTGGGTCTCTCATTTATGGCAAGGCTGCTCATGGCCACATGATTAAAAGTTCTTTCAGATCATGCCTGTTTTTGCTAAACAATCTTCTCCATATGTATTGCAAATGTGGTGAGATAAATAGCGCTCGTCAGATGTTTGATAGAATGCCAAAGCACAATGTTATTTCATATGGGTCTTTTTGTTAAGGCCATGGAGGTGTTTAATGAAGCAAGAGTTGTTGGTTTGAAACCTGATAAGTTCACCTTTGCTGGTGCTTTAAATCTGTGTGGTCAAACTGGGGATCTTCTGTTGGGTAAGCTGATTCATGGTTTGGTTATTGTTAGTGGGTTGGGTGATAAAGTTTTTTTTAACCAATTCACTTATAGACATGTACTCAAAATGTGGTCAGGTCAATAGGGCGGCACTTTTGTTTGAGTATTCTAATGATTTGGATGAAGTTTCTTGGAATTCCTTGATTGCTGGTTATGTTAGAATTGGTGCCAATGAGGAAATGGTGAAACTTGTTGGAAAAATGCACCGATTAGGATTGAAGTTGAATACTTATGCACTGGGAAGCGTATTGAAGGCATGTGGCACAAATTATAAGGATTCAAATCAACATGGGAATGCACTTCATGCCTTCTCAGTCAAAATTGGATTGGATTTGGATGATGTGGTTGCAACTGTATTACTTGATATGTATGCAAAGACTGGGGATTTGGTTGATGCAATCCAAATTTTCAAACTGATGTCTGACCAAAGCATCTTCATCTATAATGCCATGATCTCGGGATTCCTCCATGGTGAGACCATTAGTGATGAATATGCAAATGATTCTTTTGATCTTTTCTCTAAGATGCAAAAGAAAGGAATGAAACCCTCAAAGTTTATGTTCTCAAGCATGCTTAAAGCTTGTAATGTTGTTGAAGCATTTGATTATGGAAAGCAAATTCATGCTCAAATTTGCAAGAGGAACATACAGTCGGATGAGTTCATTGGAAATGAACTTACTGATTTGTACTTTTTGTCAGGTTCAGTTGAGGATGGAGTTAAATGTTTTGCTGTAACTCCTAAGCTAGATATCGTCTCATGGACATCCATCATCTCAGGTTATGTTCAAAATGGGCATTTTGGAAGTGCATTGGCTTTGTTCTATGAACTTCTATCATTTGGAATGAAACCTGATGAGTTCATAATATCAAGTATGTTGGGTGCTTGTTCTAATTTGGCATCCCCAAGATCTGGACAGCAGATTCAAGGATATGCAAATAAAAACTGGCATTGGCAAATTTACTATTATTCAAAATTCACAAATTTGCATGTATGCAAAGTCTGGAGACATTGATTCTTCTCATTTGACCTTTGAAGAGATGGAAAATCTAGATGTGGTGTCCTGGTCTGTCATGATCAGTAGCAATGCGCAATATGGGTGTGCAAGAAAAGCATTGAGTCTTTTTGAGTTGATGAAGGGTTATGGAATTGCACCCAACCACATTACATTCCTTGGAGTTTTAATGGCCTATAGTCATGGAGGTCTTGTTAAAGAAGGACTCCGGTATGTTAATAAAGCCTTTTTACATTTCATAATTGTGTGATTTTTTTCTTTTGATTTTTTTTTTTTTTGGGAAAGAAGGGGGGGGGGGGGGGGGTAGGGATGGTATCCTTTATCCTCAGATTTTATTTATTTATTTTGCCATTAGTTGTTTTCTGGAACTAGGACTTGATGAAGAAAGTAATTTTAATAAGTTGTGATTTGAATCTGATTGGTGCATAAGGGTAAATTGCATACTAGGGAGAAGAAAATGCAGATGTACCCCTTTTGATCAATTTATTATTCAACGTTAATAATATTTTAGATAGAATATGAAGTTTATTTGTGATACTGTGAATTAATTGCTTCCCCCACCCCCACCCCCCCTCTTGGAACTTGATCTAAAGCAGAACTTAATTAGTTAATCTATGAAATTAATAAGCAGTGTTTTTTTTTTTTTTTTTTTTTTTTGAGAAAAAAATTGTAAATAGTTGTGTGCACATCTGGTTTTTAACTTGTATAACTATCATTTCACTATCCTTGTCCATGGCAGATACTTTGAAAGCATGAAAAAAGATTACTGCATGGCAGTTAATGTAAGGTACTGTGCCTGCATTGTTGACCTCCTGGGTCGTTCGGGAAAGTTGGCTGATGCTGAAAATTTCATTCTGAACTCAGGCTTTGAGGAAGATCCAGTGAGGTGGCAAGCCTTATTGAGCGCATGCATGGTTTATAAGGACACTGTCACAGGAAAACGTGTTGCAGAGAGTAATTGAGCTTGAACCTCAGGGATCTGCATCTTATGTGCTTCTTTACAACATCTACAATGATGCCGGGATAAATTTACCCGCGACAAAAATTAGGGAATTGATGAAAGATCGAGGAGTTAAGAAGGAACCTGGTCTAAGTTGGATCGAGGTAGGGAACGAAGTTCATTGCTTTGTGGTGGGTGATCGTTCTCACCCAATGAGTCAAGTGATATATGCACGCTTAGAAGAGATGATAAAGAGGATAGAGAAATTAGGTTATATAGAAGAGAGGCCTATTTCTAGTATCTCCGAACCAAAACTCAATGCCAGAACAGTGATGAACTACCACAGTGAAAAGTTAGCTGTGACTTATGGGATTCTCAGTCTGCCAGCGTCAGCACCAGTGAGGGTGATGAAGAACTTGAGAGTTTGTCAAGATTGTCATACAATGATGAAGTTCTTGTCGAGAGTAGAAAAGAGAGAGAATTCTTAGAGATTCAATTCATTTCCATCATTTTAGAGAAGGTACTTGTTCTTGTGGAGATTACTGGTAGTTTCAATAGAAGTAAAATTTTGGGTTAGTGATAGGAGAAATGAGTGAATTTTCTGGCCACAAATGTTGAGTCATACGAGTGAATATTTTGCTTTAGTACTAGAATCTATATTTTTCTAAATAGCAATATTATAGACAATAAATTTTACAAATTATTAAAATTATAATTGATGGGGAAAAAGAACCCACCGCAAAGGTTGTGAGCTAATTTCTTGGGGGTATAATGCTCAAAACATGGCATTGGAGTCACATTCTGTTCATCTCTCATGCCTAACAAGGAATGTAGCAGAACTTTTTTTTCTTTTTCTTTTTTTTTCCTTCATTTTTTGATGAAAGGAATGTAGTAGAACTTACTAAACAAACAAGACAAAGAATAGAATCCAAAGACCTGAAAACTCTATGTGAAAACGAGAAAACTCTATATATTTTTTCTTTAATTACTTTCCTAAATTTTATTTTACTACTATTTTATTGATGATAGTCTGAAAGGCCTGAAAAACAAGTCATCTTTGTCAACAAACCACTGTGCTAGTTGTACCAGATGAAAATTTTCGCTCTCTCATAATGGTGAGAGAATTATCCTTCACTGCAGGACTCTAGGCCCATTGTACTTGTATTTGTCCATAAAACTTGCAGTACTGAGAATAATATTCATCAGTGTGCCCCTTCTTCCTGTGGCAATATCCAGAACATAAGTAATCCATTTTGATTGACGGGCGATCCAGAAGCCTGTGGCGGCCTAAGGTGTGAACTGTCTTGTGAGAACAATCGAACGGTGTTATACTTTTTTGAAGGAAAATACTACGTACAGGAAATCAATTACAATAACTACACAATCCGGGTGGTGGACTCAGGTATACAGAAGGACAATTACCTCTCCACACCGAGTTATTCTTTATATCAATATAATTTCAGTTCTCAATGGAGTTCTCTGTCGTATAACTGGCAAAACTACAACACACAGATTGTGGTTTTCTTGAGCTGTGAAAAACCAGTGAATACTCCATTCTATTTGGATACTTCTACTTGCAATGACAATGGATAGTATTCTTCCAACTCTTCAATTTCTCGTTCCAAGAGGTATAAATATGTTACTATTGGTACAATAAGTGTGAAGGATGCGAGGGACTCGTGCAAAGTGGAGATGCTGGTTATGACATCTTGGCCAGGAAATGATAATCCAATTATTTCCTGTACAGAAGTCCTCAATAAATTGGTATATGGTTTTGAGCTTTCAAGGAACAGATTTATTTGTGAAAGTCAATGTGGAAGAGGGCGCAGTTGCTACTTTGATAACTTGAACCTTGTCCAATGCAACAGCGGCAAGATTGGTGGGTAAATATAGCGAGAAAGGGCATAACACTTTCCATTCTCTAATGAAATACCTTACATGTTGACCATTATTTTCCTCTCGCAATATCGAACTTCTAGTTATAAGAAGAAACTTCTTGGTGATGTTATTGAAATTTAATAGATTTAATTTCAAGGTTCGAAATGCTGATGTTATTCTTTTCTTTGTCAAAAATGCAGGATTGGGTGAAAAACTATATATTTTCTTCTTGGGTGAGGTTTCTATCTCAAAAAAGTAGTTTGAACTTTGAAGGATAATAGATATAGAATCGACTATGTTATAGAATTGCATGAGTAATTGTACGTGAGGAATAACTTATTCATTTGGGCAATTGAATGATCACAATCTTTTATTTGGCTTGAGTAAATGAAAGTAAAAATGATCTAATTTCTGAAGAAGAAAGCTTCTTGATGCATACCACATCCATTTCAATGTAAAAGACATGCTAAGGTAGTTTCAGCATAATGACTAAATTAATTTTAAAGTTCGAAACAGTACTGATGTTATTCTTTTCTTTGTCAAAATTGCAGGATGGATTTTAAGTCTATATTACCTTTTCACAGGTAAGGTTTCTATCTCAAAATGAAATATTATTGCATGTAATCTGATACAATGATGACACAAGTAAAGGAATAATCATGTACATGGACAATTGTTTAGGTTTGAGGAAATCATAAGTAAAAATTATCGAATTTCTTAATTAGAAGATAGCTTTTTGGTGCATTCTCCATCCGTTCCAATGTACTATACATGCTAATAAATATTTGTTGTAGTTTTTGTATAATGACAAAATTAATTGTATAACGCTCCAAACGCTGATGTTATAATTATTCTCTTCTCTGTGAAATGCAGAAAGGCCGTCTCTTGAACTCCTATTTGTATATCATTCCCGCATAGGTGAGTTTTCTATCTCAAAAAAGTTGCAAGAAGGGTAAAGATAATACAGAATGAAAAATGACAGAGAATTGCATTGAGTAATTGGCCTGATGTGAAGATGACACTAGTAGATGAATAACCATGTACTTGGGCAATCGGTTGATCTTTTAGGCTTAAGAAAATGAAAAGTAAGATAATTGAATTTCTTAAGATCTACACTTGGACTGGTCTAGGTTTTGTGGGCATGAGTTAATTAGATTGTTGTGGGTCTGTGGCTTTCTTGATGGGGGTGGGTTTGCTTTGTGGGTCAACGTTGCTTGGTCTTGGGCCCGTGCTTGCCGCTGTTAACAACTTAGAGGTTTCTTATTATGCCTAGACTTTTCAAGTTTTTTGGGTCACTTGTTTCCCTAATTAGTAATTTATCTTTAATTAGCAAAATGTAATTTCAACTTTTCTTTTTTGTTGCAGCATATTATTATTTGTACTTACTACTAAACATCGGTAAGAACCTGAATCTCCTTTGATATTCTTCAACTTTTTTTTAGCAGATCATTCGTTAAGATTGTGCTTAAGAATAGTTTACCATGAAAACAAGATGTAATTAAATTTTAGTGACATTTAAATGAAAACAACATTTATTGTGCTTAATTACTTGGATTAGGAAGGAACTTGGTTGTTAGTTCAGCCATATTTTCAACAAAAATTAAAATAGCTGAAAGTAGTGCAACAAGAAATTTGTTTTCTCATAGTTTTTCGGTGATGTCCCTGTATAGTATTGTTATATGTTACAGCAAAAAAGGTCTTGGGGACTCCATGGGTGGTTGCCCTTTTGATATATAAGTGGCGTAGGAGGCATTTATCAACAAATGATGCTATTGAAGAAATTCTGCAAAGCCAAGGGACCAAAGCGTGCCCTTATATATGAATTCATGCCTAATGGTTCTCTTGACAAGTACATTTTTTTACTAGAAGGAAGAATCCCCTTTAGTATTGAGAAAATATATGAGATTTCTCTTGGAGTGGCTTATGGGATTGAATATCTACATCGAGGATGTGACATGCAAATTCTGCATTTCGATATCAAGCCCCATAACATTCTTCTTGATGAGAACTTCACCCTAAAAGTTTCTGATTTTGGGCTTGCAAAACTTTATTCTGCAAATGATAGCAGTGTTTGACTGCTGCAAGAGGAACACTAGGTTATATTGCTCTAGAGTTGTTCTATAAAAACATTGGAGGCATCTTCTATAAAGCTGATGTTTATAGTTTTGACATGTTATTGTTGGAAATGATTAGCAGAAGAAAGAACTTTAATGCATTAGTAGGGGCATTCTGGGCTTTTGCCCTTATTATTATTATTTTTTTTTATTTAGCAATTTGCCCCTATTTCGAAAATATATAGAGATATGCCCCTGTTTCGATACTCGATTACCTTAAAATCGAGTTTCAATGAAATACTCGATTCGTAGAAAATCGAGTGTGCCCGATCAAACTAAAAAAAAAAAAAAAAAAAAAAAAAAAAAAAGCATGGAACTCAATTTTACGGAAATCGAGTTTTAAAACGCCACTATAGGCTTAAAAACGTCACTATAGGGCTTAAAAATGCCACTATAGGGCTCCCTAAACCTGGTATGGGGCAATCAGACTTATAAAAAATTTTTGCAGGAAAACGCCGGTATAGGGCTTAAAAACGTCACTATATATCTTGAAAACGTCATTATAGGGCTCCCTAAACCTGGTATGGGACAATCACAATTATGAAAAAAAATTTGCAGGAAAACGCTGCTATAGGGCTTATAAACGTCACTATAGGGCTTAAAAATGCCACTATAGGTCTCCCCAAATATGGAGCGATCACACTTATAAAAAATTTTTGCATGGAACTCGATTTCTAGAAACTCGAGTTCCAAGATTTTTTTTTAAATTTTTTTTTAATTTTAATTTTTTAATTTTTATTTTTTTAAGTTTGGTCGGGCATAACTTGATTTTCTACGAATCGAGTATTTCATTGAAACTCGATTTTAAGGTAATCGAGTATCAAAATATGGGCATATTTCTATATAGTTTCGAAATAGGGGCAAATTGCTAAATAAAAAAAAAAGTTGTGAGAGTGCTTTTTTTTTGCACTATGGCCCAAGGATCTTGGGCCGTGTGAGAGGTTCTTGGTGGACTGGGATCAATTCTCCGCAGCTAACGGGTTGATTTAAGAATAGATTTGTGCACAGAACAAGCTTCCTACAATTACAAACAACTAAAAGAAAAAGTATTTGTATTGAATAACGTTTAATAGTAAAGGAAATGCATAATAAATGAAATATAATGCAAAGAACGTGTTAGGGATCCTCTAATTGGTGAGGTATGTTTCATTAGTTTCTTTTAACTGTGATTACAAAGCTCACTAAGACATGATGCAAGGTTCAAATGAGTTCAAAAATTACAGACTTTGATAGCCATTCAAGTTTCAAAGACTTGCAAAGTTTGAATTCGTTGAATCCGAGCGTGTACTGTAGTGGCTGCCTCTGGGATACCGGAAACAGATTCCTCAGTTTTCCCTTTAGTTTAACAGAGTCTCTTCTATATCTTTTTGAGACTTTTAGAGAAATGACTGTAAGTGTCCTAACGAATGATCTAAGCATCCAGAATTGAATTTTTGTGCTTTTCCTTTCCCCCCTTTTTATAGCACAGCTTCGGGCTCCTGGGGGTACTACTAATTTTTCCTTTTTGCCCTTTGAAGTCAGTTCAGTGCCTGGTTGTTCCAGGATCATGTCGTTTCCTTCTTTCTCATAGTTCCTCTCTTTTTGCTGCGACCGGATGAAAGTCTCCCAGCTAGTTTCCCATTTCCAGATTTTCCCGTTGGTTGACCTGAGGCGCTTTGGCTTTTCTTGCTCCAGCTTTCCCAGCTTTTCCAGTTGTACTTTCCTTGTCTTTTTCTTCAAATGGTTGGAACCAAATCTCCTGCATCTTTGTCTTTTGTCTTTCTTCAAATGAAAGTTTCCCAGCGTGCCTTTTTGTCTTTTTTTCTCATCAAATCTGCTTTAATTTCACCTCACGCGTCCGGGGATCCTCTGGCTTTGGTATTGCTTCTGGGCGTCCCGACCCAAATCTTCCTTCTGGGTTTGCTTTGGCTTGCTGTTTCCTTTTATCTGTTTTTTTCTTGGGCCCTTTTCTTCGTGGACCTCTGGATTAGGTCCTCTTGGCTCCTTTCTTTTTCTTTCTTTTCTCCTTCCTTTCCTTTATTGTGAGAGCCCATCCTTTATTCTCTTTCCCTCTCTTTTTTTTTTTTGTGTGAAATGGGCCTAAGGTCTTTTTTCATCTTTTTTCTTTTTAGGCCTATTTGTGGCTATTTAATTATTTTGCACCTCAACAAAAGTTAAGGGCAAAAGCCCAGAATGTCCGCATTAGTAGATCATTCAAGTCAAATTTACTTCCCAACTTGGGTCTATGAACAAGTTAGCAAAGGAAATGACATAATAATGGAAGATGCCACAGAGGAGGAGAACTAAACAGTTAATAAGATGATTATAGTCGCATTATGGTGTATACAAATGAAGCCTAGTGATGGTTGTTCAATGAATAAAAGTTGTTGAAATGCTTGTAGGAGAAGTTGAATGCTTACAAATGCCTTCTAAGCCTTTCTTATCATCACTAGGGGATGTAGGAGACAAAAGTGAATCAGCTCAATTTTAAATGCAAACAAGGTGATATGTCAGTTGGTTGATTTACATGGAAAAGTGTAATGTATTTTTGGCATTACTAATTCCATAACAAATTTGGTTGTAATTTCTACAAAAGTTTACTTGTAATGACAAAAAGTTTCAATGCAATTGTTTCTAATTCCATTTGGTGTAATCAAGAATGAAGTCAAATGAAGGCTGTTACTGTGCAAGTCTAGAGAATTTCGGTTTAGCAAAATAAAAAATAGTTAAGCGAAATCAAGTAGCTTAAAAATTTGTTGAACAAAAAATTCTGCCTGATGTTTGTCTGATTTTTGGTCTATAGGATAGAATTTTCAATGCATAAAGTTTGGAAAGGTAATTTTTTTTACAAATACGATAGAATTTATATTTCATTTTATGATGATTGTTGTTTATTATGAAGCCTAAATTTAAATTAGTTTTTAGTGTTGGTGAGATTCACACCTGAGTTCCACAAAAATTTACTAGTTGGGTTAACTGGAATTCATGAGAAAGTATGAATGTTGGTTTTTTGTTTTGGAGCAAGAACGGTAAAGTATAAACGTTGATTTTATACATTAGCAGGTAAAATTCAAGATGGCGACAGAATTTTATACACTAACATTAATTTTCATGCTCAAGGCGAATCGTAGGAATGCCATTTGCCTTGAGCATTCGACTTGGCCCTTGAACCAAATCCTCTCCATAGCTGCTGGTATGCTGCAGGATTTCTTAAGTTCACAAGATGATGTCCCAGTTGCTGTCCAGGTTCCACCCGATCTTCACTGGTGTTCACCGGAGCAGTTTCAGTACAAAGCCAACTTTGATGGTGCAGTTTTCAAGAGCAGCAACTCGGCTGGGCTGGGTGTTGTTATTTGCGACAACAAAGGTGCTGTCATTGGGGCACTTTCAATGCATATACCTCTCCCTCAGTCCGTAGCGGAAGTGGAAGCTCTGGCATGTAGACGTGCAGTTCAGTTTGCAATTGAGATTGGTCTTCACGAGGGAATCTTTGAAGGTGACGCAGCTGTGGTGATTCAAGCTACAAATACCTGATCGGCAGACCAGTCCATGTATGGTCATCATTGGTGACATCCTTGAACAAGCATCCAATTTGTCTCAGTTTGATTTTTGTTATGTCACTTGTGTAAGATTTTAAGAAAACTTTGTGGCCCACATTTAAATGACAAATTGAAAACTCATGTCTTAAGAATTTTATTTGTGAAAGACGTTATGGTGAATAACAATTTTTAAATAACTCTCAATTGATATAACCCCTTTGGTTAATAATCACTTTAAAGTTAGAAGTTTTAAACTCTTTAATGGAAGGAGGGTTATGGAACAAATCTTAATTTGAAAGGGTTCCTAGTTTAACCTATATATATATAGTTTGTCTCCATCAAAAGGATATATGTAAGGTAAAGGCCATAGACTAGATTCTAGTAACTAGAAGACACTTTTTATAGATACACTATTATATAGTGAGTCTTCTTTTTCTCTAAACACTTAAACAACTACGGCTTAAGGTATGTTTATTTTATTCCACAACTTTAAATTTATCTTACAAATTGCTCCTGTAATAAAGTAGCCGATGCTTTGGCTAAACGGGCTAGCATTGGGTTAGATTTACAGGTCTGGTTAGAAGACTGTCCAGGGGATATAGCTCCCTTGGTTCTTTCAGATGTTTTTTGAATCTTTCTTTCCTTTGTTTCAATAAATGTCCAGTCTGGTTTCTCAAAAAAAGGAACTGTAAAACTCAAACCCACAGCCACGGCAGCTTCATAAAGGTCCCGTTCTATTTTGAGTTCCAAAACTTTATACAATATTGATGCCCACAACAATGAAGCTTTTCGTGTTAATCTTAGTAGTTTGCCACCGAATGAATCTAAATGGGAGCTTCTTCCTCAAATGCCTAATAGTGTACTGGAACCACAAGCCTTCTTTCTGTGTGGCAAGCTTTATTGCTTGGGTGGTCATGAAGAAAACAAACCTTGGGCTATGGCTTACAAACCGACCTTAAATACATGGCAGTCACTACCTGAACCCCCAAACCGTCCCAGTTCTCAGAATCGTGATTTATTCTCAGCAGCTATGGAGGGTCTTAGACCAAGTATTGCATTTGCATGTAGTGGGAACATGTTACGGTTATCCTTTGTGATCTCCAAATCTTTGATGTGGATACCAAAAGTTAGAGTAGACAAGTTTAAAACCAATGAAGGACAAACCCTTTGGCCAAAGGGACAACCTGTTGCTGTTGACAAGAAGTTGTATTAGTACGACTTTCACTTTGAAAATCTATCTGGATTTGATTTGGTGACAAACAAGTGGATCAAGACCAATGTTCATATGCATGACCGTGATGAATACGTGCCTGGAAAAGTTCATATTTCAAGTGAAGTGTTGATGAATTATTATATATATACTCCGAATTTTGGAGCAATTAAAGCTTTGAAATACTTCTTATTTCAAGTGCTCTCAATGCTTTACATATTACAATCATAGCTTTTAATTTGGTTGCCTTTCGAATATCTAGCACTATGGCTCATGGGGGTTGGATTTTTTAACACCTTATGTTATCTACTCCTAATACTGATTGTATAAAACTCAATTCCATAGTAAGAAGACTAGAAACAACATGCATGATCCCCGTGCGGGAAAATCAACTAACTAGTGAGAGAGATTTGGGATTTTTCCCTATCCATAATAATTTTACAGTTTGTTGGCATAGCTGTAATTGCAATGACTCTTCTTTATAATTCTAAGTTTCTAACTATTTTTTTAATGAGAAAAAGTTTATTTCTAAACCGGTTTTGGAGGAATATTTCTTCAACCTATTACATGATGATTGATAAAATCGTTTATGTGTATTTCTTGTACATGATCTATTTGATAAGTTATGTATTTTTTTCAAATAATATATGTGGATAGTTTTACAAACCTCATATAATGAATTGCAAGATATTCCTCTAAAAATGTTTGGAGGAAACTTTGTCCATTTGAATCCAGAGCTATTCCTTGCAAGGCTAAGGGTGCTCTTGGTTTTTTGTATTACTTTGTTTTGTTAATTTTCTATAAAGCTTTTTCTTGAGACTCAAAAAAAAAAAAAAAAAAAAAAAGAGAGAGAGAGAGAGAGAGAGAGAGAGAGAGAGAGAAATGGAACTTGGTTAGGGCCAACACAAATAGAAAATTGGACATCAATTTTAAGGTTAATTTGGTAAACCATATAAATTGTTTAGTTTTGATCTAAATTGGTCAACTTTAATATGGTTTTTATTTGTTATCTAATTTATCTAAATCCAAATTGAAACTTATTTCGATTAATATGTGCACGTGTAATGTAAACTTTATGTTGATAATCAACATCAATTACCTCAAAAAAAAAAAAAAAAAAAAAAAAAACATTTACAAGACTAAAAAAGACTAATACACATACATTTATTAACTACGTTGTCTTTCTTTTTAAATTAAAAAATGCAATTGTTGCCCTTAATTTCTTATATTTTTGAATTATTGTTAAACCTCAAGTTGTCCATAAATCCAAGATATCACAATTGACCTTATTTTATATTCAAATACCCTATAAACCAGTAAGCCATTACCCAATTTATGCACATACACATGCGAGCATATCAAAGACAAAAACAATCACTACCGGTCCAAGCTTATAAACATCATTATATTTCTATTAGGGTTCCATTTTGATGGTCTTGTATATAATTGGTATGATTTAGGCAAACAATTCTCAGTTCTTGAGTCACGTCTAGAATTTGGTACCAAAACGCATTCTATGGGTCTGTCTGGATACTGTTTATTGTTGAAAACTGAAAACATTATAGCAAAATAATTTTTAAATGTGTGAATAGTGCTGTGGGATCCATTTTTAATGAACATTTTGCTGAAAAAAGGAGATTTGTGGGTTCCGTGAACAGTGCATGAGACCTAGATTTGAATGCAAACGCCAAACGCGTTTGCTATCCAAACACACACTATGTGTGAGTTTGGATGTTACTAAAAACTAAAAGTTTAGTGCGTTTGACGTTTTTTTATGGGTGTGTTTGACATTTTTTTGTGGGTCCCGTACACTGTTTACGAGACCCACAAGTACGAAATTCAGCAAATTTTAAGTTAAAACTAGATCCTACGATACTATTCATATATTTAAAAATTATTTTATTACAGTGTTTTAAGATGCACTGATAATTAGTAAGTTTTGCTTTAATGTTCTTGGTATGTGGGGCTAGGTGATTCGGCCTGCACTTTCAAACCTGATATTGGGCTTGAGTGCTTGATTGTAATTTTATAAATTTTCTTCAACCTGGCCCATTCAGGTGCTTTTTGCCCGAGGTTGGGTGGGTTTGCATTTGCTTCATATTGGGGGGTTGGGCAATCAATAGTTTGTTTGTGTGAGTATAAAATTTGACAATAAATTGTTTGTTTTATGATGGAAAAGAAAAGTTAAAATTGTTAATAGAGATAGTTTTAATTTTATTATATGGGTTTTATGAACCAATGTGTTAATTTACATATGGGTTTTATGAACCAATGTGTTAATTTACACGTGATTTCGTAAGCTTTTTATGATAAAATTGATAACAGTCTCCAAATGGCTAAAGCTCAAAAGACAAAAATAAATTAAATAATTTTTAACATTTGGATGGTAACTTTATTTTTGGAATGATTCTTTGTTATTTTATAATTGAATCTTACAAATTTTTTTTGTTATTTTTTTATTATGCTCATTTTATTTAAAAATGTGATTATAAGGTGTGTAAACGACTTTTCCCAAACACTCTTTTATCAAGACCTCTATATAGTAAATTAATTTTAATTTTGTTAGAAATCAAGTCGGGTTTTACTTGACTTGTGACCCATAGGGTGTCCACATGGATTAGTAGGTAAAGAGGAGATTAAATTTAAAGTAAAGATCACTAAGTTTCAATTTCATAAGGTCTATTTCTTCTCTTTTTTAATTTTTGTCTCAACATCTTTTTCCTTATCATCCAAGTAGTGCCACAACAGATTACTATGAATATGGTGATATTCATCGCCTCTTTTTTTGGAATTCTTAGGCTATCTTTTGGTTGGATAACCAATTTAATCCAGCTTGAGATGCGTTAAAAGTTTATTTCAAGGAATTTGATGGGCCAAGTCTTTCCTCTGCTTCACATAAGATGCATTCCATTCCTCCTATACGTTTTCTTTTTTGTAGCACTGAGCTTGTTGGAATGTGATCTCTGTGTGTGGCAAGAGTAATGCCTTTCCTTACAAGACTCTCAGCCATTATAAATATATGATGCTTGTCACCAAGAACATGAAACTGTTATGGAGAATTATAATTGTGCCCCATCTACCTACAGCAACATCCATGACATAAGCTATATGTTTCATTTAAAAGACTATTTAAGTCCTAAACCTAAGTAGTAATTGCCAAGACAAGATCATAGAGCCCATTGGCCAATGCCATAAGCTAGTTGGGACTCGTAAAAACAATAGTAGATTCTTTCAATTGGCAAACAATTGAACAAAGCAACGCTGGAGGGGGTAAAGTGGGGCTCTTGAGGCCCAAGCCCAAGCCCAAGCCCAATAGACCCAGGAGAAATCCTTGGGCTAGAACCTGGCCCAAAAGATGTTCAGTCCGAAACCACATTCTGTGTTTACTTTTTTTTTTTTTTTTGGCTGAATAATCTCATCTTATTTCAAAGAAGGCCAAAACCAACCAACTACAACCAAAAGGTAGCACTGGCCCCGATCCATCTCTTTCCAAAGCTTAAGCTACATTAATAGCAGGAGGCCAAGAGAGGGGAACAGGCCCAGATCTATGCCAGAAGGCGGCCCAAAGGGCTAAGAGACGGGTCGAAGAATTGACCTCTCGTTTAACAAAAGAGAAAAATATATCCTCAAAAAAATTTACAACTGGAAGGATATCATTCACAATTATAATAATAGGTTGAAACTCTCTAAAAAAAAAAATTACAATAATAGACTAATGGCGCGGGAGGGGGGGGGGGGGGTGTGCTCCAAGTTTCTTACCTTGACGATCAAAATAAATATTTGCACTAATCAGTGATCGAGCTCCCTTCCTTCGACCCCCTTTTTAACACAAGAAACTTTTTTTTGGGCCTTTTTCTTTTGTTTATTTTCACTTTGAGATAAATATCTTATTTAGTATTGAGATTATCTTTTGATTTGCACTTGAACCTAGTTCCATGGGTTTGAAGGTAATATTTAAGCCAAGAGAATAGTCATAGATATAAAATTTTAGTTCTTAATTGACCCAATTTTATTGTATACTAAAATAATATTAAAATTTTATATTGTAAGTGAAAATACTGAAGAAATTAGTCACTAACTTATGATGCAATTCTTAAGTATGAATGTTTTTGTTGTAAGATCTACAACTAATATTAAGTAGATTAAAGTGCAATTCATAATAATTGTGGGGGGAAAAAGGCCTAGCCCAACATAATGGGCTGAAGGCCCATAGGAGGGCTATTTTGTGACCGAGAAAAAGAAGATGGAAAAGGCAGGGCCCATCTGGTAGTGGGACCCTCAGAAGGAAGAATTATTATAATTCGAAGAGGATATCTCCTGTCCGAAGATGTTGTAATCCTCTGACGCAATATTTTAAATCAATTGAAGGTGTGAAAGGCCAAAGTGACCTTCCAAGGACTCCACCTGATCAAGATAAGCTCTGAGTATGCTATGGAACGATAAGGATGGAGAAATATCTAAGGGGAAAGCTGCTACCACCGTATTTAATGCACTGCAGCAACTTTTCTGGCCGCATTTATGTGGAGAAGACCCTTGAACAGTGCATCTTAACCTACCGCCACTCACACAGAGCTAAAAGAAGATGCTTGACGTGACATGTACTCAAGCAAACTCGTGGATGAGAAACAAGTGGACGATGAAGATGAGGAGAAGGGTGACTATATAAAGGAAGGAAGCTCCTAACAGGGGGGGGGGGGGGGGGAGGAAGAAAAGAGAAAAGGAGAGCTTGATTGTAACCCTAAGATTTTTGTTCATCAGATAAACAATAGTATAGCTCTTCGGATTTTCAGATTTTACGTATAAATTCATGTTGGCTTGTGTTTGAAAGCTGTGATCCATTGTTATCAATCCAATACTTAACCTAGCTCTTTCACCCATACTCTACAAATTAATTGTTTTGGACTTGGGCCACAAATCCCAACCCTACAATAATTATTTACTTTTTTTTTTTCTTTACCTAATATGTTATGTTTTATTTTTAAAGCTTTAAATAATTAGTGATCTTTTATAGGTGATCCAAATTTATTTATATTTTACTTGCACATGCCCAGCTGATGAGATTTATAACATTAGATGCTTTACATGTAGTTTTTATTTTGTTTTTTTATTTATTATTATTTTTTGCATGGTTATTTTGTGGTGATGATAAGATTAGTGAACAATTTTTAATGGTATATTCTTAAGTATTTATGTATTATTTGACTTGGATTGCCCAGAGCTTTATAGCTCAACTAGCTTATTCTAATGTTATTAATAGAGACATATAAGGTTTAAATTCCGTCACCCCCAACTATCATTGAATATATATAAAAAAAAGAAGATTAGGTTGTGTAAATTTAAGATTTTTTTTTTTTTTGTTGTTGTCGATAATTTGATAGTTACAATGGGGGTCACTTGCTAAGTATGAAATTGAGCAAGTTCCATTCAGTTTGCCTTTATCATTTCCCTCTACATCAATGAATATGATTGATGGACTTAAACCACCTTGTAAATAAATATTTGAATTGTTTTTTTTTTTTTGGTGATTAGTGACACATCAATATATAAGCTCAATGTAGTAAAACTTGTAATACTCGCAGCATTACTCCTAAGTTATATTGGAAAGCTCTAAGGAAGTCCTAGTGCGACTAGGAAACTTCATTCGTGTTAAGCACGCAATTAGGCTAAAAAATAGGAAATTTCACCCAAAAAAAAATTCTTAAACAAATCTTAATTTATACCATTCCATATAAGGGCTCAATTTTGACTACTTTTAAAAACTTTCCAAAATAAGGAATGAAGCTTTATTTAAAAAAAAAAAAAAAAAAAACGTGAAATTCTAAAAATAAAAATAAAAATTTAAACCTTAAATTTTTGCCTACCTCAACAAGAAATTAAAAGATACATTGCCTTGCTCATACTTGATACAAAAAACCTATCCCTACAATAACCACAATATTAATAATTTCAATCTTCAAATACAACATAATTGCAACCTATATTATCATTTAAATATTTAGTTTGATCTTATAAAAAAAATCTATATATACATATTTAGTCTGATTCTGGGATGACTTCTAACTCTTGAATTAGACGCCTTGTAGGCATATTTTCACTAACTCTTCTTGAGCTTGTAGAGGCAAAGGGATTAGGAGGTATGGTTAATTTATCTCCTTTTCCCTCCAACATTTGAACCACACTTTTCACGGAAGGACGATCTGTTGGGTGCCACTGGATGCACCAAAGTCCCACAATTGCTAATTTTTTTGCAAGTTTAGCATCTCCACTATCCTCAACATAGACTCGTAGGTCTTCCTTTTGCTCTAATAGATTATAGATTCGATCTGGGAAATATATTTGGCTAGTGGTCACCACACTTACATCAAAATTTTTCCTCCCTCCAACCATTTCAAGCAACACTATTCCAAAACTATAAATATCTGATTTGTAAGACACTTTCCCAAAATTCCTAGAGAAAACTTCGGGCGCAATGTAACCTATGGTCCCCCTAGCTGTGGTCATGGACACTGCACTCTGATCCTTTGCACACAACTTGGCTAGACCAAAATCAGAAATTTTTGGATTGAAATTTTGGTCTAGCAAAATATTATGAGGTTTAATATCAAAATGGAGAATTTGCTGATCACATCCTTGGTGAAGATATTCAATTCCTTTTGCTATGCCAAGAGCAATGTCATGTAGTTTTTCCCAACCTAGGAAACTGTTAGAATCTACTAGGGAAATGAATTTATCTAGTGAATCATTTGGTAAGAACTCATAAACTAGAGCTTTTCTAAATCCATCAGCACAAAACCCAACCAAGCGAACCACATTAACATGGTGAATTTTACCCATTGTTCCCACTTCATTTATGAATTCTTCCCCATCTCCCTTGAAAATGTTCAGGATCTTCACAGCAACATGGATTTCACTAGAAAGCTTTCCTTTGAACACTGTTCCATAGGCTCCTTGACCTAATTTCTCTGATAATTGATTTGTAATCCTTTTAATATCGGCATATGAGTACCTTGTGGGCTTGAGAGCTTTGTAATCCTCCAAAAACTTTTCAATCCTTGCTTGATTTTCCTTTTCTGTTTTGTCATAGCGATAGACATGGTAGAATGCATAGACCGCTAGTGCCAAAAGAAATGGCCCCAAGATGGAAACTACATGTTAAACATTAATTCATGAGCCAAGAAAACTAAAAATATATACAATATATCTTACAAATGGCCGATAGACAACTCACCGGTAGCCACTATTTTTGTTAATCTACCTGTAAAAGATTTTAACGTAATCAGCTTCTAATTATACTTATTAGAAAACAAAAGATAATTGCGTAAAATTGTATTACTATTAGCAAGGTTATTTTGCATTCAGAGCTTGTGTCCATGCTTAACCTTCTAACAGATCTAATGTGCATAGCTTCGGTTTTCCCTCAATTAGTCAATTACCACACTTAAGCTAATCCTTTTAGTCTTCTAAAAATAAAAGCTAATCCTTTTAGGTAAATTTATGTTGATAGTTGATACCCCTAGGTTTGGTTCCAACAAATGGCCAGCTATCAGCCAATTACAGTTCTTTTGAGACACAAGTAATCATTTAGTAGTTAGTACTACTTTGGGAGTATAACTGGTACTTTATCTTCTAACATAGTAGCATGCTTTATTAATTTAATTCATGGTAAATCTTAAATTCAGGGTAAATCTTACATTAATGTGAGGGAGGGAATATCACGTCATTATAATCCTTGAGTGCATCATAATTTTCTTCAAGACACTAACCTAATTCTGAAATAATGTTCTTTTGGTTGGAAAAACAACACTTAAATGGGTGGATAAAGGAAATTACAGTAGCAGAGCATTTATAAATAACTAAGCTTGATCAAATCAATACATGTAGGCTCTAAACGTGAAGAACTTGTGGTGATAATAAAAGTGAAAATTGGGTAGAATACAATACCTTTGTTTCCGTAGGGGTTGACGCACTCAATGTTGAAATCAGTGCTATTATTCTTAAATCTACATTTCTCGCCTTTCAATTCACATGGTCTGCACTTCGGTTCGGACCATGTCAATTCAAGAAAAGGAGAATTCCATATATCAGATGGAACCGATGAAACGCTATACATCTTTGTACATGATAATATGGGCAAGTCTTCGATGACAGAATAAGATTGAAAAGCATAAACTAGTTGGCGACGGCTACTAAGACAATGGATCGGACTGAACTTTGTATCTGTACGAGGCGTACAATTGAAAAGGGCATAGTTATGAAGATAAGTATTTTTTGTTTTGAATTGGAAAGGCGAAGAAGGTAAATGGAGTCCCCGGATTATTCGTGGAAAGCAACCATCTGAGACGGTTACGTTAATTTGCTGAGATTTGTAATCAATGGAATTGACAAAGGTTTTAACTGAAGTAGGCAGCTCGAGCACCGTATGGTTATTATGAGAGCAGTAGAGATCAAAGCCAGGATAGCCACGCTGCTGGTCTGCAGGCTGCCTGTCTTTGAGTCGGAAAGGAAATCGGATGGCTGGGCCATGGTATCCACACCGTAATTCAGAACTCCTATTGTGGCATTCTCCAAGGTCTACGATGAAAAGCACAAACAACAGTAATGTTGGGATAACCATTCTATGAGAAATCTCCATATCTGTGGTCTGGCAAGCTCCTTAATCTCCTAGATTTCTAAACCAACTTATTTTTTCTACTAACCTCTTTTGACTTTTCCAAAGAGACCAGGGTGAAAATTCATGGATTTGGCCACGAAATTTGCCGAAGGCACTCTTATTCAGGGGTCAACTGTGGTTTGCTTCTGGGGGACTTATGAGGCCATTTATATTTTACTCTGTTTGACTTTAGATTCAATAAGGGGAGCTGTCTACGATGAATACTGATCAGTGTTACAATCTGTATCATAGGTAATTGTGAGATCAAGTGTGTGTGAAAGAGTGTTGCAATAGTATTATTGATTTTTTATTCACTAAACTTATTTATGAATACCACTCCTTTCTATCCTCTTAAAATTATTTATTCATTATAACAATATATAAATTTTAAGAGAACATCATTTGATATAACATGTTTAAATTGCAAAAATAAAGGTAAAATTTTGAGAAAAAAAATGAAGAATACTGTTAACTGTTCATGTAAAAATATAAATCTAAAATGTATTAGAGTTAAGTGCATTATCTTTTACACCCTGTATGTTTTGGCAATAATATTTTTTGGAAAATGAGTCATTTTTCAAAAAATGTTTTCTATAAAACTATATTATTTTCTTATGTGTAGTAGTAACCTAAAATGAGTTGAAAAACAATCTTTTAACTTCTCTTATCTAATTTACTGTGAGATAAAGTTGTTTTTTAAAAAAAAAAAAAAAAATAGTGGAAAACAATCTCTAAAAATAAGTCATACTTTTTATATTGACTAAAGATAGTTTTACTTTGACTTATTTTTTTCTAATGCTACCAAACACTGGAAAACACGAAAAACTATTTTTACACAATGTTTTCCATAAAAACAAATGGAGCGTAAAAGATAAATCATAAAATATGTCTAAGATAAAATAAAGTTTAAAACAGAACTTCCAACTTTTTTTGAGAGGAACATTACAACAATTTAATAATAATAATAATAATAATAATAATAATATAAATAAAGTTTAAAACAGAACTTCCAACTTTTTTTGAGAGGAACATTACAACAATTTAATAATAATAATAATAATAATAATAATAATAATATTATTATTATTATTATTATTATTATTATTATTATTACAACTTGACAAATTCAAGCCAAGGTGGCGATTTTTGATGTCCATGGTCGTATTGTTCAACATATAATTGATTGAGTCCTAGCGATTTAGGACTTAGTTTGCTGACTTTGGATTACTCATACCTAGCGGACTTTCATCGGTTTTACATATAATTGTGTTTCGGCTTACTCAATGTGGTTTTCTCTATTTTTGTTTGAAAGAGCTCTTTGTCTTTGGGTGTGTAAGTTGGCAAATTTAGATCGGGTTGATTTTGAATTGCTCAAGTTAATTAATTATTCCAGTAATGCAAAGGTCTAATTTAACATTTGATGCTTGCAACTATGCCGCAAAAATAAAATGCAACGGAAAGTAAATTGGACACATGCAATATAGTTATGGAGATAAAACCCTTAACTGGAAAAACCTTATGGGTGGTATGTAGCTTACCACAAAATTGAAGAATTCACTAAGACAAAATGGAAGTTTACAATACAAAATATCATAATCCTAGTATTGCTGCATGCAATACAACTTTCTCTCATGATTATACGTAACTCCAACTCGGTTGGACTCTTTTTTCTACTAACCTCTTTTGACTTTTCCAAAGAGACCAGGGTGAAAATTCATGGATTTGGTTTGCTTCTGGGGGACTTATGAGGCCATTTATATTTTACTCTGTTTGACTTTAGATTCAATAAGGGGAGCTGTCTACGATGAATACTGATCAGTGTTACAATCTGTATCATAGGTAATGCCTGGTGCAATCTCACCCTATTTTTTTTGGTAAACAATCTCACCCTATTTAATAGTTTGTTTCTTCTTGTAGATGACGCCACTTCGTCTACAATGTTTAATTTGATTAGTGACTTAGCAACCTTTCTAATATTTTATGTTATATTTTTTTGACTGAATATTTTATTTTATATTTAATTTGACAATGGTTACTTTCTGTTTGTTTATTCGACAGTAGTTTAAGTAATTAAATTATGAAATTGTTATATGTCACTACAACAATATATATATTTGGTGATGAAATTTAGTGAGGAAATATTTTTGGTCACTATTATCCTAAATTAGGACAATCAATATAGGAATGAGTTTTCGAGTGATTGTTTGATTGTGTGCAAAACAAATAGGCTGCTATAAAATTTTGTCCAAGATTATCAATTATAAGTAGTTTTAGTGCCATGAAAGAACCTAGAAGTCTAGAACACAACTTTATTGAATTAAAGTTAACTTATATAATAATATATATATTTTTTACATAATAATTTTGTAAATTTTTATATTTAGCTTGGCCCCTCCTAGAAAAGTTTCTTAGCTCTGCCACTAATTGTGGTCAAGTGTGTGTGAAAGAGTGTTGCAATAGTATTATGGATTTTTTATTCACTAAACTTATTTATGAATACCACTCCTTTCTATCCTCTTAAAATTATTTATTCATTATAAAAATATATAAATTTTAAGAGAACATCATTTGATATAACATGTTTAAATTGCAAAAATAAAGGTAAAATTTTGAGAAAAAAAATGAAGAATACTGTTAACTGTTCATGTAAAAATATAAATCTAAAATGTATTAGAGTTAAGTGCATTATCTTTTACACCCTGTATGTTTCGGCAATAATATTTTTTAGAAAATGAGTCATTTTTCAAAAAATGTTTTCTATAAAACTATATTATTTTCTTATGTGTAGTAGTAACCTTAAATGAGTTGAAAAACAATCTTTTAACTTCTCTTATATATTTTACTGTGAGATAGAGTTGTTTTTTTTTTTTTTTAAATAGTGGAAAACAATCTCTAAAAATAAGTCATACTTTTTATATTGACTAAAGATAGTTTTACTTTGACTTATTTTTTTCTAATGCTACCAAACACTGAAAAACACGAAAAACTATTTTTACACAATGTTTTCCATCAAAACAAATGGAGCGTAAAAGATAAATCATAAAATATGTCTAAGATAAAATAAAGTTTAAAACAGAACTTCCAACTTTTTTTGAGAGGAACATTACAACAATTTAATAATAATAATAATAATAATAATATTATTATTATTATTATTACAACTTGACAAATTCAAGCCAAGGTGGCGATTTTTGATGTCCATGGTCGTATTGTTCAACATATAATTGATTGAGTCCTAGCGATTTAGGACTTAGTTTGCTGACTTTGGATTACTCATACCTGGCGGACTTTCATCGGTTTTACATATAATTGTGTTTCGGCTTACTCAATGTGGTTTTCTCTATTTTTGTTTGAAAGAGCTCTTTGTCTTTGGGTGTGTAAGTTGGCAAATTTAGATCGGGTTGATTTTGAATTGCTCAAGTTAATTAATTATTCCAGTAATGCAAAGGTCTAATTTAACATTTGATGCTTGCAACTATGTCGCAAAAATAAAATGCAACGGAAAGTAAATTGGACACATGCAATATAGTTATGGAGATAAAACCCTTAACTGGAAAAACCTTATGGGTGGTATGTAGCTTACCACAAAATTGAAGAATTCACTAAGACAAAATGGAAGTTTACAATACAAAATATCATAATCCTAGTATTGCTGCATGCAATACAACTTTCTCTCATGATTATACGTAACTCCAACTCGGTTGGACTCTTTTATCTTGTGAATCTCATCAACGATGCATGGACATTCAATCTGTGTCTAATTTACCACAATAACATCTTAGTCTTGTTCGAGAACTTCATTGAGAAAAATTCGTGATCTTCAATTTAGTTTCGGAGATGATATTTGATATAGACCCTTGGCACATAGTTGTCCTCTTCATATAGTGTTCCCTTATGTTTATGATGACCTAAGGTCCATTTGGATATAATTTATTTTACTGAAACTGAAAACTAAAAACTGAAAATACTGTAGCAAATAATTTTTAAATGTGTGAATAGTACTGTGAGATCCATTTTTAATGAAAAAGTTGCTAAAAAGTGAGATTTGTGGGTCCCGTAAATAGTACACAGGACTCACTGATGTGCTGAAAAGTCAAATATTACTGCTATTGTCTATGAACAGTGCATGAACAGTAACTGTAACAGTGAAATTTTACCCCTTGAAACGCGTGGGGAAAAAAAAAAAAAAAAAGGAAATGCAAATCGTGCAAGCGCACAAACGCAAATGCGAATCCAAACCCCACCCTAGTATGTCTTTAAAATTTAAATATATTTTGGGACCCTAGTGCATGGACCCTTCAGTTTCTAGTTAGAGAAAATCTATTAGGTTTCAAAAACATGATATGCAACCTCCTCTAGTCATGATCATAGGCCACAGACTAGAAAGACAGTTTGCACAAGCCTCAATCAGTCAATCGGAATTGAAGTTGGACTTAAGGCAATAGAAACTTCAAATTACAAGTAGTTTATTGTGTTTTCAATGTATATCTTCAAACGCTTTAATATTGACACTAAAATTTATAACTCAATTACATTTGAAACAAGGTTTTGGTTAAGAATTTTGCTAAAACACAATACATTTGACCTTAATTAGTTGTATTTAGGATTTGGCTTTTATGGGAGTTTCATTTGTATCACTTCTATAAATCTTTGTGTTTCTTGTGTAATTGTCTTTTCTATTTTTCATAAACCCACTATTATTTTGTTACTCACATAGCAAATAGGTATCAAAACTGTAGCTATCTTAACCATCCCCATTGTCACATGTTAAAAATGCTCTGATATTATGTTAAATAAATTGGAGGTTATAAAATAGTGTGACTAGAAACATAAAAGAGAAGAAAAAGGAACACAAGAAAATTATGTAGTACAACATGACAACCCACGTGTTACACCAAGTAAAATTGGGTTTGGGCTCTGAGTATTGGGCTAATATTTCTAACAAGTACATATTCCACTTGAGTTATAAAGCTTTTGACAGTTGTGTTAAATTGAATAGAGCTTGGAGTTGCAGAAGATGAAGTTGCTGATAAAGAGATGCTAAACTACAGTCGTATAGTATCAGTAGTTTTGTATAAACAGTATGTTGTGTTTTATTTATTAATTTAGAGGTTAGTTGTTTGAGCTGACATATGCATTCTATGATTTGTTCCATGGTTAGTGGGAAGTTAGTTAAGTCTTCCTAGTTTACCGCTCTGTGTATTTTGTTACATATAAGCAGAATCTTCTGCAATCTAATTAATTAATCAGCATTTTTACAATTTACAAATCTCCCAAAGCTTCTATATTCTCTCTCGGTACCTAACCACCATTTTTAATTGAGCATCCCTCTTTTAAATTTAACTTTTAACTTCGAAATCAAGACGCATGCATATGCTTGCTTGGTAGAGTGTTTAATTTAACCAACTTTCAAATAAAAAATAAAAACTTTCAAAATCAGGACGTATGTGCTGACGTGTTTAAATTTATTAACTTGTAAATTTCAAAATCAAGACGTATGTGCTTACGTTGATAACTTCTTGTCGGTGCTGCTGTTAGACTCTGTCCCTCGTTGATATTGAAAACTTTTTATTTTTATTTTTTCTTAATTACTTTCCTAATTTTTTTTACTACTATTTCATTGATGATACTCTGAAAGACCAGAAAAATAAGTCATCTTTGTCATTGTCAACAACTGTGTTTAGTTGTAGCAGATGAAAATTTTCACTCTCTCAAAAATGGGGCGAGAATTACCCTTCACTGCAGGGCTTACTGCCCTTACTGTTTTTGTATTAGTCCATAAAACTTGCAGCACTGAGAATAATACTCATCAGTGTGCCCCTTCTTCCTGCGGCAACATCCAGAACATAAGATATCCGTTTAGATTGAAGAGTGATCCAGAAGCCTGCGGCAACCAGATGTATGAACTGTCTTGTGAGAACAATCAAGCAGTGTTATACTTATTTGAAGGAAAATACTACGTACAAGCAATCAATTATAACAACTACACAATCCGGTTGGTGGACTCAGGTATACAGAAGGACAATTACTTCTCCACTCCGAGTTATTCTTTATCTCGATACAATTTCAGTTTGCCATATCTGCATACATATACCACGTATGAGCAAAAGGGTACGAAGACATCCTGGTGGTATCCCCAACTATCACGGAGTTTGGTTTTGATGAGTTGTGAAAAACCGGTGAATTCTCCTTTCTATTTGGACACTTCTACTTGCAATTATAATGACAACTCTTCTTCTATATCTGATTCCAAGAGGAGGTATAGATACGCTAAAGTCGGTGAAACCTACGCATCCCAAGTGGAGGACTCGTGCCAAGCAGAGAAGATGTTTCTTACTTCGTGGCCAGTAAATAACGATGACCCAAATATCTCCTGTACGGACGTTCACCATGAATTAGCATATGGTTTTGAGATTTCGTGGCTCGTAGGTATTTGTAAAAGTTATTGCGGAAGAGATATCGATTTTTGCTACCTCGATGACGCGAACCATCTTCAATGCGACATCACCAGTATTTTTGACCTTGGTGAGTAAATAAAGCGAGAAAAGCCTTAACTGTTTCCATTCTCTAATTATATACCTTACATGTTCACCATTATTTTCCCCTTGCACATTTCTTTCTTTCTTTTCTGAACTCTTGCATATCTCCCGTCAATAACCATTCATTTATTGTTTCAATATTGTATTTCTATAAGAAGAAACTTCTTGGTGCATACCCCATCCCCATCCATACCAATATAATAGACATGCTTGGGTATATTTATAGAAATTTACTAGATTTAGTTTTAAGATTCCAAACGTTGATATTATTCTTTTCATTGTCAAAAAAGCAGGATTGGGTCAAATACTACTTACTTTGCTCATGGGTGAGTATTCTATCTCAAAAAATTTGTTTGCATGATAGTATAAATGGACTATGAAATCCAATTGCACGAGTAATTATATCAGTGATGATGACACAGGTAGAGGAATAAAGAAAATGAAAAGCAAAAATTTTTGAATTTCTGAAGAAGATAGCTTAATTTCCATTCCAATAATAGACATGCTAGGGAATATATATTATAGTTTTAGAATAATGTCTAAGTTAAATTTTAATTTTTTGAAGAATCAAATACGCACACACATAAGGGAAAGGCAAAGAGAAAGAGATATGACTAAGTTAATTTTGATGTTCCAACTGATGTTTTTCTTTTCTTTTGTCTAAAAAGCAGGATGGTATGAAAGTCTATATAATTTATTCACAGGTGCGGTTTCTGTTTCAGTCTCTCTCTTTTTTGCTAAACAGTTTCTAACTCAAAAAAGTTTGAGCAATAGTAATAAATTTTAATATAGAATGGACAATGAATGAAAGCATGACTAATTTTGCCTCCTGTCTCTTTAAAAAATATTGCTACTATACCACCCAAAGTACTACTTTTACCGTTTAAAACTACCACACTACTTCATAATTTACCGCACGTCTCATCTCTTAATTTTTCATTCAACCTATTAAAATAATATAAACCAGCGAAGAGAGAGAAATGATTAAAGAAATATCCACTTAGCATGCTAAATGTAGGCCTCTTTTTAGTATTTGGTAGGTTAAAAAGCCTAAAATAGCATTTGGTTTGTTTTAGCACACCAGATACTAAAGTGCTCTGATGTGCTAAGACACAAGTAGAGGAATAACCATGTAATTAGGCAATTGGTTGATCTCAATCTTTTAGGCTTGAGGAATGGAAAGTAAAAATTATCGAATATCTTAAGAAGAAAGCTTCTTGGTGCATTTTCCATCCATTAAGATGTAATAGACAAGCTTAGAAATATTTGTTGTAGTTTTTGTATAATGACAAAATTAATTGTAAAGTTCCAAACGCTGATGTTATTCTCTTCTTTGTGAAAAGCAGGAAGGCAGACTCTTGGGCGCCCATTCAAAAATTATTTATATATAGGTCAGCTTTCTATCTCATTAAAGTTGTTGTTGTCGTTTATTTATTTATTTTTTTTGGGTAATATTAAAAAAAAATTTGTTTGAAGGATAAAGATATACAAAACGGACAATGAAATAGAATTGCATGACTAATTGTGCCTGATGTGATGATAACACAAGCAGAGAAATAACCATGCTCTTGGGCAATTGGCAGGTCACAATCTTTTGGATTTAAGGAAATGAAAAGTAAAAATAATTATCGAATTTCTTATGAAATTACATTCTTCTTTTGATTAAAAAATTTCCCTTCCTCAATATTTCTGTGATTAAAAAAGGGATTAGCATTCTAAGCAAAATGCATGCGTGAAGATTCCAAACATTTATTCTATTATAACCTAATTAAAATCTCGCTTACTTGACTCGATAGGCAAATTCTTCAGCCTTAGCTGTAGCTTAACTAAAGCACGTTGAGAAGGTCTTTAATCGTGTGAAAATGGAAAGAAAAACATAAAATAATATAAAGAAACAAAGTGGAAGCAAGAGAAAGTGAGAGAAGTAAATGCAGTTCAGTTTGACAACTAATTATGTCCACAATAGAAAACTCTTGATGGATAAAATTTTATTATTAAGCTATTATTACAAAGAACCCATTGATCAGGGATGGAGCTACTATTGGACTAGGATGGACACCCCAAAATTTTTTTTTTTAAAAATATTATTATATATGTTTACTAATTTTAGTAATTATATTTTATAAAATTACGTGTTGTTTCCCTTAAACAATATTATTGATTCTTTTAAGAGTAATGTTATACTCATAAACTCTTTTACAATATTTTTATGAACTATTTTGATAGTAAATTCTTATTGGTTTACATATGAGCCCACCACTTACATCATTTTTTTAACTTACCAGTAATTACTTATCACATTAATAATTTATTAAAAAAACTTGTAGCTCTAGCATTTTCCTCTTTTATTGACCATAAAAAAATTTATAGATCTAAAATTTAAAACAAAATATACAAGCCAAAAAAAGAAGAATCTCAACAACAAAAAGTACCAATAGTAAAACTAAAAAAATTAAGCTTAATTAACCAATTTTATGCAAAATAAAAAAATAAAGAACTCTGCCCTTTGAAAAATTCTAAACAAAGATAATTTTGTTCTTACTCACAAATATATATATATATATATATATATTAGCAATTAAGTAGTAGCAGAGTTAAAAGTTGAAACCGCCGTACATAGCCAATAGTAAAGCTGCTCCTCCTAACTCAAAATTCTAGCTCCGTCCCTGTTATTGATGGGGGTATTTATAGGAAGCTAACCTTAAAATAACCAAACCAGGGTTACAAATTACAACACTTGCAATTCAAGTAGGTATAGATATCTTTAACATCCCCTCAATTAAACTCAAGGTGAAAATTTGGATACAACTTGAGTTTGAATAAAAATTAAGACCTTGAATCATCAAAGCCAAATGTGCTAGATGATTGTGGTTTGAACGTTGAACAATTGCATGCCATATGTATGGGGGCTATTAATCAAAGGCATGGTCTAAATTCTCTGCTTGAAGAGGATGCAGATGTGTGACAAAAAAGATCGAAAGTAAATAAAGATCACTGACCAGAGCATTGCCTGAGTAATTCAACCTGAAGATTAAAAAAGATGCATGACTAGAAAGGTAGCGATAAAGGCTATTGATCAGTTTGGTCCATGATACTGTACCCATATGGTGAGGATGCTTGAACAAGTTATAGATGAGTTTTTTTAAGCCTTAGTCCTTGGAGATTTCAAGTTATTCCAGTTACTCGTTTCACTAATTAGTAATTAATCTTTTGTTAGCAAAAAGTAATTTCAACTTTTTTGTTGTTGCAGATTATAGTTACTTATCTCTAAACATCGGTAAGAACCTGAATCTCTCCTTTGATCTTCTTCAACATTTTTTGCAAATTAGTTCTTAAGACTGTGCATGAAAATAGTTTATATGCAAACAATTAAGATGTAAATATTAGTGACATTTAAAAGGAAAAACCATATTTTGTGCTTAATTACTTTACTAGGATTAGGAAGGCACTTAGTTGAAAGTTTAACCATATTTTCACCTAAAAATTGAAAAAGCTGGCACCAGTGCAACAAAAAATTTGTTTTCTCATAATTATTTCTGTGATGTGCATGTACAGTATTAATACACGTTGCAGCAAAAATGTTCTTGGGAGTTCCATGTGTGGTTGCCTTTTTGACATATAAGTGCCGTAGGAGGCATTTATCAATGTATAATGCTATTGAAGAATTTCTGCAAAGTCAAAATAACCTCATGTCAATAAGGTACTCTTACCCACAAATTAGGAAGATCACCAAAGGTTTCATGGAGAAATTGGGAGAAGGAGGCTATGGCTCTGTATTTAAAGGAAAGCTTCAAAGTGGCCAACTTGTAGCTATAAAGATGTTGGGTATGTCCAAAGCCAATGGCCAAGACTTTATCAGTGAAGTTGCGACAATTGGTAGGATTCACCACGCTAATGTAGTTCAACTTATTGGCTTTTGTGCTGAGGGACCAAGGCGTGCCCTTATATATGAATTTATGCCTAATGGTTCTCTTGACAAATACATTTTTCCTCGAGATGGACGTATCCCTTTAAGTATTGAGAAAACATACAAGATTTCTCTTGGAGTGGCTCGTGGGATTGAATATCTACATCGAGGATGTGACATGCAAATTCTGCATTTTGATATCAAACCTCATAACATTCTTCTTGATGAGAACTTCGCCCCAAAAGTTTCTGATTTTGGGCTTGCAAAACTTTATCATGTAGATGATAGCATAGTGTCTTTAACTGCTGCGAGAGGAACACTAGGATATATAGCTCCAGAGTTGTTTTATAAGAACATTGGAGGTGTCTCCTATAAAGCTGATGTTTATAGTTTTGGCATGTTATTGTTGGAAATGGCGAATAGAAGAAAGAACTATAATGAAATTGCAGACCATTCAAGCCAAATTTACTTTCCAACTTGGGTTTATGAACAAGTTAGCAAAGGAAATGAGATAGTATTGGAAGATGCCACAGAGGAGGAGAAAAAAACAATTAAAAAGATGATTTTGGTCGCATTATGGTGCATACAAATGAAGCCTAGTGATCGTCCTTCAATGAACAAAGTTGTAGAAATGCTTGAAGGAGAAGAATGCTTACAAATACCTTCCAAACCTTTCCTATTATCACTAGAGGATGTAAGAGATAACTTAAATCCCACTTGCTCTTCAATTCCATCAGGTGAATCAAGTCAATCAGCTCAATTTCAAATGCAAACAATGTGATATGTTGGTTGGTTCACATGGAAAACTAGTGAAAGGAGTTTTAGGTGTTGCTAATTGCATAATAAATTTGGTTGTAATTTCTACAAAAGTTTACTTGTAATGACAAAAGTTTCAATGTAATTATTTTCAATGTCATTTGTAACCATTTCATGTAATCAAGGATGCATGAAGTCAGATGAAAATTGCCACTGTGCAAGTCTTTTTGGTTCAGCAAAATCAAGATTGGTTGGCCGAAAATAAGTAGTAAAAAATGTGTTGTATAGAAAGTGGTAATATACTAATATATACTTTTTTTGTTTGTAGTATAAGTTTTGAAACTAAAAATATTATAGATTTTCTTTCAATGAGTTATCGTATGATATATATATAAACTATAAAGAAGTCAAATATAAGCTATAAAAATAAAATAAGAGACACTAAAAATAATGAGCGAGAAATGGAAATAATATGATTGATTTATTTTTATTATGTGAATAACTATTTTTAGTTTACTAAAAAAAACTCTTAACGTGCTTCATAATTGAACAACTACCAATACTTTTCTTAATGAGAATGCTAAAAAAAAAAAAAAATTCAAAAGTACTCCATAACTTATTGATATTTAAAGAAGATCAAGAATCCCCATCCCTTCTGTTCCCATACAGAGCGCAATCGGGTGGCACCCTCCAAACAACCAGTTCTACGAAGTCAACTTTGGTGGGGCTATTTTTAGTAACATCAATGAAGGGGGAATTGGGTTGGTTATCCGAGATTATAATGGTTCTTGCTGGGTGCATTGCACCGCGTGGGTCCAGCCCACATTTTGGCTTAGCTCGTTAAATAAGCTTGTTGGAAAATTGCCAAGAAGTCAGCAAAGTTAATTGAGCTTGCCGGAGAAGCTTTCCAAAGAGAAGAATTGAAGTCATCAATATTTACAAAAGTCAAGTCAAGTTGGCTTGCATTTATTGTGAATTGATGTCAAGAGTGTGAAAGAAAGAAAAGAAGAAAAGAATGAAGAAATATAAAATAAGGCCATCGGCCACTTGGTGCAGGAATAGGGGTGGCAAAATTTAACATGATCAGCAAATAGACATGAAATTAACAGATTATGGATTGATATTTAAGTGGTTTATATTATGGGTTCGTTTGGATACAACTTATTGTTGTTGAAAACTGATTTTTGTTGAAAACACTATAGAAAAATAATTTTTAAATGTATAAATAGTACCGTAGGACCTATTTTTAATATTTTTTAATGTATAAATAGTGTATGAACAGTGTGTAAACAGTGCACGCACTGTTCATGAACAGTACTTTTTGTCTCTCAAAGTCAACAAATGTGGGCCAAAAAAAAAAAAGGAGAAAACGCAACGCAGGAGAAACACAACGCAACTTTCAGTTGTATCCAAACCAATACTATATTCAGGTTGACACGAGTAATCTGTTTAATAAACGGGTTAGGTTAGTATCCAACTTATGAAACTCACTTGACTTGTTTAATTAAATGATATTTTATTAATGTACCCTTCAAATCCTACATATATATATTTATTATTAGTTGTTGTGATTTATTTTCTTTAACATATTATGTTTGATTATTTGTGATATTGAGATATATTTTAATTTTAATTTTAAATGATTATTTGTGATACATTACTCTTTAATTCTGAATTTTATATTAAAATTTTTTTTTTTTTTTTTCGTAATTTAGATCAATTTGGTTAATACTAAAATTTGTATCATAACAATCTTTAAAGTGGATTTGGTGAGTTAGACTTGGCCTGGAGTGTTTTTCTCTGTTGGATTTTTCATTTTCCACTTCATGAATAAATCTCGTCTCAGTGTGCGTGTATATTTGTTCTTTATTGCTTTATACATTTCTATCCATATATTGAGCTTGAATATTGACTAATTAATTAGTTGATCGAATAATTGGTTAAATTATTATAATTGATTGTAAGTCGTACAGCGGTCTAACAACAATTTTTCATAGGTATCAGAGCATAGGTTCACTGTTATAGGATTAAGTTCCGCACCATGGATAAAGTTCAGAGGCATTATGCTTATGATTGTGATAATGTAGTTCTAAACAGTTCTATTGATGGTCTTATAATTTTTGGTAACAATCTCTATTAGGGAATTAACGAAATCCAAGAAACGCTCTTAAGAAATCCCCAAGAATTTGAGCAAATGTGAACCTGAAAAAGAATTTTTATGGTCCGTTTGGATATAACTTATTTTGCTAAAAACTGAAAATATTGTAGCAAAACAATTTTTAAATGTGTGAAAAATTACTGTTCACTCTTTTTTACTGTTCATATGCCTTGGTGCATTGTTCATGTCCTATGAACAGTACACCAGGCGCTGGTCTTAAAAAAAAAAAAAAAGCTGAAAACACGCAAACCTTACAAACGTGAACGTGAACGTGCTATCCAAACCTGGCTTTAATCGTAAAACTTGATGAATCCAAATAAGTTAGTTGAAAAATATAGAAGAATTCCTTGAATAAATTCAAGGGTGGCTCTATATAGAGTTCAGGGTGATCACATGACCTTGACTTGGGAAAAATAATTATTATTATGTTTAAATTTTAAAAAATTATGATTTTTTATCCTTAAAAAAACTTTTTGACCATCCTAAATTTTATTTAGGTCCAACATAATTAAACTTAGACAATATTTGGCAACAAGCTTGGTTGGAGACTAAGACTACAACTTTAATCAATATTTTTTTATTAGATGTAAATTTTACCAAATTCACAGCTTAATTACATTTTTTTATTATATTATTTATACTTGCAAATTTTCAAGAAGAGAAAAGATCAATAGTTATGTTGTCAATCAAATATTTAAATTTCGAGTTTTTGTAATTTAAAATTATATATAAAAAATAAGTTTAGGGATCGAATAGTAAATAATGTCTGATTGGCATAAAATTGGACATGTGTTTTAAGAACATAGAGAACATGCAATTTAGTTATTAGATTTTCAAAATATGCAGCTATGCTACTTTGTTTAGTGACAGTTTGTAGGGCTACAACTAAATTTGTAACTAAACTTTGACCTTAAACTTTGGTCCGCTTAACAATATATTAGGTTTTTACAAATAAAAAGAAAAGGTCCAAGAAATTTTTTATTTAACTAAACTTTTGAAAAGATGTAGCTTGCAACATTAATAATGAAATTATCATGTTTTGATTTCAAAATAAGAAAATTCGTAGAAATAAATGGTAAGACTTTGTGTTTGCATGTGTGTGTGTTTTTTCAATATGTAAGGTTCTCTTTTTATTAAATTTTGTATAATTTAAATTTCTCAATGACCACCCTCAAAAAAATTCCTTGAGCTACTGGATGAATTAAAGGATCTTGAAGGTGAGAGGACTTAGATGTGAAACTTGAAGAACCAACAAGTTGCTAGATGAAGTTAAGAGTGAGAATTACTTCCATAGGGTTAAGGTCAAGAGCTTGGAAGAAGAACTACTTGATGAATGTAATGCCAAATTGAAAAAAGTATCTGGTTCTAAGATTGATGCAAAATTAGGGGAATAGCGATTTTTCAATTGTTATCAAAGTATAGGCTCATTGTTTCAAAGATTAATATGGAGGTATCTCCTATGCGAATTTACAATTGGTATTAGAGCATAGGTTTACTGTTGTAGGATTAATATGGAGGCATCTCCTCTTTAAAAATGATTTTGGTACAAATTTCATTATTATTTCTTGATAAATTTTATTATTTGTATACATTCTATATCATTCAATTCTTTTTTTTTTTTTTTTATATGATTTACTCATTCAATTTTATTTCACTTTTTTTAAAACTATCAAATGAAGTGTTAATGGATTATTGTGAATTTATGATGCTAGTTTAGCTTCAGGGTATTTAGCTACTAAATAGGGACTTTGCTTGTGTCCTGTTTTTGTGTGTATGACACGCAAGCTAAACCAAGCGAGGCGTTGCCATATAATTTATAAAGAAACTTCCATGGATAATGATTGTGTTTCGTTTAGATTGGTGACGGTGAGACATGTTGACAAGTACCCTCTCAATTTAACAAGTTCATAGAAGTTTCATTATTATTTCTCCTTAGATTCTATATTGTAATATAGAGAAGCTTTTAGCAAAAGCAACATATCTGCATCAAAATAATTAAGTAATTCTCGGTTTAGGAGGAAAAGTAAAACATGAATTTCCATCACTCGATTTCATTAAAAAATAGGAATAGAATCTCAAATGTAAAAAAAAAAAAAAAAAAAAAAAAAAAAAAAAAAAGTGTGACACAACTTGCAAAAGTTGTATTCAAATTTGTATGAAACCGTAAATTCATGGAAACTATTTGTTGACTCCTGGCTTCAATTTGATATGAATGTGTATGCATGGAACATCATACAAATATTGGTGAGAATTTTTTAGCACAATTTGAGGGGAATAGCACAGTGCCCACTTTATCATACAAATAGAAGTTTTCAAATAATCAACAAATTCATGTTCAAAAAAAGCTGGTAATAGAAGTTGATTGAACATGACAAAGGTGTCCAGTACTGATTTTCCCAAATCAATTTTGAATACATGATTGTTTATAAGACAGGATTTTTTCTTATTTTTGTCATTGCCATCACAAAGGACCTTATCTTCTTCAGTCAACTAGCTAGTGAAACTTCTCATAATTTTCTTAGTTTACACAGATCATTTGTCCTACTCTTAGTTACATGTTTTAATTTCCCACCAATTTCCTTCTCCAAAAAAAAAATTTCCTACCAATTTGTTATGGTTTTTAGTGCGAATGAGATGCCAAATTTTATATCTTGATTTTGAACATTTTACCCGTCTTGTTCAACTAGAACATATATAAATCTTCTTTCCTATATACTTCTTATCTTCTTTGAAATCCAAATATTGCAATTGGACATTAGTGGAATAGCACAGTGTCCACTTTGTCATACTAACTTTTCAAGTATTCAACAAATTCATCTTGAGAAAGAGCTGGTATAAAATTGATTGAACTTGATAAAGTGGTCAATACTGATTTTTTTACTCAACAAATAATCATTCTTCCCCGTTTTACAGTGGTCCTTTTTAATCAATCAATCAATCTTTTGTGTGTACATAGCTTAATTATTGGATACATGATTGCTTATAAGATAGGATTACCATTGCTGTGACTAAGAACCATACCTTCTTCAGTCAACTTTCAAGTGAAACTTCTTGTCATCTTCGCAGTTTGCATAGATCATTTGTCCAACTCTGAGTTACGCATTTTCCTCATGTTGTGGGTGGCTCCAGGAATTTTTCAGGAAGCTGGTAATGAAACTTAAAGTTGAAAAAAAATTAATAAAAAGAGAAATTCAATATATTGAGTTATTGATAAAAAATAAAAAATAAAAAAAACACACTCGTAAATATATGAAATTTTATAATTTCTTTTACGAGTTTTTATATCTTGAAATTGTTATATGTTGTTTCATTATCAGTTGTCATTTTGTATTGTCAATGTGAGTATCTGTGACTATTTTATTGTGTCAAAGTTGTATAATATTTTATTTTTAGGCTGTTGTCATTATCTTTTTGTTATTTTTTTATAAAAATATTTTTAAATAAATGAAAAAACCTCAACTCATTGACACTGTATTAATTATTGGTCACACAACCATACTCATCCATACATAAATAATACACTTAGTGTCTACTTAATCAATCAATTAATGTTTGAGCAATCACTAACTGCACTATTTTTTTCCTTGAATCACTAGCTTTATAACAAAAATTTATTATATCATGATAAAAATCCACACACTTAACAAATTCTCTACATTTCTTAATTATTAAATTATATAAAATTATATTATATTTATACTACACGCATACATTCACACAAATAACATTATAACAATAATAATAATAATAACAATGCATACAATTTGTAGATCCACCCTTATTGGGTCTAGTTGGGGAAATTATACAATCCTCTGATGGACCACGTCATCTGTCCACTATTCCACTAAAAAACTTCCACTTGTTTAAAATTGCTGAGTCAGTAATTAGTTTCTGTTTTAAAAAAATTTACAACTCAACAATTTTAAACATGTGTGAATCTTTTAGTGAAATGGTGAACTACGTCACATGTCCACCATGTGGACCTTATAATTTCTCGTCTAGTTGGGTAACCAGATTCAATGCTAAATTGCTAACTACTGACCGTGGCCAGAAGTTGCTAGCCCGGCAAATGTTCTAACGTTGCAGCCTGCAAATGATTTTGCACATTAATTTGGCTATTGCGTTGATGTGGCACATTGTGTGAAATTGACACATGGCTTGAGCGGGCTTCCTTAACAACAATTCTTCTGGCTCTTTCTTAACATAATTTAATCAATTTTAAATTAAATAAAACATATTGAGAATTTAATTTGATCACAATAAATTTTATTCAGGAGCGAAAAGTTTTCAAGCATCCATTAAGGAAGAAAAAAAAAAAAAAAACCAATTAATAATCTTTGAATTTCTTTTAGGGTAAATTACAAAGTTGGTCCTTATCCTTTACACTATATCTTAATTTGGTCCCTAACTTTTTAATTGTGTTAATTTAGTTCTTAACTTTTTAATGTTGTGTCAGTTTGGTCATTGTCGTTATCTTTTGTATGAAAAAAGCTGATGTGTCAAATGAAATAAAAAAAAAAAATTGATTTTTCCATGCCACATCAACTACTAACTATACCACATCAGATTAAAAAAAAAATTAAAATTAGTAATTCTAAAGTTAGTAATTTAGAAGTTTTTGTCCTTCACTGGTCCACCCCCATCATCAACTTCACAAACGTCAGGAAATTTCGGAACACACATTGGGTTGATCATAAGAAGATGTGGAAATTATAAGATGGTGTGGATGGGTTTGCGGCTAGAGATAGGAGGTGCCAAAAAGCTGGTTGGGTAGCCGAACTTTATTACCCAGTAAGACAAGATGCAAAGTAGAGCAACAAGGTTGACGATTGGCATTGCTTGCTGTTGGAGATTGGGCATAATGCTTCTGCAATGTAGTGATATTCCCTATTGTTTGTGATCTATATTTGTAAATGTCTATATGATTTGAATGAATTGATATTAGTATTGTCTAATGATTAATATTAACAGATTTGGAAAGTTGTTTTCAATGTTTTTTTTATTTAAAATTCTAATCTTACTAGGTAATAGGTCTAGAGAAGGGAGATGGTCTTGGATTTATTTTTCTTTGGAATCTTGGGTTGAATCAAAGCTTGCATCAATGGTTCTCTCATGCTTAGGTGATGGTGGCAATGTTGCAGAGAGGGGTGAGGTGAGGAAAAGAAAATGAGGAAATTACACAGATTAAGTGGGCTTTTTTTAAAACCGTAGGATTAGTAAATTGCCATGTGTCATTTAACATTTCAATTAGAGTTTTTATTTTTTATTTATTTTTTAAATTTTTTTAATCTGACATGGCAGTATAGTTATCGATTGATGTGGCATGGAAAATTATTTTTTATTAATCCGTTTGACACATCGGCTTTTCCCATTCAAAGGATAACGACAAGGACTAAATTAACCACGATATTAAAACTATTAAGGACTAAGTTGACACAATTAAAAAGTTAGGGACCAAATTGAGATATGTTGTAGAGGATAGGGATCAACTTTATAATTTACCCTTTTTTTTTTTTTTAAAGAAGAGTATAAATGCCATAATGCTACCACCACCAATTTATACCACCACCAGTTTATATTGGAATTTGGAAAGCATCGAGGAAGTCCTAGTTCAGGAAACTTCATTCAGGTTAAGCACCGAATTAAGCTAAAAATAAAAAATTAGCGAAAATATATTCTTAAAAAAATCTTATGAGGGGCCCAAGTTTGACTCAAATTCTCTTAAAACCTATCTAAAATAAGGAAAAAAAGCCTTATTCTACGAAACTATGGAATTTTATAAAAATGAATATAAAAACATTTATAAACAACAAAAAATTAACTATATATTCCTTACTATCTCAATAGGAATCAAGAAATACATTTTTATAAGTATAATTTTGCCTAAACCTGATATATATTAGAAAACTTGAAGTCCCTGTTAGGTTCTAAATGTTTAGAACAATTGGCAAATCGTAAACACAAACTTGTCTAGATATAGATCTTAGAGTCTATAGGTTTTATTAGACAATGCTCAAGGTGATTCAAGTCAAGATTCAAGAATATACAAGCTGTAGGAAGAAGACTTCATATTCTGCTTGGTTCGAACGATCGAAGAACAGGCTCGATCGATTGAAAATCGTATCTGCAGAATTTTAAGTCGGCCCAAACAGCAACTTAAGCCCATTAAGGATTAGGGTTTCAGATCTACTTCTCCCACTATATAAAGGAAACTCTAAGCCACGTTTTTGGGATTTTTTGAGAGAGAGATTAGAGTGCCTCTTGTGCCTCTTTTTATTTTTTAGGGTTTTGTACCCAAACCTCTCTAAGTCTTTGTTGCTCATATTGCTGTTTATGTGAATCTCTTATGAGATCTTTGAAGAGCTTTCCTTCACATAAACTTAGGGTTTTCAAGGTAGATATTATCTACATCTTGATGATCAACAAGATTGCTGCCATTGAAGCTTAAAGAATATCAAGCGTGGGTGCTTGTAGCTGATTGAAGAATTCAAGAAAGAAGGAATCCGTGGATTCGGAGCTTGGACGAAGTCGTGTCAGTAAGTTCTACTAGTAGGTAGCATTAAGAAGTCGAGCGGGGAGCTTGTAAGTCCTTTTGTATGAACTTCGATTCTTTTATAGTGAATTCAGTTTTGCCTTGAGGATCGGTGGGTAAAATCCTCCCCAGGTTTTTTACCGGTTTGGTTTTCCTGGGTGATCATATCTTGTGTTATTTATTATTCTGCTGCTTTATATTCTTGATATAATTGTTTGATTGTTTTAACCTAGAATTGCATAATTTGACTAAGTAACAACTTGGCTAACTAACTAGGCTACTCAATCTGATTGTGTTTTAAGGGGTCTAAATTTCTAACAAGTGGTATGAGAGCGGGTAGCTATTCTGTTTTAGATCTTTTGATCTAAGAGCTGATCCTTGACCCCTGTTGTCATGGATAATTTGAAGTGTCTTTCTGCTCATGCTTCTGCTGATTTTATTGATACCTGTGATGTTTTGAATAAAAAGGACACTATTGTTTCTGTTGATTTTTTTGATACTTTTGAAACTCTTCGTAAGGAATTATCTAAATATTTGAAAATTGCTAAGAAATTTAAAGAAGAGTTAAAATTGGCTAATCTTGAAAAAAAGGAATTGATTGTTAGATTAGATGAGTCTAATAAAAAGAATGAATTTTTGAGAAATCAAATTTCCTCTCAAGATGAGAAGATGAAAAGTTTGGAACAAGAGTTAGTTGAGTCTCAAACTAAACTTGAAAATTTGACTAGTACCAAGCCTGTTGTTGATAACAAAAGTGTTTCTGTTTCTCTTAAGCCTAAAATTGAGAAAGTTTATATCCCTCCTTTCAAGAGAAATAATAAAGAAAAGGCTTATTTTGCTAGGTTAGACAAAAGTAAAAGTTCTAATGTAGACGCTGAAGTTTCTAAACCTATGTCTAAACCTACTGTTAGAGAGCATAATAAATTTGTTTTTATACCTACCTGTCACCTTTGTGGTGTTGTTGGTCATATTAGACCAAACTATTCTTTGTTGAGGCAAAAACCTAAATCTGAGACTAGATTTGTTGTTAGGAATACTGATGTTCCTAAATTTGTTCCTGTTTGCCACTTTTGTGGTGTTCGTGGCCACATTCGTTCTAATTGTCATAAGTTGAAACTTAAGCATTCTGTATGTCAATCTAGGCTATGTGATGATATCTCTCTTGCCATAAGTCCAAATAAATTGTTTCATATTCTTTTAAAAAATTTGAGCTTGTTGGCTTATGAAAGGAATTTGCAGGATTTCAATCTCTCTCAGAAATTTGGTATAATCCCTCAAATACACTCTTCTTCACATGGATTTTCACCTACAAAGTCGAAGACTCGTGCTAGATGGGTGAGAAAATATTCTCCAAGGTGAGTGTTGCTAACTTGTCCCTGATTTAATTCTTTCAATTATTTGTGGACATGTTTTGTTTTAGTTTTTGGTTGTTTTATTTTCTTTGATTGTTTTGTTTTTATTAAAAAAAAATCCAAAAACATTGAAAATTTTCAAAAAGACAAAAATATTTTATTTTGTGTCTAGTTTTTCTTTTTGAGGATTACATGAATTATGATATCTCTCTCTTGATTTAGAACATGCTTGACATTGTGGAGAAACTTGAATAGTATGCTAAGCTATTTCTGATTTTGTGTGAGTATGTACTAGTTTGTACATGTACTCATGGGTTAATTAAGAAATTGATATTTCTTGTTTGTGTACCCTCTATAGCTTAGTTAAACACTGTCATGCATTGCATTTGCATTGTTCATTTAGCATAATATGTGCTTTTTGTGTTTGGTCATAAATTTTCTTTTAGAACCAAAAGGATTTTTGTGTTTTGTATTTCACATCTTGGGTTTATAATCAAGGGTTGGCCATCTTATCTTTACATAACAAGTTTATGTACCTTGTTTAACTTTGATGAGCTTATTTATTGCACTTTACTAGTTTGAGCTTTGTAGTGCATGTTGTGTGGGAAAGATGTTTATAGTTTTTGATCACTTTGTCTTGATCTTGAAGTCACATGCCTTTGATTGTCAGACTTGAACTTTTTGAGAAAGGCATAAATAACCATCTCACCACTATTCACTAGCCAATCATGAACACCTTAGTGCATATCAAAAGATTCTGTGCTCGAGAAAGTGTAGCACATGCACAAAAAGAACATAAGGTGATGCCTCGGCTTAATTGCTTAATGCTTAAAATTGGTGTGTACTATTAGGCTTGATGCCATCTCACATAATTAAAATTGGTGTGTATTATTAGGCTTGATGCCATCTCACATAATTATGAGGCAAAAATACAAGAAACTTACATGATTGCAAGCTTATGTTTTAGGAGATGTGAGAGTTATATGATGTAACTTTTTAAGTGATAGTCTCTTTTAAATTCTATGTGATGAATTTTGTAGACTTTGTGATTGATTGCTATTCACATATCACCTCACATGTATCTCAAGTTTTTGCTAGTTGCACACACTACACAAGTTACTCTTTGTTAAACTTGGTACATTTTATTGTGTGTGATCTTGTTATGGTCATTCAAGATTAAAAGTTCCTTAATTTAATGCAAAATGTGTTTAATGTTTGCGCTTTGAGGACAAATTGATTGAAAATCTTGATTTTGGAAGTTCTAGGTTGAATTCAAGTATTTTTGAAAAAAATTTCGTCTCATACTCATGCATTTTTTTTTTTTATAAAACAATGTGCTTTGAGGAGTTTCTGCATTAAAATACTCTGTTTTTCAAAAATCTGATTTTCCTAGACTTTCGATCGATCAAACCTGTTTTTCGATCAATCGAAATTGCAATTAAATTTTTTGGTTTGAGTTTGCTTGACTCGATTGATGTTCGATCGATTCTCGATCGATCGAAACTGAAAAATTTTCAGTTTCTATGTTTTTAACCAAAAATTTTTTTCATGCATCATTTGTGTTTAGGATTCACGTGCATTGCATTGATTTTTGTATCCATCTTGCAGTTTTGCAGTCATATCTCTCATTTTTTTCACACATAACATGCATACACTTTGCTACATTGGGTACTCAACTTGATTTAAAAATTGATTGACTAATTTTTGGATTTTGTACATTCTAGTATATGCTTTTTCTTATGTGTGAACTTTAGAAAATATTTTTCTTAAGAGATATGATAGATAATCAATGTGCAAATATTTTCTCTACTCATGCAACTGTTTATAAGTCACATAGTGCCATGTTTGCATTTTATTGAAAGAGATAATATTTTTCCTTCATGTGTATCCTCATCTTAGTTTTTAACTTTGGTCCTGCTGGTGAGGATGTTCCTGATCCTGTTGGTGATGCTGCTGCTGTTGCTGATTTTCCCCCACCTCTTTTATTTTTCCCAAAACTGTTTTTCCCAAAACTTGTTTTATTTTTCTTATTTTTGATAGGGGGAGAAAAGTTTTTTTTTAACCTGTGTTGTTCATAGGGGGAGCTGTCTCTATTTTCTATAGAGTTGAATTGTTTTGTGTCCTCTTCTTTCTCTATTTTCTCTTATTCTTTGTTGCGTTTGTGGACTGTTTACTCTTTGTATGAGTTCTCTTTGTCAATACGTGAGAAAAAAGGGGAGAAATAGTTGATATGTGGGAATATGTGTGGAAAATACAAGAATATTATGTTTAGGGGGAGTTAACATTGTTTTTGATGTATCTAACTTAGGGGGAGAGTTAGTTTGCATATTTGTTGATTTACTATTTTTCTGTCACACATGCGTTTATGCGTTTGTTGAGTGTTTCAGGAAATATACAAGTTGATTCAATTGAGCTGTTGTCTACACTTACAACTGATGGATAGTAGTTAGGTTGAATTTGTTATAATGAGCATTTTATTGTATTGGGTTGTTCTTATATTTGAGCATTTCATTCTGTATGAAAGTTTTGTCACGAATTGCCAAAGGGGAGTTTGTTAGGTTCTAAATGTTTAGAACAATTGGCAAATCGTGAACACAAACTTGTCTAGATATAGATCTTAGAGTCTATAGGTTTTATTAGACAATGCTCAAGGTGATTCAAGTCAAGATTCAAGAACATACAAGCTACAGGAAGAAGACTTCATATTCTGCCTGGTTCGATCGATCGAAGAACAGGCTCGAACAATCGAAAATCGTATCTGCAGAATTTTAAGTCGGCCCAAACAGCAGCTTAAGCCCATTAAGGATTAGGGTTTCAGATCTACTTCTCCCACTATATAAAGGAAACTCTAAGCCACGTTTTTGGGACTTTTTGAGAGAGAGATTAGAATGCCTCTTGTGCCTCCTTTTATTTTTTAGGGTTTTGTACCCAAACCTCTCTAAGTCTTTGTTGCTCATATTGCTATTTATGTGAATCTCTTATGAGATCTTTGAGGAGCTTTCCTTCACATAAACTTAGGGTTTTCAAGGTAGACATTATCTACATCTTGATGATCAGCAAGGTTGTTGCCATTGAAGCTTAAAGAATATCAAGCGTGGGTGCTTGTAGCTGATTGAAGAATTCAAGAAAGAAGGAGTCCGTGGATTCGAAGCTTGCACGAGGTCGTGTTAGTAAGTTCTACTGGTAGGTAGCATTAGGAAGTCGAGCGAGGAGCTTGTAAGTCCTTTTGTATGAACTTCGATTCTTTCATAGTGAATTCAGTTTTGCCTTGAGAATTGGTGGGTAAAATTCTCCCTAGGTTTTTTACTGGTTTGGTTTTCCTGGGTGATCATATCTTGTGTTATTTATTATTCCGCTGCTTTATATTCTTGATATGATTGTTTGATTGTTTTAACCTAGAATTGCATAATTTGACTAAGTAACAACTTGGCTAATTAACTATGCTACTCAATTTGGTTGTGTTTTAAGGGGTCTAAATTTCTAACAGTCCCTACATTTGACCATAAAGTTAATAATTTCAATCCTTGAGTGCAAAATGATTGCAACTTTTATTATTGTCGAGGACTCTTACTCTGATTCTAGGATGACTTCTAACTCTTGGTTCAAACACCTTGCAGGCATACTTACATTGATTCTTGTAGGGCCTGTAGATGCAAAGGGATTAGGAGGCATGGTTAACTTATCTCCTTCTCCTTCCAACATTTGGACCACAACTTTCATTAAAGGACGATCCACTGGGTGCCACCGGATGCACCAGAGTCCCACAATTGCGAGTTTCTTTGCAATTTTAGCATCTCCATTATCCTCAATATAGACTCGTAGGTCTTCTTTTTGCTCTAACAAAAAGCTTGTTACGTAATTGAGAGAGAGAGAGAGAGAGAGAGATAGATATATATATATATATATATATATTGTTTTCAATAAAAATGGCTTTATAATTTGATAGTTGGGTTAAAAGGACTTGAATCCTAAACATCTCCATTAAAAAGTTAAAAATAACAAAAAGTGTCAATTGAGTTATTTAACTCTTGAACCACCAGCTACTATCAAATCATCAAAAGAAATAAATAATTCATAAATTCATAAACTAAAATTAACTCAATTGTTAAAAAAAAAAAAAAAAAAAAAAAAAATCATTCTCAAATAAGAGACTTAAATTTGAATCGTACTTACACCGAAACAAATTGGTGTCTTTATTATGAACTTATAGTATCCGTCATTGAAAAAAAAAATTAGTTAATAAATTTATCTATAAATTTGTTTCATATCAAGTTTGGGACTTTGGAAAAAGATAAGGAAGCTTCATTTACTCAATCATGATAACGTTGTTTCAAGGGAAACAAAGATCTAGTATGAAATTCCATAAGGAGGAAAAAAAGAAGAGAAGAAAATGAGTTAGTATGAAATTGATTGAGCATGAAAAGGTGACCAAAGTGTTCCTCGTTACATCGACATACTTTAAATTATCATGGACTCCGTAAAGTTCTAGTCAATGTTGTGCACATCATGGGATTTTGTAACATTTTAAGTTACAACATATTTGCGGTTCTAGTCCAAAATGAGTTTTTCTTTGCAAATTCATATAACTGGGAATATAGCTCACAGTATTTTCAAGGAAATTTGTTGCAGATGGATGGAATAGCAGAGCTACAGTTGATAGATAGCAGTATTTATTCAACTGGCTAAGCTACTTGTAGTTTATGATTGTAGTAGCTAAACGACATGTGTTCTACTTAAGCTTACGTGTAATAGTCAGTTAGGTCTTTTCCTATTTTCTCGCTCTCCTCTGATTCTATATATAAACACCAGAGGCTATGTATTTTACATTCAGTTTTTGATATACAATTGCATATAGAGATTCTCTCTCAAAGCTTTCTATGTGTGATTCTTAATAAAATTGATAATTATATGAAAAATAATGTAACTTTGAGGCATGTTAAAAACTATTTCTTAAAAATTAAAATTGATAACTGTCCTACTCAAAGGAGTTTATTATTCAATTATAAGTCCCCAAAAAAAAAAAAAAAAAAACTGATTTTCTTAGGCACACTTGCCCAATCGAGTGTTAGATAAATTTCAAGGAAACTGTTTTGTGTAATTAAAACCCAAATTTTGTTGTCTCACACATAATTTCGCCTAACATGATGAATCTTGCTCAATCAAGAATCCTTCTGCAACACTCATACTCTTTCTTCTGAACTTGAACTTCAATGACTCAATGCAATTACAATTTAAATAAAATTAAAATATATGGAAACTTGCAATTACACTGAAACCATTTTGATTTTTGACATGGAAATTTGCCAACATTACAAATAGTTGAATGTAAAAAGAACTATTGCCAAGATTACAAACAGTTGAATGTAATAGATGAAGTCAAGTGTGAGAATTTCTTCCATAGGTTTAAGGTCAAGAGCTTGGAAGAAGAACTAGTTGAATGTAATGCCAAATTGAAAAAAGTATCTAGTGCCAAGATTGATGACAAATTAGGGGTCTAAATAGCAATTTTTCAATTGGTATCAAAGCATAGGTTCATTCTTTCAGATTAATATGGAAGCATCTCCTATAACGCTATTTTTCAATTGGTATTAGAGCATAGGTTTATTGTTATAGGATTAATTTGGAAGCATCTCCATAAAAAACAATTTTGGTACAAGTTTTCTTATTATTTCTCATTAGATTTCATTACTTAAATACATTCCATTTTATTCCTTTTTCTTTCGTTCTTTTATGATTTACTCATTCTATTTTATTTCACTCTTTTAAGAACTTTCAAACGAACTGTTAATGGATTAATGTGAATTTGTGATGCAAGTGTAGCTACGTGGAAATTAGCTACTAAACAGAGACACCGCTTGTGTCCTGTTTTTGTGTGCATAACATGCAACCTAAACCAAGTGAAGAGCTGCCAAATAATTATAAAGAGACTTCCATGAAATTTCCATGGACCATAACTGTGTTTAGTTTTGGTTGGTGACGGTGGGTCATGTTGACGCGCAAGTGCCCCCTCAATTTAGCAAGTTGATAGAGATAAATATATATATATATATATATATGAATAGAATCTCAAATGTGAAAACAAGAAAGATAAGAATTACACTGCTTGCAAAAGTCGTATTTATTGACTCATGGCTTCAATTTGAAAGGAAGGTGCATGGAACATCACACAAATATCGGTGAGACTTTTTAGCGCATTTTTAGGGGAATCACAGTGCCCACTTTATCATACAAATGAGTGTTTCAAATAGTCAACAAATTCATGTTCAAAAAGAGCAGGTATGAAATTGGTAGAACATGACAAAGTGGCTGGTACTGATTCTATACTCAACAAATAATCATTCTCCCCTGTTTGTCCTTTGTAATTAATCTGTCTTTTGTGTGTGTGTGCATAAATTAATTATTGGACAGGATTTTTTTTTTTTTTTTTCTTTTTATCACTGCTGTCACTAAAGATAATATCTTCTTCAGTCAACTAGCTAGTGAAACTTCTCATCTACGTAGTTGGACTTGGACATAAACTAAGGCTAGTTTACACATCATTCGTCCTACTCTTAGTTACGCGTTTTCCTACCATTTTGTTTTGGTTATTAGTGTGAATGAGATGCCAGATTGTATATCTTGATTTTGAACATTTACTAGTCTTGGTCAACTAGAACATAAATCTTCATTCCTATGCATCTTATCTTCTTTGAAATCCAAATATTGCAATTCGACATTTAGTACTTGAATAGTTGCTGCAATCCAAGGTAATATGCAAGGGCGGAGCTATAGCAATGCTTAGGGGGGCCATGGCCCCCCCAAATTTTAAAAAATTCTTTTATATTATGTGTAAGTATTAAAAAATTTAAATATTTAGCTACAAAAATAGAATTTGGCCCCTCCAAATGTTTGAGTTAGTCCAATGATGCTCATAAAAACCAATAAAATTTTTCAATCGATCTAGTAATTAAACAAGGTAGTTTTTGTTTTCTCAAATTCTTTTTTTTACATGTTTAATACTAAATTAGACAGCTTTTGTATACTCATTGTAACTTAAAAGATGATAAGTTCCCCTAAAAATTATCTTGCTAAGATACATATGTGAAAGTTGTTAATTTTACATACAATATGTATATTTTATAAATTATGACCAACTTTAGTATTAAAATATTAATGTTTATATATGTGTATGTGCATTTACGCATGTGAGTGATGATTTATCTTGACTTATAATTACTATATTAGTATCGAAATTTGGCCCCCCCAAACAAAAAATCCTAGCTCCGCTAATATGGATAAAGCAAGAAATCTTAGGCGAAAAGCACATTTTAGTCCCTACATTTTTAGGCGATTCTCATTTTAGTCCCTATATTTTATTTTTACCGCTTTTAATCCCTATCCTGAAAAACAATTCCATTTTGGTCCCTGCCGTTACATCATAAACGGATATTGCTGACGTAGCAAACGGCATTGATAAATAATAATAAACTAATGTCTACGTGGCATAAATTAATAATAAAAAAATATTTTTTGACATTAAAAAATGCCACAACAGCATCTAAATTAAAAAAATTAATTTATTAATTTTAACTAAATAAAAAAATTATAAACAGAATTAAAAACTAAAAATTATATAAATTAGAATCTAAACGTGTCTTAAACAAGAACAACAAGAACAAATCCAAGAACACAAACCCAAAAATTTTTTAAAAAAAGCAAAACAAAAATATCTCCTCCGCATCGAAAAGAACACAAACCCAAGAACACAATCTCAGGTCAAGAACACAAACCCAGAAATTAAAAAAAAAAAAAAAAAACAAAGGTATCTCCTCTGCATCGAAAAGAACACAATCCCAAAAATACAATCTCAAATCAAGAACGCAAACCCAGAAATTAAAAAAAAAAAAAAATATATATATATATATATATATATATCTCCTCTGCATCGAAAAGAACACAAACCCAAGAACACAAAGTCAGAAATTAAAAGAAAAAACAAAGATATCAAGAACACAAACCCACAATCTCAGGCGATGCGGAGGCGTGGTCGACGGCCCAAATATCTCCTCCGTATCGAAATCAGCTTCCGATGTAACTCCGATGTAACTCCCAAATATCTCGACCGTGCAACTCTTCTCCACCCCCAAAATCTCGTAGTAGTCTTTCTTCTTCTTAATCTGCCTCACGATCGCGATTTTCTGTGTACGAGGCCGACGCGGACGCCGATGAGGCCGACGATGAAGACGGACCTTGGTGGCGGACTGATGGCTAATCGGACGGTTTCGATGGCTCCGATGTGCCGTTATTAGTGGACCCGGAGGAACCTTGAGGTTGTGGATCCCCAGGCCCATTGGATTCTTTCTCAATCTCCGATGAGAGATCATAGACCGGAAGAGTGGGATCGAGACGACGAGCTTTGGAGATGAATTTCAAGGCTTGGCTTCGATCTCCAACTTCTTCGATCTCCAACTTCCATAGCTTGTTTACCGATTCTCAAGCATTTCAAAGCGTCATCTTTGTTCCCTTCCATTTTCCAATTAAGTAAAAATCGTAAACCCCAAGGAAAAAAATTTGGGGATTTTGAATTTGGAAAAAAAATGTGAAATCGAAGGATTAGAAATTGGAGTGGATTGAAAATAATGGAAGAGAGAAAAAGGGAAAGGAAATGAGAGAAATTAAGGTTACAGATGGAATCGAATAAATAAGCGAGATGGGGATTTTTTTTTTTTTTTTTTAATTTCTAGGTTTGTGTTATTGAATCTGAGTTTGTGTTCTTATATCTGGGTTTGTGTTCTTATTCAAGACACATTTAGATCTCAATTTATGTAAGTTTGTGTTTTTAATTCTGTTTTTAACTTTTTATTTAGTTAAAATTAATAAATTAATTTTTTTAATTTAAATGCTGACGTGGAATTTTTTAATGTCAAAAAATATTTTTTATTATTAATTTATGCCACGTGGACATTAGTTTATTATTATTTATCAATGCCGTTTGCCACATCAGCAATATCCGTTTATGATGTAACGGCAGGGACCAAAATGGAACCGTTTTTCAGGATAGGGACTAAAAGCGGTAAAAATAAAATATAGGGACTAAAATGAGAATCGCCTAAAAATGTAGGGACTAAAATGTGCTTTTCGCCGAAATCTTATTATGAAGCATTTAGACACAAAATATGAACTAATAGACTATAAAAATAGAATCAACACAAATTATTTTGTAAAAATTAGTTGAATTGAAAAAATCAACCCTTGACGTCAAGGTAAATGATCAAAATCAACTCTTGGTCATTGAACTATCCAGTTTGGTTCATTTCATGCTCTAGATCAGACTGATCTAATTTGCAGTTTAGGTTGTGGGTTGGATCAGGTTGGATAACCCAATTCAATATTAATGTAGCAATTAGCTAGTAAACTACAAAGTTACGTGGTTATATTACTCAATTTTATCTCAAATGTTATAAATTTCCTTGGAATAAGTTAAAACACGCTTGAAATATATATATATATATATATATATTTTAAAAATGTTTACTAATTGCAAAGTTACTTAAATAAATAACTTTTTGATGTGGCTTTTCAAACTAGGAGATATCATAATGGTAAAGTTATTGATTTTTTCCCTCTTTAATGGCAGGTACTGCCTTGAGGCATGCAAGGATACGTGAACTTTTGTTGTATTCCGGTTATCCTGTTATAATTTTAGAACTATTGTGGAGTTTGTAATATGTGGTCTTTTAATTTGATGTACGTGTGGTTGAAGACTTGCAGCACACATTGAAGGAGATTTGGACCCAGTTATATTTGAATACTAAAAACTACTCTTTAAGAGTTCTCAAAATACATGTTTTCAATCACCTAAAATACCTATTTTCAACCACCTAAACTGAGAACTATTATCTAAAAAACCTCATTTGAGTACCCTTCCAAACACAACTTAAAAGTAAGGCCCATGTATTTGGCATTTAATCAACCCAAAACAGTTTTCAAGTTTCCTTACCGAACTGGCCCATAATATTGTGTTTTGATATAATATAGATTTTGTAATATGTAGTTCTTTAAAGTATATGTGCATGGTTGTGGTTCTTTTTTTCAAGAAAATTTTTTTAAGGAAAAAAAAAAAAAGGAAAAACCTTATTTTAAGGGTTGAGAGACCCTTTAACAACCTCATTTATCTAGGGTTGTAATTTCAAATCTTTGGATCTTTAGTTATTTTTACCTTTTTCAAGGGTTGGCGATCATCAATAAAGATAAAACACTTGTTTTGAGGTTCGTGAAGGCTTTCGAAACTTTGTTTTCGATGGTGTATATTTTAATGGTCATTAAGGTATGTCCAGGCTCTAAAAAATAATTTTTTTTCGAGAGTTTTTCATACGTTTTTCAAGGGTTTTGACCCTTGAAAAATACTAGTTTTTTTTTTTTTGGCAGTGGGTGTTGTACATAAATGTGGCCACTTTGTAAAGGTGACATGTGTTGTTTGGCACAGGGTTTGAGTAGGCTTCTTCATAACAAAATTTAACCCATTTTACATCAAATAATATATGTAAGGACTCAATTTGAGTTGGATGTTAGGTTCCCGGCCCAAACAATACATTTATAAAGAGTGGGCTGAAAGGCTTAGGTGCTGGCCGTTGATCACCATGGCCAAACTTACATTAAAAAATGGCTAAGTGTTTTCTTACAAATGAGGGATTGCTCCTCGGACTGTGGCCGAGGAGGACTTTTCTTTTTCCCCCCCCTCCTTTCTTTGGGGTTACAAACTCTTCTTTTATAGTTTTCATCTTCCTATCTTCTGCTTCCATCTGTTGATCATCTATTCGCTTTTCTTCTGGTTGTCCGTCCCATCAGAGGCCTTATCGGTATTCAAGTGGCTCGCTCTAACCAACGTTACCCTGTCAAAGGGTTACCTCCCCATTAATGCGGCCAGGGGGGTTAGTTGAGTGCATTCAATGCGATGGTGACAACTTACTTTGGGGTTAAACTCTCCCCAAAACCACCCTCGTCAGGCCGAGGACAAGGTATCCTCGGCCTGGTCCTAGGAAAGTAGGCTTCCCCCCTTTCTCCTCAGAAATAGCTTGCACTCCTCGGCATGGGCCTTGGGCTTGCTATATGATGGGCCGAGGTTATCAGGCCCACGGGCCCCACAATAGCCCCTCAAAACTCTGCTGCACGTTCTCTCGAACGGGGAGGAGGGTTTTGATACATGCGGACTCACTGGACGAATGGCCTCACTTCAGTTTATACTGATGCTGGCGGCTTCTTGACTGCCCGATGCGCGTTTTTAGCATTTCGAGACTTACTGAGTGCCCTCATTAAAGTATGGCGGCACCACGTTTCCCACTTTTAATGGCATGATCTCCCGCCTTTATGAGCAAGCGGTTTCTTTTGGAGAAATTAAGGGAGAGTATAAATACCTGTTTGACTTGCCTGGTTCCATTATTTTCACAATTACCATCGTTGATGCACATAGTTTGAACTTGACTCGACTGGCACACTATCTGAAGAGTATCGTCATACCTCTGTAAGTTTTCTTTGTCTAGTGACCCCAAATTTCCCTGATTTCACTTTTCCTTTTCTTTTTTTACAGCTTGTAGTTGTCTTTTGGGGAATGGGTAAGTTTAAGAAGTTGGTCGAGTCCGATGAGATGATGAACCAATTCATGGCCAAGTATGGGGTACCCAATAATGTAAGTTTGAAGTACTGTGAAGAAGGAGAGTGGTACCTTAGAAGGAGAGAGGGTGAGGTCGTAATTCCAATAGTTGCTTTTGTAGAAGGAGGGATGAGAATCCCTATGAGGCCGGTGACCCTCAATTACCTTAGGCATTTCCGCCTGGCTCCCATTCAGTGTGCTGTGAATGTGTTTAGGATACTAGGGTGTGTAGATACCCTGAATGAGAAAATGGGGCTGAGACTGACTCACCATGATGTGAACTGGTGTTATAACCTTCATCACCTGAGGAGCAAGACATATTATATGAAGACAAGGGACGATAGGGTTCGTCTTATCCAGTGTCTTCCTGATTCTAATAAAGGGTTGAACCAAGACTTCCTCATAGTGTCGGGAGAGTGGCACGACGGCTTTCACTGCCCAACTGTAGAGGGGGAGCCAGGTAGGGCCTCCGATGCACACGATAATCTAGGTTTCAGCACCTTCAAGTTTTATATCTGTATATTCGATTTGGTTGACTAACCATGGAAGTTTTGCCTTTCTTTTCGCAGATCCGCACGCCTTTGCACGTCATTTCCACCTAGTTAATAAGGCGGATTTGGAAACCGTTCTCAGGTCGGACCTCTTTTTGAACGAACCTGATAACCAAGTCAGGGCTGCTCATAAAATCCTCGAGTGTGACCCAGCTCAGACGTCATTCCGTGTTCCGCAGCACGTAATTACAGCTCGTGATCCTCGGCTTACGCAGATTACCGTGGTGGAGAGCGGTTTTTCTTTTACTGGGGGGTCTTACGTACCTGAAGGTATTCCGCTATCAGGTCCTTCTTCATCCCGGCAAGTAACAGTGGCCGAGAAAGGACCATCTAAGAAAGTAAGGGAGGTGGTTGAATTGAGCTCATCCGAGGACGAGTATAGTGTATTTAACTTAGCTGATCAGTCCGAGGATCCTCCCGGTGACCTAGGGGACCCTCACTTATCCGAAGCCGATCTTCAAGCCTTAAGAGTTAGTACTCCATCTGAGATGGGTTTAAAGAAACAGCCCCAGACAAGTCTTCTTGACCTGCTCGAAGGCGGTTCCAAGAAGGATGTACCAGGGGAGTTACAATCCCAGCCCCCAGCATCTCAGCCCCAGATTTCAACCATGCAAACCAGGTCATCTTCCACCCTGATAATAGCTGCCCCTTCTACTGAGTCTCCTGATTCGAAAAGGAAAAGGCTTTCTAAGGGCAAGGATCCAATAGATGGGAGCAAATCTCATTCTTCGCCCGAGGAGGGTAAGACTCGTAGACCCCCAAAGCAGTTGAAGCTCGGTGATCAAAAGAAAGGCAAGAAGGTCATCCAGCAGCTCCAGGCTCAAGCATGGCTGCCTGCTGCCATGCTTCATGACCAGCCCCTAATGGACAACGCGTCGATCCGAGAGTCTCAAGGAGACGAGGGGGCTCTCGTAGCCGAGGCCTTAGAGAAATCTCTTCTTCTTCCTATTGATATGGCTGAGCTAGAGAAGATGACTGGGGTAGAGGTTGTCCTCGACCTTAAGAAATATCTAGGCATGGTAAGTCCTTTGGCAACTGTTCTTTTTACTAGAAATTTCTGTTGCTTAGTATTTTTCTTTCTCTTTATAAAGCTGCTTGTTTTTACTGGCAGGCTATCCAAGCCCTTTTTAGGTTGGGCGAAGAGGTTGACGACCATAGTCAGGCCTTAGCGCAGGAGCGCAATAAATTCCTAGAAGCAGCCAAAACCCTTAAGAGATCTGAGGCCGACCTAAAGAAGGCGACCGAGGATCTGGCAGAAATAGCGAAGGCCAGGGATATTGCTGTTTCTGACCTAGCCGTGGTTAGGAAACAAGCTGAGGATCAAGCTGCCCACTTGCAAGAGGTTGAAAGCCAATTACAGAAGGCCAAGGAGGACGTTTCCTATATAAAACAAAATTTGACCAAAGCAATCCACGACAAAGGTGTTGTCGAGTATGCCAGAGACGAGGCTGTGAGAGCTAGAGACGAGGCAATTTTTGCAAGAACAGACGCTGAGCGCTCTGTGGAAGAAGCAAAAGAAGAGGCTTTCGCAGAAGGGGTGGCTAAGACTGAAGCCACCTTTCAGGCTCAAGTTCCTGCTGTGTGCAGGCATTATTGCTCTCAAACTTGGCATGAAGCCCTCAACCAAGCAGGGATTGATGCTTCGTCTGATCTTAGAAGGGTAGACAGGGTATATTACCCTACTGCCATTCGCGAGATTGTGCCTGCTGCTCCTGAGGAGGAGTCTTCCTTGCCCTTGGCTGAAAGTCAAGACAAGACCGCCGAGGACGCTCCGTTAAATGGTCAACCATCCGAGGGGGTCGAATCCCAGACAGCGTTGGGGGAAGTTGTAACTGAGGCTCAGGAAAGACCCCCAGACGTGGCAAGTCCTCCGACGGACCTTCAGAGATCTAGCTCTTGAGCTTTGACCCTAGCCTTTTGATCTACTTACTGAGTTTGAAGGACCCAGCATATGGCCTAGGATAGTCTTTTTTACTTTTTTCCTTTGATATTATTCCGTTTTCTGGCTCAGTGGCCTTGTAAGAGAATCGTGCACTTTCTTTTTGAATCGAATACTTGAGATTTTGTTTTCGTTTAATGATACTTTATTTTGTTTACTTTGCTATGGTATTCTATTCACTGTTGGTATCATAGGACCATCTATTACTATCCAAATATACATCGAAGGATTGTATTATAGCTTGGCATTGAGTAACGCTTTGGCTTTTCTCGGATCATCTATTTTCTTTATGGGTTTGAGTCCGAAGACCATATAATACCCTGGTAATGCACAATACTTATTTAGTTTCCTATAGGTTTGGGTCCGAGGACCATGCAACACCTTGGCTATGCCCATCACTTCAATTTTTTGTATAAGTACCTAGTTTCCCCATAGGCAATGCCTTGGTTCTGTCTAGTACTCAGGTATAATGGTGTGTGTAGTTTTACCATAGGCTTGGGTCCGAGGACCATGCAATACCTTGGTTTTGTCTACCACTTCAATTTTTATGTATGTATTAAATATAATCGGTGTGTGTAGTTTTACCATAGGTTTGGGTCCGAGGACCATGCAATACCTTGGTTTTGTCTACCACTTCAATTTTTTGTATAAGCACCTAGTTTCCCCATAGGCAATGCCTTGGTTCCGTCTAGTACTCAGGTATAATGGTGTGTGTAGTTTTACCATAGGCTTGGGTCCGAGGACCATGCAATACCTTGGCTCTGCCTACCACTTCAATTTTTATGTATGTATTAAATATAATCGGTGTGTGTAGTTTTACCATAGGTTTGGGTCCGAGGACCATGCAATACCTTGGTTTTGTCTACCACTTCAATTTTTTGTATAAGCACCTAGTTTCCCCATAGGCAATGCCTTGGTTCTGTCTAGTACTCAGGTATAATGGTGTGTGTAGTTTTACCATAGGCTTGGGTCCGAGGACCATGCAATACCTTGGCTCTGCCTACCACTTCAATTTTTATGTATGTATTTCCCTGTAAGTATCTAGTTTTCCCATAGGCAATGCCTTGGTTCTGTCTAGTACCCAGGTGTAATGGTGTGTATAGTTTCACCATAGGTTTGGGTCCGAGGACCATGCAACACCTTGGCTCTGTCTACCACTTCAATTCTTATGTATGTATTAAATATAATCGGTGTGTGTAGTTTTACCATAGGTTTGGGTCCGAGGACCATGCAATACCTTGGTTTTGTCTACCACTTCAATTTTTTGTATAAGCACCTAGTTTCCCCATAGGCAATGCCTTGGTTCTGTCTAGTACTCAGGTATAATGGTGTGTGTAGTTTTACCATAGGCTTGGGTCCGAGGACCATGCAATACCTTGGTTTTGTCTACCACTTCAATTTTTATGTATGTATTAAATATAATCGGTGTGTGTAGTTTTACCATAGGTTTGGGTCCGAGGACCATGCAATACCTTGGTTTTGTCTACCACTTCAATTTTTTGTATAAGCACCTAGTTTCCCCATAGGCAATGCCTTGGTTCTGTCTAGTACTCAGGTATAATGGTGTGTGTAGTTTTACCATAGGCTTGGGTCCGAGGACCATGCAATACCTTGGCTCTGCCTACCACTTCAATTTTTATGTATGTATTTCCCTGTAAGTATCTAGTTTTCCCATAGGCAATGCCTTGGTTCTGTCTAGTACTCAGGTATAATGGTGTGTGTAGTTTTACCATAGGTTTGGGTCCGAGGACCATGCAATACCTTGGCTCTGTCTACCACTTCAATATTTTGTAAACATTAAAAGTAATCGGTGTGTGTAGTTTTACCATAGGTTTGGGTCCGAGGACCATGCAATACCTTGGCTCTGCCTACCACTTCAATTTTTCCTGTAAGTATCTAGTTTCCCCATAGGTAATACCTTGGTTCTGTCTAGTACTCAGGTATAATGGTGTGTGTAGTTTTACCATAGGTTTGGGTCCGAGGACCATGCAATACCTTGACTCTGTCTACCACTTCGATATTTTGTATAAGCACCTAGTTTCCCCATAGGCAATGCCTTGGTTCTGTCTAGTACTCAGGTATAATAGTGTGTGTAGTTTTACCATAGGCTTGGGTCCGAGGACCATGCAATACCTTGGTTTTGTCTACCATTTCAATTTTTATGTATGTATTAAATATAATCGGTGTGTGTAGTTTTACCATAGGTTTGGGTCCGAGGACCATGCAATACCTTGGTTTTGTCTACCACCTCAATTTTTTGTATAAGCACCTAGTTTCCCCATAGACAATGCCTTGGTTCTGTCTAGTACTCAGGTATAATGGTGTGTGTAGTTTTACCATAGGCTTGGGTCCGAGGACCATGCAATACCTTGGCTCTGCCTACCACTTCAATTTTTATGTATGTATTTCCCTGTAAGTATCTAGTTTTCCCATAGGCAATGCCTTGGTTCTGTCTAGTACTCAGGTATAATGGTGTGTGTAGTTTTACCATAGGTTTGGGTCCGAGGACCATGCAATACCTTGGCTCTGTCTACCACTTCAATATTTTGTAAACATTAAAAGTAATCGGTGTGTGTAGTTTTACCATAGGTTTGGGTCCGAGGACCATGCAATACCTTGGCTCTGCCTACCACTTCAATTTTTCCTGTAAGTATCTAGTTTCCCCATAGGTAATACCTTAGTTCTGTCTAGTACTCAGGTATAATGGTGTGTGTAGTTTTACCATAGGTTTGGGTCCGAGGACCATGCAATACCTTGGCTCTGTCTACCACTTCGATATTTTGTAAACATTAAACGTAATCGGTGTGTGTAGTTTTACCATAGGTTTGGGTCCGAGGACCATGCAATACCTTGGCTCTGTCTACCACTTCAATATTTTGTAAACATTAAAAGTAATCGGTGTGTGTAGTTTTACCATAGGTTTGGGTCCGAGGACCATGCAATACCTTGGCTCTGTCTACCACTTCAATATTTTGTAAACATTAAAAGTAATCGGTGTGTGTAGTTTTACCATAGGTTTGGGTCCGAGGACCATGCAATACCTTGGCTCTGCCTACCACTTCAATTTTTTGTATTTATATATTTTTGTAAGTGGAAGTTTATCCTCAGATCGCTTTACTGGAAATGATTTACTCTTTGCATCAGACCATGATCTTTACGCGTGGCATTAACCTCGCCTCCAGCTCGAGGCCCCATCTTTTTCATTTATGACTCGCCCTTCCGTCTGTTCGTATTCCGCGCTCAACGCTCCGGTGCGCGAAACGCGCCTTCATTAATGCCCTCGTAAACTGACACGAGTCCAACCGTCCGTGGCCTCCTTGGAAATTGGAGACTTCATTACTGATCCGGCTGATAATACCCTTTTCGAATTCTGCACGAATTAATTCTCACCAAACTCTCATCCCCTATATAAAGTAAGTAAATGGTTACCCCACAACCCATGAACCTTTCAGCACAAACAGAGCAAAACACCTTCTTCCAACTTCACATGTCCTTTTAATAACCCCGCCGGAATTGTCGCCGGGACTGAAAAGAACCGGTATGGCCGCAGCCCCCACTGGGCTTTCGGTGCGGCAGAGTCTAGGCGTAATCCTGATGGTGCCCTTCGAGGTATCCCAGAGGGGTGTTGCTAGAAAACCTCATGTCTCTCCTCGGAGCACACCCCCGACGAGGAAGGCGCATGAACTTACCTCATGGGCGGTGCTCGAGTGTTGCCGTCTCCAATGGCCAACACTCGAGAGGGACGGAGAGAATCGAGGGAACATCATGGGGGAGGATACCCCCAAGCCCCTGCGTCTGCTTCTCTCTCTGTTTCAGCACTGCCCAGCCGAGGAGGGAGTGGTTGGGGGCCTGAGGGCATGATTGTCCTTCACCTCCTCCACCTCGTGTCAAGCTCTCCCATTCTTTTGATGCCAATAAAGGCACGAGTTGACACTTCCCTCCTTCCTGTTTTCCCCTGAGGCGGCTTCACCTGGGCCTCTGATTGTAGGAGTAGCTAGGAACAGCAGGTGGCTATTAGCTAGTAAATTTCCTTGTAACACAGGCTTACCTGAGCCTCTGATTGTAATATGTAATTGTTTATGTTTGAATTAATAATATCAAGATCCTTTGTTTTCCTCTTTCGTTTTTTTTTTTTTTTTTTTTTTTTTTTTTTTTTTTTTGTGTGCAATAAATACTTAAAATTTAGAACTCTTATCGTATTCAATCTACTGCAAAACAAATACTTATAACTTGGAACATTATCTTTTTCAATCTATCGTAAAACAAACACTTAGAACTTAGAACTTAGACAACCCTTAGAAGAAAGAACTTGGAACTTTATCTCCTTCAGTCTACTGTAAACCAAATTCTTAAAACTTAGAACTTTATCTCATTCAGTCTACTGTAAATCAAATTCTTATAACTTGGAACATTTACCTGGTGCACCGGCCAGCCCCCTAATCCTTCCCACAGACGGCGCCAATTGTAAGGACTCAATTTGAGTTGGATGTTAGGTTCCCGGCCCAAACAATACATTTATAGAGAGTGGGCTGAAAGGCTTAGGTGCTGGCCGTTGATCACCATGGCCAAACTTACATTAAAAAATGGCTAAGTGTTTTCTTACAAATGAGGGATTGCTCCTCGGACTGTGGCCGAGGAGGACTTTTCTTTTTTCCCCCCCCCCCCCATTCTTTGGGGTTACAAACTCTTCTTTTATAGTTTTCATCTTCCTATCTTCTACTTCCATCTGTTGATCATCTATTCGCTTTTCTTCTGGTTGTCCGTCCCATCAGAGGCCTTATCGGTACTCAAGTGGCTCGCTCTAACCAACGTTACCCTGTCAAAGGGTTACCTCCCCATTAATGCGGCCAGGGGGGTTAGTTGAGTGCATTCAATGCGATGGTGACAACTTACTTTGGGGTTAAACTCTCCCCAAAACCACCCTCGTCAGGCCGAGGACAAGGTATCCTCGGCCTGGTCCTAGGAAAGTAGGCTTCCCCCCTTTCTCCTCAGAAATAGCTTGCACTCCTCGGCATGGGCCTTGGGCTTGCTATATGATGGGCCAAGGTTATCAGGCCCACGGGCCCCACAACAGACATACACACATGTTTAATTATTTAGTACTATTGCTATGAAAGTACAATTTAAATTCTTTTTTATATCATGTAATAGTGAGTACTAATTAAATTTATGATAAAATTCACAATTTTTGTAAAAGAATGAAGCACTGGATCGCTCTACGTTTACTCTAACAGTATCTACTAATTTTTCTTCTGACACAAGCCCACTTCTAAAATAATGTTCTTTTGAATGGAAGGAAAAATATTACTTCGAGACTGGATACGGACACAACTTCCATGCCTAGATCTAAAATAATGTTCTTTTGGTTGAAAAAAAAAAAAAAAAAAAAAAAACAATTTCTTGACTTGTTACAGGAAATTACCGTTGCAGAACACTTGTAAACTAAGCTTTGATAAAATCAATATATGTTGGCATGAAACAGAACTTGTGTGATTTAATAGAAGTGGAAATTGGGTAGAAATAATACAATACCTTTGTCTTTGTCGGGGTCGAAGCACTCTGTTTTCAAATCAGTGCTGTTATTCTCAAATCTACATATCTTGCCTTTCCCTTCACAGTGACCGCACCTCGGTCCGGACCATGTCAATTCAAGAGAAGGAGAACTCCATATATCATATGGAACTGATGAAACGGTATACATCTTTGTACACGATAATATGGGCAAGTCGTCGATGTCATAATCCGAAGGAAAAGCAAGAACTGAGGTTGAAGCGCTATTAAGACAAGGGACCTGATATGAATATTCTGTATCTGGCGTACAACTGAAAAGGGAATAGTTAGAAAGAAGATTTGGGAATTGGAAAGGAAGGGAAGATAAATTGAGTCCCAGAATTTTCCGTGGAAAGCAATTATCTGAGTCAGTTACTTCGATTAACTGAGATTTGTAATCAATGTTTTTAACAAAGGCTTTTACTGAAGTAGGCAGCTCAAGCACCGTATCATTATTATGAGAGCAGTAGAGATCAAAGCCAGGATAGCCACAGTGCTGGTCTGGCTGCCTGTCTTTCAGTCGGAAAGGAAATCGGATGGGTGGACCGTTTCCACACTGTAATTCGGGACAACTACTGTGGCCTTCTCCAATGTCTACGATGAAAAGCACGAACAACAGTAAGGATGGGATAACTATTCTTAGGGAAATATCCATATCTGTGGTCTGGAAAGGCTTCTCACACTCCCCAGATTATCTAAGACTAACTATATGGATTATTACCCTATTTCTAAGCAATCAACGGTTGACTTGGGTCAGCCGTTGCTTCGGGTGGACTTCATAAGTGCATTTGTTTTTTTTTTTTTTTTACTTTTTTGCTTGGATTCATTGATTTAATAAGGGCTGTTATCCTCTAAAATATTCTCACGCGTGTAACTTTTTTCCAGGTCGGTCTACACATCGGAAGATTCAGAACTCCTCAGATATCAACTGGGCTGGTCCCTTATAGAATATATAAAGCTCATGATGAAAGTCTGAAAGCTTTTTGTAATGTGTTTTCTTTATGTACATGTACAATTCCATTGCTCACAAATCACAATCTTCTCATGGGTTACCTTTTATAAGTCCGCTGGGCCGATTTTGTAAGGCTGATGGCTTTTAGGACAGAAAAAGAACAATGATTTTCCTTTCTTCTTGATTTATTTAATACATTAAAAAAAAAAAAAATGACAATCACGCATTAATTTGAGCTAGTTGTTTTAATGACATTCCTGCAGCTAACGAAGGAAGAATTTTGATAAACTTTTCTTATGCCGTATGACCATACTGAAATTTAATTTTAATTAATGTATTGAACTTTCCACTGAGCTATTATTATTCTTATTATTATATTGTTAATTTAATATATTAAGATGATAAGTTATATTTTTCATGGATGTTTCAGTGAGAAAGCAATAAAGTGAGAAAGCAATAAAGATAAGGATGACTCTACTTGCAAAAGTGGGTATTCAAATTTGTACAGAAATACAACTTATAGGAAGCTATTTGTTGACTCATAACTTCAATTGGATACGAAGATGCATGACACAAAGATAGGAATGAGTCTACTTAGTTTTAATTTGTTGTGACTTGCCTGCTGGCTATCAGCAATTTTTCTATTTAGTATTTATTGAGTTGAAATATCATTAGGTAAAATAATTTATTTGGTTAATGTATTATTGCTGTGATATAATTTTTATTATTTATTAAATTGAAACATTGTAGGCAAATAAGTACTGAAATTTTGATTGATAGGCTTTACTAATTTTAAAACTTAAAATAAATATGAATTATGTCCAAAAATATTTAAAATATACATAGATAAATTTTAATTAATTAATTAATAGTCATACCCCAAACTTGTCGTACCTTAATTTTTCAAAAAATGTCATACCTCCCATACCCATATCATACCGCATCTATGTTCGTGTTCGTGTCTGAGACTTCAGGCCATTTATTTTGGTCATGTCTAAGAGCTAAAAGAATTTGGGGTTGTACTGGGATTTTTAAACCCAATTATGATGGCCAATTCAATAGTTTTCTAGAGCTATTTTGGAAGATGATGATGAATGATCATTGCGATGAAGGTGTCATTGCATTGGTGGGGACGATTGCTTGGAGGTTGTGGGGTAACCGGAATGAAATTCAAAAGGGAGGAAAAAGGATTGGTGAGTTGTGAGTTGCTTTGTGAAGCATCATTGTTGTTGCTAGAGTATCAAGAAGCTACTGCTGATGTACCAAAGCACTCAGATTCATTGGTACAACGTTGGATTCCTACTTCTGGTCACATGTATAATGTTAATGTGGATGGAATTGTTTTTAAAGCAAAAAAAAAAAAAAAAAAATCTAGGGGGGTAAAAATTCGTGATGCCAATGGTCTAGTGGTGGCTGCATTGAGTAAGAAATTTCAAGCTCCTTGGCGTCCTTTGGAGGTGGAGGCCAAAGCACAGTTTGCCAAAGATGTGGGATTATAGGAGTTCATTTTAGAAGGCAATTCTCTAAATGTCTTTCGTGCACTTGCAGGTTTGTCTCCTCCTTCAGCTTCGGTGATGCCTATAATTGATGGGATTCAAGCTTCATGTCATGATGTTAATTAGGAATGTGTTGTGTTTTCCTATGTATGTAGGTAGGGAAATAAACTTGTCCATCTTTTAGCAAAACATGCTGTCAATATTGTTGATTTTTCTATTTGGATGGAAGAGAATCATTGTTTCTTGGAATAAGCTTTTCATCAGGATGTAAGGTTTTCTTCAGTTTAATGAAAGTTTCAAGTTTCCTATACATATTAAGCTTTTGTATTTATTAAAATAATTGATAAAAACAATTAAGTAGTTGTTTCTGAATGGTTTTAGACCCCTTAAAACAACCAGATTAACCTAGTTAATTAGCCAAGTGATTAACTTAGTCAATTTCAGCAATTCTAGGTTATCACAAACACACAATCATATCAAATTTATAAAGTAGCGGAAATATAAAAGACACAATGATATGATCATCCAGGAAACCACACAGTAAAAACTTGGGGAGGATTTGACATAGCTATCCTCAAGGTAAACCTGAATCCACTATGCGAAAGAATCGAAGTTCATAAAAAAGGACTTACAAGCTCCCCGCTTGACTTCCTAATGCTACCCATCAGTAGAACTTACTAACACAACCACGTGCAAACTCCGAATCCATAGACTCCTTCTTTCTTGGATTCTCCAATCAGCTACAAGCACCCACGCTTGATAATCTTTAAGCTTCTATGGTAGCAACCGAGTTGATCATCAAGATGTTGAAGTAATCTCTACCTTGAAAACCCTAAGCTTTGTGTAAAGGAAAGCTCATCTAGATCTCACAAGATATTTACACAAAACAGCAAAATATGAGCAACAACTCAACTGGAGCAACTCTAAAAACGTGGCTAGGGTTTTTCTTTATATACCTAGGGTAAAAACAGAAAACCCAAAACGTTTAATGAGTTAGGGCTGAGCTGGAATATTCTGCAGAAAAACATTTTGCCCGAGATTCGATCGATCGAGTCTTTCCTTCGATCAATCGAGCCAGGCCGAAATGCACCAATGCATCTGCAGCCACTCGATTCCAACTTTACATGAAAGACTTAACTTTGAGCAAGCCTAAACAAGACTAAACAACCTGTTTTGATCATGGTTTGCCAACAATACAAATTAGAGTTCTAAATACATAAAATCATAAATCTTTAGAACCTAACAGTTTCTATCTATAAAAATTACTATTATTTGACAAAACCATATGATAATTAAAAAGGACGTCCATTCAGGGTAATCACAACTTCTAAAACCCAACTTATAGTCTATGATGCATGATATGTTATCATGTCTAACGTTGGTTAATTAGCCTAACAAATTTTTTTGTTCCGCACACATAATCTCTATATATTAAGAGGATTCAGAAAGTTAGTTATTTTCTTTCTTTTTCTTTTTTTTTTTTCAAAAATATCTCTAATTTAATTAACTTATCCTTATTCCTAAAACATAAAAATAAAGTAAAAATTGTAAATTGATAAAAAAAAAAATTATAAAAAAACCTACCCCTATTCTATAAAACTTCCCATTACCCCATGTACACAACCAAAATTACCCCATGTTCCTATAAAAAAAAACTACCCCATGTTCTAAAAAAAAAAATAAAAAACCTACCAAAAAAAAAAAAAAAAAATCTCATTGCATGCATGTGATGAGGCTAGTAATTCATACCTAAGTTTTTTTTTTTTTTTTTTGGATGAAAATTCATAACTGATTTTGATTACGGGTCAAAGTCGGCAAGGCAAAAGTATGAAGAAAGCAATTCAAAGTTGGCTGAAAAGCAAAAGTGCCGCAAAAGTAATTCTGAGTTTTTTAATCCCACGCGGAGGGAGTGGGGGATGTGTGGCTGGCTTTATTTCTCTTGATATTTAAAAATAAAAAGAATTTTATAAAGTTGTAGGATCACTAGTAATAGTGGTGCTAAAAAGCTATTTTTGGCACCACAATATATTAAAAAAGTGTTGCAACAGTGAAGGTATAGGTATATTTTTTACCTATCTTGCTACATAGCTATATATGGCTGTGCACTGTAGATGAGAGTTAAAAAAAAAAAAAAATTTATTCTCCACCCAATTAAAATGCTACTAGTTGGAAACCTGTGCAACGCACGGGAACTTACCTATTTATAATAGACTAAAATAATTTTATAAAATTTTAAATTGATTATGAAACTATACTATTGCATGAATTGCTCCTATCTTTTTGATTTACAATTTGATGAATAAGCCATTGCTTGAACATGCAATGGATTGCAAAAAATCTAGCTAACAAATTTAGATATAGCAAAAAATTAACTAAAAAATTCTGATGTTAAAACTTCCAAAAGGAAAAAAAAAAATCAAAAAATTCATTGGCACTACCTAGAAATTATTGAAACAAAACAAAATATATATGACTACCAAATAGAGAAATATAAGAGAAAGATAGGTTACCTTCAAGAGAATAATCCATAGTTATAACAGTTGAAATTTGCCAAACAGTTTTAGATATTGCAAAAAATTGAACCCAAAAATTCAGATGGTCAAACTTTCAAAAGACAATAAAATTAAAAATCAAAAGATTAAGAACCTACAAATTATAAAAACAAAACAAAAATATATAGTCATTATTGCGAGACAATTTTAGTAAGGATGGAAAGCTTTTCTAAGTTTTTATTATACAATTCTTCCTAATTGATGAAAAATTTGGTTCAAACATTGTCAAACACTTTAAAGGTGCAAATAATATAGGCTTCCAACGTAATCTTTAATTAATAAACAAAGAAGCATGACACCATAAGAGAAAACATAAGATAACATATAGTGCATGGACCTTACTCCACAACTGTGAAAAAATATCCACACAAAAGGAATTGGAAACTTGTACAACAAATGCAATAAGCTACCTCTGATGTGAGACAACCTAACACACGTCTCCGTAATGTAAAACTTAAGGTTATATAATCTAAAATAACATAGAATATAGCATCTTTGAACCATAAAAAAAGTTAGAAAACCTACTGCAATACTTGTAGTTATACCATATAATGTAAAGTACTACTTCATCGCCAATGAAAGTCATGTAAAATCTCATGGGGTCTTTAAGAATAGACAGTTGCAAGATCACCTCCACTAGACACAAAACAAAAGCAAAGAAAAAAAACTTATTCACAAAAAAGAGAAAAAGCAAGAGCAAGTGTACCAAAGAAATTGAAGCTTAGGGTTTTCTCTCTTAGTGGAAACGAACAGAGGAAGCTACTTTAGGGTTTTCAAAGATTTTATCACACTTAGAAGGAAAATCAAAGGAAATTCTTGTTAGGACTCCTGTTATTACTTATATATATATATATATATATAAGAGACTCCTGTTAAGACTCTCTCACTATTTAGTTTAAAAAATTAAAACTTTTTGTAAATCAAAATGATGATGTGGAAAATTGTGGGAGTTTTAGAGGCTTCAGTTATATAATATATATATATATATATATAGATTTGTTTGTTGATTTTTTTTTTCTATTCTTTTTATCCAACTGTGACTCACTCTCGCTCTCACTCTCAACTCCCTCTGAACTCTCACCTCTCTGTCTCACTACATGTTTAAAGAATATGAGTTCTTGTTAGTTTAACGAAAAAAGTTTTCTTATGGTCAAATAAAAGACTTAGATTCAAAGCTAACCTAAACCCCAAAACAAAAACAAAAAACAAAAAACAAAACCAAAAAACAAAAAAAGAAGAAGAAGAAATCAATTAGTGTATTGGCCTAATAATAAAGGGCAATTATTAAGGAGAGGATACTATAGGTTTCAAATCTTATTGTGTCTATAAAAAACATATTTAAAAAAATATTAATAATAATTGTGATTAATATAATTTACAAGATAATTATACATGACTTAATGAAAGAAAATATTTATCTTGAATTATGGTGCTCTCTAAATAATAAATTATTTATTATTTTCTTATATTCATTTTTTTTTGGTCCCCAAAATAAATTATGTTAAATACGTGTTTTAAGTATAAACTATGCATATATGTGTTTTTTTTTTTTAAGAAAAGTATATTCATAATATTTTATGTATTTGAAAATTATTGATCAACTTAACTTGGCCTCCCTTTAAAAAAAAAAAAAAAAAAAATCTGACTTTGCCACCAAATTCAAGCCAATAATCAACAGCCTGCATCATCCTTTGCTAATAAGAAGGCTGCCTGTACCTGCATCAAGTGAACAGCCAAGGGAATAAATCCAAATGCTCAAGTGCCAGGGCTTTTCTGGAATTAACCAACCTACCATTCACTGTTTTACCTAGCGTGGATTGTTCCAAGTGCTAACACCTGCTCTTCCATCCTAATATATAATACATTCAATCTTTAACGCACTTTTTGTTTCCATTTTCATCATGCATGTTTCAAGAATTAATTGATTAAAACTATTTGATACCCAATCAGTTGAAGGATTGATCGAAATTCGAGCAACCTGCAGCAAAATAAAACCTCCTCTTGTGCCAAAGTATGACTTATTTTGTTGTAAGCAGGATTATATTCGTAAAGGGCGAATAAAGTTAATGGTATGTTACTAGTCGTTGGTACATAAGCATTGTATGATATTAAAAAACTGGGTGTTTTGTCAAAAGCCTTGTATCTTGGGGATACAATTCATCTTCTTAATTAGGAGAATCATAGTTTAAATTTCCCTACCTCATTATTATGACTGTAAAAAAAAAAAAAAAAAAAAAAAGTTTTAGGGTATTCTTAAATTTTAAATATTATTTAATTCATTGTAACGATCCTCGAATTATCGTTAGCCACATTTACTATATACATTAAAAAGAACATTCAAAATTGAGGTTCATTCTATTTGTCATACCTAGGCTAAATTGGGTAGTCTGACCCGATTAACCGAAAACCAGCCCAAAGGCTGATTTTTTTTGTTGCAGTTCCGCCCATATGATGTTCGTTAAAATTAGTCAGCACCAGGATTAGAACTTGGGTTCTCTAGGATGATATATGCATGTCCAACATGTCAACCATTAAGCTGGTAAGATATAGAAAATTATTATATATAAACACAATTTATGTAGTAAATTTAATAAAAAATATAAACACAATTTATGAATTAAATGTAATAAAAAAATTAAATGACACATCATGGTTGGACCTTAGTAGAACCCCAATCTAAGCTCAAAGAGGTTGAAACTCTCTCTTTTCTAGTTCTTTGAACGGTTCAGGTTTCAAAACCATGATAATTATTAATAAAATTTAGATTAACCCAATATACGTGTAATGTGAGATTCATCATACACACAACACACACTTCATCATTATATAATTTTAAATATTAAAATTATGTTTTCAAAATTCGATTACTTTCACTTAAATTTCAGTTAAGTTAGGGTATCAACTATTAAGTACTACAATAATGTTTTTAAAGCACAATTTTAAAGAAAATGCTACATACTTAAAATATATTATTTTACAAAATTTGGGAGAGAATTCGGTTACATTTGCCTTCATAATTTCTTTCTTACCGCCACGTGTGCAATTTGTTAGTAATTTAACTAAATGTTTATAATAATTACAAAAATCTTCTAAAAAAATAATAATTATTAAAAAAAAAAAAAAAAACTTAGTAACTGTCAAATAATATATCAATATGACGTATGTGTGCTGACGCCAAATATTGTTGGTGCATTGCTCTATATATTAATGTTGATACTGTTCCACTACCACGAACTTGCGCTTCATCTTTCTTCAGCTGGAAACTCTACTTTTTACTTTATTAACGTTGAAGATGCTTTGAAGAGTGAAGACCACAGAAAGAATTTTTTTTTGTGTTTGTCTACAGCTGTATGTGGAAGTTTTCTAGTATGTACTAGTGGAAATATTCTTCTCTCTCTATCTCTACCTCCCCCAATGGCAAGAGGATTGACGTTCACTACTGTAGGACTCACTGTCCTTATTGTTCTTGTATTAGTCCATCCAACTTGCTGTGGTCCTACTGCTATGGTTAATGATAACTGTACCGCTTCTTCTTGTGGGAATATCTACAACATAAGCTTTCCTTTCCGATTGAAGACCGACCCAGAAAACTGCGGGGACTTCAGATATGAACTTTCGTGTGAGAACAATCGTACGGTGCTATACATATCTACACAATCCGTAGGAAAATTCTACGTACAGGAAATCAGTTACAACAACTACACAATCCGTATTGTGGACTCAGGTCTACACAAGGACAATTACTTCTCCTTCTCCACCCCGACTTATTCTTCATCTCGATATTATCTCAATTTTTACAGTCCATATTACACTTATCTACGAAAGGGGACAAAGGTGAATTACCGGGATCTCGAACTATCTCGGAGTTTGGTTTTGATGAGCTGTGAAAAACCAGTGAATTCTCCATTGTATTTGGACACTTCTACTTGCAATTATAATGACAACTCTTCTTCTATATCTGATTCCAAGAGGTATAGATATCTTAAAGTTGGTATAACCAACGCATCCCAAGTGAAGGAGTCGTGCAAAGTAGAGAAGGCGTTTCGGACATCGTGGCTAAGAAGTGATGATTCAAATATTTCCTGTAAAGACGTCCACAATGAATTGGTATATGGTTTTGAGCTTTCATGGCTCGAAAGAAATTGTGAAAGTTATTGCGCAAGAGACAGCTATTATTGCTACCTCAATGATTCGAACCGTGTTCAATGCATCAGTACTGGTGGGTAAATAAAGCGAGAAAGGCCATAACACTTTCCATTTACATGTTGACCATTAGTTTCCGTTTGCATGATTCTTGCATTTTTCCACTGTCACCATTCACTAACCATTTCGTGCATATATTGTTTCTATTAAACTTCTATAAGACCAAACTTCTTGGTGCATACACAATCCATAATAGACATCCTAGGATATTTTTATTCAAGTCACGGTATAATGGCTAGATTTGATTTTAAGTTCTCCAAAAGCTGATGTTATTCTTTTTTGTCAAAGCAGGATTGCTTAGACGTATCCCATATCAACTCCTAGGTGAGGTTTCTATCTTAAAAACTTGTTTGAAGGGTCAGATAAAGTGGACAATAAAATAGAATTGTATGAGTAATCGTGCTTGATGTGATGATGACACAAGTAGAGGAATAACCATGTACTTGGGCAATTGGTTGATCTCAAACTTTTATGCTTGAGGAAATGAAAAGTAAAAATTATAGAATTTCTTAAGAAGATAGCTTCTTGGTGCGTACGCCATCAATTCTAGTGTGTAATTAGCATGTTAGGGAATATTTATTGTAGTTTCCTTATAATGACCAAATTTAATTTTGTAGTTCTCAACGCTGATGTTGTTCTTTTATTTGTCAAAAATGCAGAATGGAGCCATAGCTATGAAAGATATAATGCAGAATGGTGGTATTACTTAGTCCAAAATATAGGATGGTTGTATTATGGACCAGATTCAGGACTAGCAGGTGAGGTTTCTATCTCAAAAAAATTGTTTGAAGGATAGTAATTAACATAGAATGGACAAGGAAATAGAATTGCATGAGTAATTGCACTATTGATGATATTAGAAGTATTTTGTTAAATGATTAAATTTATTATATTCCGATAGTTTAAGATTTTGGAAGATTCAGTAATTTAATATATAATCAGAGCAAGAAGCCCTGATAATCAAATTTCTTCTCCAAGCTCTTTCACCATTTTCATTGATCCTTCACAGAAAAACTCAGTCACACACCAATAACTCCAATCCAAAGGTCCCCAATTGCAAACCACTTTTTTGGTGTTTGTTTCTTTCCTCCCCTGTTCTTCCTCAATTTCAGAACAACCCATTTAGAAATCATATCCTTATTATTTCTTTCAAACACAACTCATTTAGATCAAACACACAAACACTATCAAATTAAGCCCATTCAAACAAAAAAAATGTCAAACAACCCAAACCAACGGTCATGAGAGAGATCGTAATTGGAGAGAGTCAAGGCGATCAGACTTCAAAATCGTGAGAGAGAACAGGATCGAAGTTTCTGTGACGTACCCGAGCAGAGAGAGATGCCGATTGGAGTGGGTCATGGTCGATCAAACTCAACTCAGCTTTCTCCGTTACGCAAGCTTGCTGCAAAGCTGTTGTTGATGGCGGTTACAGTTTCAGCATCTGGTTATTAAGACGCAAAGCCATGGTGTTGAGAGAGAAAGAGAGAGAGAGAGAGAGACTTAATCTCAGTGGTTCGGGGATAGAGCCAGACATGAATAAGAAAACAATAATATTTGTAGTTAGTTGATTAATGGTTCATTCAATAAGTCTATTGTTTGGATCGAAATTTTGACTAACGGCTAGTCTGGTGCAAATTCTAATCAAGCTCTTCTCAATGAAAGTGACGTCCTAATTTTAAAGAATATATATATATATATTTATATTATCAAAAGGATTACAAGCTTTATATACTAGCTGATATAAGCAATTAACAGAATAAACCATGCTAACCAGCTAACTAATCCTCTAAAGGTGGACCATGGTCTTTTGACAATCAGCTTCTCATGTTGCAACGATGGTAGAAGGGAATGACTGTAGGAAACATTAGAATGGTGACTGCATCCCTTTGGGTCCAAATATGGGATGCGTCGTTCGACATGATTTCTCCTCGGGTTGCTAAGGAAGTTGGTGGGCGTCTGGGAGTAGTGGAAGAAGTTGAATGGAAAAAAAGGAAGGATGATGTTAATTTTTTTATGCGGGTTCGAGTGGCCTTACCAATTATGAAACCCCTTAGGAGAGGTGGATTTATTGCTGGGATGGATGGGGAGAGGTATTGGGTGGATTTTAAGTATGAGAGACTTCCTATTTTCTGCCATTATTGTGGGATATTAGGGCATGATTTGAAGCATTGTGCAGCACACTATGCAGTGGAGAAGAATGGTGGAAGTATAGAGTATCAGTATGGAGAGTTTCTTAAGGCAGGATGGGGACGAGCAAGGGCTTCAGCCAGGCCATATTCCAGCACTAAACCCAGTTCGGAGGAAGGTGGAGGCAGTGATTCTATGAAGCAGCCTGTTCAGATGAGTCCTAGCTTGAAGGTGACGGCGGCAGTAGAAAATTCTGGAATCCCTAGTGCAAACGATGAGGCTAATTCCGTGAAAGTGGGAGTTGAAGCGGAAGTAAAGGCAGAAATTAAGCATGCAAAGGGAGCTGAGTTATCTAACCATGCAAACGTGAATCAAATGGAGTCTGAGAGTGTGTGCCCCACTCCAAATTTAATGCCAATTTTGAAGAGTAATGCTGATTCTCATATGAGTTGTGTGGAGGAATTAATGGGGTCCAACGTGGAGGTAGGGCAGACAGATTTTAGGGAGGTTGGGATTTACAATAAATCTTTAAATAATGTTGACAAACCCACAAATGAATTTGGGCTATCAACTACTAGGCCCAAAACTACTTGGACCCGTATTAATAGGATGGATTTTGGGCTTGGGGGCTTAACTAGAGCAATCACATTGTCATCACTTGGGAAGAGGGATGTAAGGGAGACTAGCAGTGGACAGGTTGAGGAACATGAAGCTAGGAGAGGAAGAATACTAGATGAGGAAGATAATCTTGTTGATATATCGGCGGGGGTGGACAGCTACCCTTGCCGGGAGCAATGAGGCTGATAAGTTGGAACTGTCAAGGGCTTGGGAACCCTTGGACAGGTAGAAGCCTTCGCAAAATTGTGAGGGAACAAGCTCCCATAGACTGTTTTCTCATGGAAACTAGACTGGACAAGGATGGATTTGAGAATTTGTACAGTGATTTGCCTTTCAATAATAAGATTATTGTTAAGCACCCTGATGCTGGGGGAGGATTAGCTTTTTTATGGAAGAATACTATTAGTTTGGAGATTATTAATTATACTGCAAACCATGTTTTAGCAGTGGTAACTGAAGAGGATGGGTTTAGATGGTTCTTGACTGGGTTTTATGGATGGCCGGAGGCACAACAAAAAGAGAAATCTTGGAGATTGTTGAAACATTTGAAGACCTTTGTAGAGGGACTTTGGATGATTATTGGGGACTTCAATGCTTTTCTACATGCTTCGGAGAAGAAAAGCAGACGGCCACCACAAACTTCACAGCTTGATGCATTCTGAGAAGCTTTGGAGTCTTGCCAGTTGCAAGATCTTGGATTCAAGGGGTATCCATTTACATGGAATAACAAGAGACCGGGAGATGCAAATACAAAAATCAGGTTGGATAGAGGTGTGGCCAATGAAGCTTGGCTAAGGAAGTTCCCAATGAGCAGAGTTACACACTTATCAACCCATGCATCAGATCACCTTCCACTATTGTTGCAAGTACAATCTTTTAATCATCAAAGGCAGCGAAGGGAGAAAAGTTTCAAGTTTGAGGAGGCTTGGCTGTTGAAAGCTGACTGTGAAGACACGGTTAAAGAGGCATGGGGTAGAGACAATAGTGATTCCCATGGCCTTGAGTCCATCAAGCAAAAAATTCAGAGGTGTGGAGTAGAATTATTGAGTTGGGGTTCGGCTTGGACCACTCCGGATGTTGAAGCTATCAAAGAGACTCAAAAAAGACTGGATCAATTGAATAAGGAAGAAATTTCTGAAACCAGCAAGGCCGAGTTTTTGGATTTAAGCAAAAGGATGGATGAGCTTCTCCAAAAACAAGAAATTTTTTGGGCTCAACGGTCTAGAGTTTCTTGGTTGAAGCATGGGGATAAAAACACAAAATTTTTTCACTCCAAAGCTACTCAGAGAAGGAGGAAGAATCACATCAGGGGGACCAAAAATGATCAAGGGCAGTGGGTTGAGGAAATTGAAGATGTAGTGGGGGTAGCTTCAGATTATTTCCACACTTTATTTCATGCTGGGGCTAGTGATCAGATGGAGGAGTGCTTGAATGTTGTTCATACAAGGGTGACTGAAGATATGAAGGAGGTCTTATCTAGTGAGTTTACTGCTGATGAAGTCAGAGTGGCCTTATTTCAAATGGGACCTACTAAGGCCCCAGGACCCGACGGTATGAATGCCCTTTTCTATCAAAAATTCTGGCATATAGTTGGTACTGATGTTATTAGTGCTGTTTTGGATTTTTTGAATAATGGAAATATGTTACCTGAAATAAATCACACAAATATTGTTCTTATTCCTAAAGTTAAAGACCCAGAAAACATGTCTGACTTTAGGCCAATAAGTTTATGTAATGTGATTTATAAGATTATTTCCAAAGTCTTGGCAAACAGATTGAAACAGGTACTCCCATAGATTATCTCGCCCACACAAAGTGCTTTTGTACCAGGAAGATTGATCACAGACAATGTGTTAATGGCCTATGAAACACTACATACAATGCATGCTAGGAAGAAGGGCAAGAAAGGATCCATGGCATTAAAACTAGATATCAGCAAGGCTTATGACCGGGTGGAGTGGCAATTTCTTCAGGGGATAATGGAGAAAATGGGTTTCCCAACACAATGGATAGAGAGGGTGATGAGTTGTATCACCACAACATCCTTCTCTATTTTGGTGAATGGCAAACCCTATGGTATGGTACACCCCTCACGGGGAATAAAACAAGAAGACCCATTGTCACCATACCTGTTTCTGTTATGTGCAGAAGGCTTTACAGCTTTATTGGCAAAAGCAGAACTGGAAGGGAGGATCAAAGGAGCCTCTATTTGCAGAGGAGCACCTAGAGTTACTAACTTATTGTTTGCAGATGATTCTTTGTTGTTTTGTCAGGCTATACAGAATGAAGGGGAGGCTATTGTGGAGATTCTCCAAACATATGCAAACGCTTCAAGCCAAAGCATAAATTTGGAGAAGTCCTCTGTTTATTTTAGCACTAACACAAATGAAGTTCAGAAGCAACAGATGTTGCAGATTTTGGGTGTCAAGGAGGTGATGAAATTTGAGTCTTATTTAGGGCTGCCAACTTTGATTGGAAGGGCCAAGTACCACACCTTTTCTTATTTGAAAGACAGAATCTGGAAGAAGCTGCAAGGTTGGAAAGGAATGCTATTATCTAGAGCGGGGAAAGAAATTCTCATCAAGGCAGTTGCTCAATCTATACCGACGTATACTATGAGAGTCTTCCAACTTCCTATGAAATTATGTAATGAACTAGACAGCTTATGTGCCAAATTTTGGTGGGGCCAAGTAGGCAATGAATGAAAGATTCATTGGACGAATTGGGATAAGCTCTCAACTTCAAAGAGGGAGGGAGGAATGGGGTTTAGAGATTTTAGAGATTTTAACTTAGCAATGTTGGCTAAACAAGGGTGGAGAATGATCCAAGGCAATGTCTCATTGCTATATAAGTGCTTCAAAGCAAGATATTTTCCTCGGTCCTCTTTTCTTGATGCTAAAGATTCTCCAGGATGTTCTTATGTATGGAGGAGTTTGGTGGCTGCAATTCCCATTATTAGATCGGGTTATTGTTGGAGGGTGGGTAATGGGTCTTCAATAAGTGTGTTAGGGGATAAATGGATTCCCAACTACCCCACAAATAAAGTTCTTCACCCAACTAATGAATTGGTTGATGAGATGGCTGTATCAGAATTAATTGATTCGGATTCACATGAATGGAGAAGGGATGTGATCATGGATTTGTTCCACAGAGAAGATGCTGATGCAATTACCAAAATTCCGCTGAGCAGAAGGGTTGTTCCTGATTTAATCAGTCGGCTACACAATAAAAATGGGAAATTCACTGTAAAGTCTGCATACAAGGTAGCACGAAGTATGAGAGGTAATGGGAATCGGGCTGAATCTTCAGGGGGCTGTGTTGGAAGATTTATTTGGCCGGTCCTGTGGAAGCTGAATATTCCAAATAAAATAAAAATTTTCTGTTGGAAAGCATGCAATGGTATTTTACCTACACGAATCAATCTAGTGAAGAGAAGGATCATCACTGAAGACAAATGTCCTATCTGCACAAGGGAGGTGGAGACAGCTATTCACGCATTATGGGGCTGTGCTGCTGTTACTAACATGTGGGCTGGGAGTATACCGAAACTGCAGAAAGGAAATTCAGTTTTCCATGATGTTCTACAGCTGGTTGAGTATCTTGTGGATCGGCTATCAACTGAAGACCTGGAGCTGTTTTGGGTGCAAAGTTGGATCATATGGAACCAACGTAACTGTGTATTGTATAGGGGACAGCTGAAGCACCCAACCAGCCTAAACAAGAGAGCTGAGGAGTTTCTGCAGGAATTTAAGCAAGCTCAAGTGCATTTAACAGTGAGTCCAACGGAGCAACCAATTGGTGAAGTATGGCAACCACCTCCATCAATAGTATATAAGCTGAATTTTGATGCAACAATTTTTTCAGGTGTGGAGAAATCTAGTATAGGAGCAATAATTCGAAATGAAAGGGGTGAAGTTATGGCTGGTATGTCTGCTATGGGGCCAAGGATTGAAACAAGTGAGGAAGCTGAACTTTTGGCGTGTAGAAGATCTCTTGAATTTGCTATGGATGCTGGTTTCACTAGAATAATGATTAAGGGAGATAATACAAATGTGATGCAAGCTATTTCTTCAAATGTGGCTAACTATTCATTCTTTGGTAATGTGGTTGATGACATCCGCCATTTAATGGCTGGTTTACAGTGGGTTAAAATTAGTAAGATTAGGAGGGGAGGTAATAGGGTAGCGCATGCTCTTGCACAGTATGCTAGAGAGTTAGAATCTGATTTGTTTTGGTTGAAGGATTCTCCCCCACCTGCATTGGAAGCTTTGTATCAGGATTCCTTATTATTATGATTAAATGAATGTGGTTTCTTTCTCAAAAAAAAAATCCTCTAACTAAATCTTACACGTGCTAAGTGTGTGTCCACTAACAATTTATCTACAACTAATCTAAGCTACAAGTCATTTAGTAACAATTATAAGAAATTACAGTCGTTTATCTCCTTCTACTATTTTGCAGTGCTTTTCTTCTTCTTCTTCTTCTACTTTGCAGTTCATCTTGTTCTCTGTTTCTGTTTCTTTGGCTGAACACTTCTTCTTCTTGCCACCATTCTGATATATATATATATATATATATATATATATAAAGTTGGAAAATGCTACAAGTATTACAAATTTTACTTACAACTCATAAATGAATATTTGATTTTTTTTTTCTTTTCTTTTTTTTTTTTTTTGTGGTTGATGAGACATTGACACATAATTTGTAGTACTTGCAATACTACTCAATAAAGTCAACTAGATTTTTATTTATATTTCCTGTTAAGCATGGCTCAATGAGAGTTGTTAATGCAATTTTATTAGGCCTTAGAATTTTCAAGTTATTCATCTCACTTATTTCACTAATTAGCAATTCATCTTTCGTGAACAAAAAGTAATTTTTATGTTTATAATGAATTTCTTGCAGATTTTTGAGTCAATTGGGTCTTAACAGTACAGAACATTGGTAATAACATGATTTCTTCTTCAAATTTTTTTGGCAAGCGATTCATTAACATTGTTCTTCAAAAATAGTTTTTTATTTTTTAATGGATGTGCTTAAAAATGGTTACACATGCAAACAAGACATAAATATTAGTTGCATTAATATGGAAATAACATATATTGTGCTTTCCTTTTGGCACTCCCTAAACTAAAAAATGGTCCCAAACATGAGAAAACTACAACCCAAAAGTACCTATAAATTTTATTTTTAACAATTCAATCCAAAGAATTCTCACCAACATCAAGAAATTTTCATAACAATTTCATTAAAGATACTTCTAAAGTAAGTCATGTCTCTATAAATAATTATAAGGACCACTCACCACAAAAGAATGGAAGTCTACATAATAATCACATGTCAATAACTTGTCCTAACATGAATAAAAGTCATTACTAATATTAAATGCAAAGGAATAAGTTAAGTCTCCTTTAGGATGTACAACACCTAAGAATGAGTTAACTTTTACTGAAACATTGCCATTTGGCTTTGCTCACCAACTAGCTGCTTGTGCTCCGCTTTTCAAGTTCATTATCCTAACTATCTCCTCTGCTCCACTGGGAGCTTGGCCTTTTAAAAAAAAAAAATCATTTTATTCTTTTTTGTATTTTCTTAAAATTGAGGAATTATAACATTTATTTTTTATTTTTTACGTGGATCTTAGCTATTTTTAATGCCAATTAGTATTTTATTTTATTAATCATGTCATCTTTTAAGCATGATAGCTGTGTAAAACATTTGACTACACAAGTAGTTTCCATCACTGAGATTAAAAACCAAATTCAAAAAATTCAAAATGTAAGGATCAAAAAGAAAACAACTCAAAATATAAAAATATAAAAGTTATTTTTTGTGAAAATTTAAAAAAAAAAAATTGACAGTAATGCTACAAAAATTTGTTTTCTAATAGTTGTTTATGTGATGTTCCTGCACAGTATTCTTACACCTTGCAGCAAAAATTGTCTTGGGGACTCCTTGTGTGGTGGCTGTTTTGCTATGTAAGTGGCGTAAGAGGCATTTATCAATGTATGATAATGTTGAAGAATTTCTGCAAAGCCAAATTAACCTCATGCCAATTAGGTACTCATACTCAGAAATTAGGAAGATTTCTTGAGGTTTTGAGGACAAATTGGGTGAAGGAGGCTATGGCTCTGTATATAAAGGAAAGCTTCAAAGTGGTCTTCTTGTAGCTGTAAAGATGTTGGGAAGTTCCAAAGCTAATGGGCAAGACTTTATCAATGAAGTTGCAACAATTGGAAGGATTCACCATGGGAATGTGATGCAACTTATTGGCTACTGTGTTGAGGGACTAAAGCAAGCCCTTGTATATGAATTCATGCCTAATGGTTCTCTTGACAAATACATTTTTTCTAGAGAAGGAAATAAAACATACGATATTTCTCTTTGAGTGGCTCGTGGAATTGAATATTTGCATTGAGGATGTGACATGCAAATTTTGCATTTTGATATCAAGCCTCATAACATTCTTCTTGATGAGAACTTCACCCCAAAAGTTTCTGATTTTGGACTTGCAAAACTTTATCCAATAGATGATAGCATAGTATCTTTGACTTTTGCAAGGGGAACACTAGGATATATAACTCTAGAGTTGTTCTATAAAAATATTGGAGGGGTCTCCTATAAAGCTGATGTTTATAGTTTTGGCATGCTATTGTTGGAAATGGCAAGTAGAAGAAAGAACTTTAATCAATTTGTAGACCATTCAAGCCAAAATTACTTCCCAACTTGGGTCTATGGCCAATTAAGCGGAGGAAATGACATAGAAATGGAAGATGCCATAGAGGAGGAGAAGAAAACTACTAAGAAGATGATCATAGTCGCATTATGGTGTATACAGATGAAGCCTAGTGATCGTCCTTCAATGAACAAAGTTGTAGAAATGCTTGAAGGAGAAGTTGAATGCTTACAAATGCCTTCCAAGCTTTTCCTATCATCATCACTAGGGAGACCAACAGGGGATGTGAGAGACAACTTAAATTCAACTAGTTCATCATTTCAATCAGGTGAATCAAGTAAATCGACTAGAATTTAAATGCAAACTAGTTGATGTTTCAAACTATTGATTTTAATTGGGAAAGCAAACGTCTCCACTAAATTATTGCAATTTACGATTTACAAAGATGCTTCATATTTCTGTGTAAAAAATAATTGTTCTCTTGATTTATTATAGCTCTCTTTACTTAGAATTATTCAACTTGTAGTCTTTCTTATTTCTTAATAAATGTTTATTGGCTTGGTTGAAAGAGTTTGATGAGTTTCTATTATGATGGAAAGGAGAGGAAACATATAGAGAAAGATTGAGAGAAAAATCTATGATTCTCATTATCTTGCTTAATGAATAACTGAGAGTAAAGAAAGCTTCATAAGTATACACGTGAGCGCTAAGAGCATCCATAGCAATGGGACTAAAAGTTTAGTTATTTAGCACCATAAAAAGTTACTTTATCTATTTTATCTACACATATGCTACAATAGTGGATCTATTTTAGCTTTTAACACAATAAAATAATATAAATATCACAATAAAATAAGATATCTACTACAATAAAATAATATATCAATTATAATAAAATAATATATTCACTACACACAACCACTATACACAACCATCACAGCCACACACATAACCACAACCACAACCACAACCACCACCACAACAAAGAAAAAAAAAATCAACCATGCCCACACCCACTAGACCCACCAAGCAATACCCACACCCACACCCACCACCACGAAACTCACCCGAGCCAACACCACGAACACACCGATCTACCCACAAACCCACCCACCCACCGATGCCGACGAACCCAGCCACCCACCGATGCCGATCTACCCACACAACCATTACCACCACCACACCATAGCCCACAGTAAGAGGGAAAAAAAAAAAAAAAAAAAAAAAAAGCAAACCAAGTAAGGGCGAGATGGATCGGCGACGTGGGTCTACGGCGTGAGCCGGTGGCATGGGTCGACAGCACAAGGGTGCTTTGGCAGTAGTGAGAGGAAGTTGAGAGAAAGCTGAGAGAGTTGAGATAGAGAGTTGAGAGTTTTGAACGGAAAAGGAAAAACAAATAAATAATATTTTAATAGGAAGTGAGAATAAAAAATTATTTTATTTTTTAGCTCTCAGCTACCGTGCACATCTATCTATAGATGTACACGGTAGCAATGAAGCTAAAAAAAAAATAGCTATAACTCCACTGCTATATGGTTATTTTTGTGTTTTGGTGGAGCTAAAATAACTATATAGTTTTTTAGCTCCACTGCTACAAGTGCTTTTATGGGTCTAATTAAAAAAAGAAAAATTAAGTCCACATTATCCTCCACACTATGCGTTGAGACTGAAACTGTGTAACTAACTGGAAACAGATTTAGGCACGTGTGCTTGAGTGAAAGACCCAGCTCTTCACGTGTAAGGATTATAAGTTCACATTTTAAGTCACAGACCAAAACCGTGTCGTTCAATTAATTCAAGTGACATCGTTTTGGCTTTGATAAAAAACGTCACCGTATGGATATTTGGTTAACCCTGCATACTGGTGTCATTAGTTGATTGGTGCATCTGGTCTGTAGAGGAGATAGTATTTATTTATTTTTTTTTTTTTTTAATGAAGTAGAGGAGATAGTTATATGGTAACTTGTAAGTTGTAACATAATTAATCAATTCAGTGAAGTTACATATTACGTTCTCCCTCATGTTTTGCTTATGTTCTTGAGCAAAGCTATGTTGATGTTGTAACATTGTTTTATTATATTTATTATAAGTGTCAATAAAAGCTACAAAATCCAAACCTTAAATCATCTTCTTGTTACCTATGACAACAATGTCAATGAATTTTGTTCCAAGAATTGGAATGGTTTGATCACAGGCAATGCTAACTTTCGCAAGAAATGAAAGACAAAAAAGGAAACTTGAGTGTTTTTCTAATTCATTTTATTTATTTATTTTCTTTAGAAAATGATTATATCATTTTTCTTTTTTGATGTGGATTTTTTTAATTTAGATACTGATGTGGTTTTTTAATTGCAATTAATTATTTTTATTAGCTATTTGTGTGTCTAGGGAGATGACAAGTGCTAAAATGAAAATAGTTTCAAAACTTAAGGATCAAAATGATTGGAAAAAAAATTTATATATATATATATATATATAAGCACTATATTTAATGCATTGGGTTGAAGAAATAGAAAATGAAGAGACTCATTTTTCTTCATGGTCCACCATATTATTTCCTTTTAAATTAGGAGGAAAGAGAGAGAGGGAAGAAAAAGTTCTTCTGGTCGGATTAATTAATAAAATATTATATATATATATATATATATATACACACACACATTTATATCTCTTTTCTTTTTTTCCATTTTTGTGCAAACCAAACAAGTGAAAGGAAAAATATTATCATTTCTCTTTCCCTTGCTCTCTCCTCTCCTCCCTTTTATTTCCCTTCTCTCTCCCCTGTATTTGCCAAACACTTGCATTTGGCTTTTGCTTATTTGCTAAAAGTTTTTTACTATTTGTCTCAAATTTTTTTTTTTTTTTTTACAAATAATAAGTTTTATTAGAAATCATCTTTTTTTTTGGTCAAACATTTAATATAAAAGCTACCAAATTATCTTTCGACAAACAAAAGAAAGAACGCGAATGCTTTTGCAAACCATTCAAGCCAAATTTACTCTCCAACTTAGGTCTATGACCAATTTAGTGAAAGAAATGACATAGAAATGGAAGATGCCACTGAAGAGGAGAAGAAAATTGCTATGAACATGATCATTGTTGCATTATGGTGTACACAAATAAAATCTAGTGATTGTCCTTCAATGTAAAAAGTTGTAGAAATGCTTGAGGGAGAAATTAAACGCTTAAAAATGCCTACCAAGACTTTCCTAACTTCATCAAAGAGATCGATAGGGAATGTAAGAGACAACTTCAATCCAACTTGTTCATCGATTCATTTAGGTGAATCGAGTCATTCAACTCAGTTTTAAATGCAAACCAGGTGATATGCGTTTGATTTACATGGGAAAGCTAATATTTTCGTTGAATTGGAGCAATTTTAGTCTTCTTAATTTGATAGTGAAATGATGTTTCATATCTCTATGTAACAAATAATTACTCGTTCCTTTGATTTATGATAGCTCTCTTTACTTAGGTCAATTTCTTTCTTTGACATATATTAGAAAAAGGGTAAATTGTACCATCATTTCCCGAATATATATATATATATATATTGTTGAGAGGTTACATTAAAAGAGAGATTGTAGTGAAATTTATTACAGAATTAATACAAATGAGTTTCAATACCTATGGATGAAACAAATATTGTTGCACTCAACTTCTATTGTTCATCTGAGTTTTTTAATTTGCTAGAACTAGAACTAGAAATATGCTCATTCATAGGAAGAGTGTATAACTATTTTCCTGGTCAGTGGTCTACAGAACTCCTCCGATATCAATTGGGCCTTGCAGCCCATTATAGAAGATGCAAAGCTCATGCTTAAAAGTTTTTTTGAGTTTTGATTTTCCTTTATTACATCGGAATGTAAACTTTAGTTGCTCACAATCTTGTCATGGGCTGTATGGAAGTGCCAAATAAGGTTAAAAACCTGATCTGGCGTGCTTGCACAAATTCTTTACCCACCAAAGCGAACCTGGCTCGACGAAGAATCACCTCTGATGGTCTGTGTGCTATCTGTGGAGTGCACCAGGAAGACACGGTCCATGCTCTGTTTTGCTGTCCAGCGCTGAGTTCCTTATGGAGTCAAACTCCAATATGGAATCATGAAGCACTCAAGGGCAGCAAAAATTTCACTGACGTTATAGCTTTTGTTTTTCCAGGTAATAAGGAACCGAAGCTTTTCTCCCTTGTTGTATGGAACCTGTGGAACCGTCGGAACAATTTACGCCTCAGCAAACCAGCTCTGCCTTTGGAGAAAATAACAGAGCATGCTCAAGAACGACAACTTGAAGCGCTTGCACCTTTAACGTTCCCCTCTCGACACCGAGGTCAACCCCAGATGGCCTGGACACCACCGGAAACCCAACATTTCAAGCTTAACTACGACGCGGCAACGTTCATTGAAGACAATAAAGCTGGTTTGGGTGTTGTAATACGGAATAGTGAAGGTCACCCAATAGCCTCACTGACGCAACAAATACCTCTGCCAGCTACAATGATTGAGGTCGAAGCACTTGCAGCACGGAGAGCAATGGAACTTGCACTGGAACTCAGCTTGGATAATATTGTACTGGAAGGTGACAATGAGTCTCTGTTCAAAGCTTCGAAGAGTAGAGATAAAAGTTTGACACGGTACGGCCATCTTATAAAGGATATTTTATTTCTTAGTTCACACTTCTCAGAATATACGGTATACTTTGCACGTTGACAATGTAATAAGATGGCCCACTCTCTAGCACGTAAGGCAAAATCCCTCCCTTTTATGACTGTCTGGATGGATGTTGTACCACCAGACCTTGTATCCATTCTTCAGGCTGATTTGACTAGCCTGCCTTAATAAAACGTCTTGGGCTTGTTTCTCAAAAAAAAAAAACAATCTTGTCATGGGCTACTTCTATAAGTCCAATGGGCTGATTTTGTAAGGTTGATGGCTTTTAGGACAGAAAAAAAAAAAAAAAAAAAAAAATAGTGATTAGGCCACCGAACTCCCTTTCTTCTTGAATTATTTTATTTAATAATAATAATATTATGTGAAATAATAAATAAATAAACAACAATCACTTGGTGAATTAATTTGAGTAACTATTTCCTGACTTTCTTGAGCTGTGGTTGACGGACAAAGACAAAATGACCAATTTTTCTTACACGGTATGACAAAGCTATTTAATTTAACGTGTTGGAAATTGGGAGGACAAGTCGTATTTTTCATTGACGTTTATGTGAGAAAGCAATAAATATAGGGAAGATACATACCACTTGCATAAGTTATTTTCAAAGTTTGTCTTGGACTACAGGAAGGAACCACAACTTTATGGAAAGTTGACTGTGCCTTCAATACAAATTGATCAATTTTTCTTACACGGTATGACAAAACTATTTAATTTAGTGTGTTGGAAGTTGGGAGAACAAGTCGTGTTTTTCATTGATGTTTATGTGAGTAAGCAATAAATATAGAGAAGATACATACCACTTGCATAAGTCATTTTCATAGTTTTTCATGGACTACAGGAAGGAACCACAGCTTTATGAAAAGTTGACTTATGAGTCGTGCCTTCAATTCAATTGGACATGAAGATGGAACATCATGAACCATACAAAACTTGTCCATAATGGTAATGAGCCTCTACTATCAAATATGTCTTTTACCTTGATTTGTACTCTAATAGGGTAATTATCATGAAACAAATAACATAAGTTGAGATTCTATCATATTTATAATTAAAAAAAAAAAAAATTACACTTTTTGTTCAAACATCTTTGGTTTAAATTCCCTATCCTCCACTATCAAATCAAAAGAAAAAAAAATGGTTAATACATTCATGAGTTTTTGTTAGCTTAGTTGGGAATATATATTCTCATATAAAGGATAAATTCAAATACCGCTTCCCTTCCTCAAAAAAAAAAAAAAATATATTGCTCACCCAAAATAAATTGGTGTCCTTTTTATGAACCCACAATATTTATTATTTAAAAAGTCGGTTAAGGTTAAGTCCAATCCATTAGTGCAATGGACTCGACACAATTCATATGTCTCTGAATCATGTTGGGTTCAATGTATTAATGCTGCAATGGATCTAAGCCATGTCCAAAAATATTTATAGTTAATGAAATTATCTTTTCATTTTATATTTTAAGATACATACAATAATTTCAAACTTATATCATTCTCTCCATGATATATATATATATATATATATATAATGATTAGGAAGTTGAATCACACGCATGTATAGTTGACAATATTTCATTGGTTGAAGGCCATTTCAACTATACTTTGGTGAACCTAATAATTTGTCTTGGTTGACGAACAAAGAATTTGCTCAACATCATGAACAGCACCCACACCAAACTTGTCCATAACGTTATTGAGCCTCTACTATCAAATATGTCTTTTACCTTGATTTGTACTCTAATAGAGTAATTATTATGAAGCAAATAACATAAGTTGAGATTCTATTATATTTATAATTTTTTTTTTAAAAATAAAAATCACACTTTTTGTTCAAACATCTGAGGTTTAAATCTCCTATCCTCCACTATAAAATCAAAAGAAAAAAAATGGTTGATACATTCATGAGTTTTTGTTAGCTTAGTTGGGAATATATATTCTCATATAAAGGACAAATTCAAATACCGCTTTCCCTTCCTAAAAAAAAAAAAAAAAATTGCTCACCCAAAATAAAGTGGTGTCCTTTTTATGAACCCACGGTATTTATTATTTAAAAAGTAGGCTAAGGTTAAGTCCAATCCTTTAGTGCAACGGACTTGATACAATTGAGACGTCTCTGAATCATGTTGGGTTTAGTGTATTAATGCTGCAATGGACCTAAGCCATGTCCAAAAATATTTATAGTTAATAAAATTATATTTTCATTTTATATTTTAAGATACATACAATAATTTAAAACTTATATCGTTCTCTCCATGATATATATATATATATATATATATATGTTTATAATGATTAGGAAGTTGAATCACACACATGTATAGTTGATAGTATTTCATTGGTTGAAGGCCATTTCAACTATACTCTGGTAAACCTAATAATTTGTCTTGGTTGACGAACAAAGAATTTGCTCAACTTTTCTTACACTGTATGACCATATAAAGTTATGTAATTTAACGTGTTGAAGGTTGGGAATTGGGACAAGTTGTATTTTTCATTGATGTTCTAGCGAGAAAGTAGCAACGAATCAAAAAAAGGGATGACTCTACTTTTTCTTTTTCTTTTTTTCTTTTTAATAATAGGGATGACTCTACTTGTGAAAGTCATTTTCAAGTTTGTATATGGAACCACAAATTCATGGAAGCTAGTCATTGACTCATAACTCATGAGTCTTGAGTCATAACTTCAATTTAATACGAAGGTGCATGGAATATATGCATAACACTCAAACCAAACTTTTACATAGTGTCTGTGAGCATCTTATCATCAAATATGAAATATCATAGTCTTTTATTCTCAAATAGCTCTTCAAAAAGCTGGTATGATTTTTTTTTTTTTTTCCGAGAAGAAAGCTGGTATGAAATTGATTGAACATGACTAGTTGGTCAACATGTTCCTTGTTTCTTTGCCACATCTTAAATTATCATGATGGACTCCCTAAAGTTCTAATCAATACTAACCACATCATGGGATCTAGAGACATTTTAGGGTACCACATACTGCATAGGAATTGATAACATGAGGACCACATTGTGGGATCTAGTGACATTTTAAGGTACCACATATTGAGTAGGAAATTGATAATTATCTTGAAAATAATGTAACTTTGGAGCTTGTTAAAAACATTCTCTAAATTGATGATAGTCCTATTCAAAAGAGTTCTATTATCATATTATAAAGGGGAAAAATCACAAGTGTTCATCAAGTTCACCACACAAGATTCTAAATATAAAAAAATAAAATAAACATTTTTTTTTATGAACAAAAAATAAATAAAATAAAATAAACATGCACATACATTTTAGAAAACATATATTCATAAGTTTTCTTAATTATTTCATTTGTTAGTTTTTGTGTTGCTTTGTAATTACAAAAGACTTATTAAACTTTCTAGATGAAACAAGTTGTAAAACACAAACTCACACCCTTTCTTACAAACGGATAACTCAGAGTCAAAGCAGTCATACATCAACTGCATAGATGGTGAGAAGTTTCACTTTCTAGTTGCTAGTTGATTGAAGAAGATATGGTCCTTGACCATGGTGACCTTGGCGTGTGAGATAATGTAAACCAGAACAAAAAGTCCCTACCCTATTTGCATTCGAGAATGCAATAATTACGATAAGCTCATGCACACAAGACCGATTGATTAGAAAGATGGGCCACCTTCCAAATGGGGGAGAAAAATTATTTGTTGACTATAAAAATTAGTACTACCCTGTATCTAGCAAGTTATTACTCTATTTAATTTCACACATGGTATTTTCAATTTTGTTTTTTTAAATTGGTGGTATAATTATATTAGTTTAATTATGGGTTGAAGTGATAATCCAATAATAATTTGTTAGGGGATCACAATTTGACTCTCTACAACCACTCTAAAAACAGGCCCGCGTGGTGTGATGTTGAAAGCCATAAAAGATTTAAGTGTGTCTTCCTTACCACTAATTGGTTTTGAGGTGGAATGACATAGCTCACAGTCCAATAAATGGTATTAGAGCCAAGGTCATGAGTTCAAGTCACGACAGTGTCATTGTGAGGGAGGGATAATTGGGAAGTCCACAATTTAACTCCTTACAACTACTCTAAAAACAGGTCCACGTGGTGTGATGTCGAAAGTCATAAAAAATTTGAGTGTATCTTTCCCATCACCAATTGGTTTTGAGATGGAAGGGCATAACTCACAATCCGACATAATTAATGGCATCTTTTGTGATGTTCAATATATGTGCTTCCAACCCTCCAACCCTTTTTTTTTTTTTTTTTTTGAGAAACATCTGTGCTTCAAACCTCAACTCTCATCCTCAGTATTTATGTATAATTTATATATACTATAAAACCAAAACCAAAACTTTTAACTTTCTGTTTACTTCATAATATATATTGACACATAAACTTTATTGCTTCCACAATTTTACATGTCATTTTAATTTATTTAATTTGTTAACTAAACACAGGCAAGTTTTGAAATCCCAAACCCAACTACAAAATTTCATCAAGCACATATCCAGCCACTTTCTCCCTAAACAAAACTATAGATCTCCCCTTCTCCCTTTTGAGATATATATATATATATATATATTGTTTCTGTTAAAAATATTTTTTATTATGATTTAACAAAAATTAAAAGATTTGTTGGAAACTCCAACCCATGTCTTTTACAAAAAAAATCTAGTATTCAAAACCTACTCCTCTTGGTTTAGTAAAGTAAAAAGCATTGCTAACTTGAGAATATATACATATATATATATATATATATATATATATATGCACACACTGCAGTTTACTAAACAAAAAAACCCTAATATGATTAAAAAAAAAAAGACCCTTATGCTGCCTCCATTCTCCAAAGACTTGAGTCCTTGACAACTCCAAAACTCACCATTCAACTATAGGCTAATAGTCTCCCCTCGATCACTGGTGTCGGCTTATCAGTATGCAGTGATACTGGAATCTCCCTCTCGCTTTCTCAAATCATGTTTGAGATTATAAGTTTGTTTCGCAATATAGCTTCCTCTGATTTTGGATATGTGAATGAAAAACTAAAACTGTGTAATGTTTTGATAAGTGTGTTTAGTGCTGTACAACTTGCGTTAATGTTTTGATAACTTAAATTTTATTTTATTTTATTTTTTTATAAGAAGATTTCTATTATTTTATATGTGTCACTCTAGAGTGTGTTACAAAACATAAGAAAGACTAAAACTGTGTAATGTTTTGATAGGTGTGTATAGTGTTGACCAACTTGCATTAATGTTTTGACAACTTAAATTTTCTTTTTTCTTTTTTCTTTTTTCTTTTTTATAAAAATATTTCTATTATTTTATGTGTGTCCCTCACTAGAGACTAGAGTGTGTATGATATTTTGTTTACAGCTTGCAATCTTTAAATTTTGTAAAATTTAATTAAGCACAGTATAGTCATATGTTTATTTTTTGGTTTCTCATGGTTTAGGCATTTGTTCTTGATATGATATGTTTTACTTCATACATTGTAGGTACTGGAAATGGGCTTTCAAGCTTTCATCTTCTCCTTTGTGGTGGTGGCTGCTAGGACATATGCCAAACATATATGTCATCCACTTGGTGACCACAAAAAAGGTTTCCATGTAGATCTCTTTGCATTCCTAAAATTTTTACTCCAACATGGTTATTGAAGAACAAATTTTATGGTCACAAAAATTCACTTTCACCTAAGGTTAAAAAATTTGTGGCTAAGTTGTTGTAAGTTACAAAAAGTATGTGAAAAATTGTCAGGGTTTATTCATAAATTCCATATGGCAATGCCACAATAACATATAACTATTACAAATTCTAGTATAGAATTCCATTGAAAGTTGAAGATAGCACAATATTGACCATATATGATAATTTCATATAATGATAATCTCTCAGATTATTACACACACACAAAAATTAAAATTAAAATTAAAATAATATCATTCTTTAAAATCTCATACTCAATAGCTTTCTTGTGCATCGCACAGATCTTAGCAACTAGTAATAATAATAATAGTAGTAGTAGTAGTAGGAATTACTCTTGGAATTATAAATTAAATATTGAGACCACAGTAGGTAACATGAAATCATGAATGTAGGAATGCTTTCAAGAAGTCATATACTCTCGTATGCACTAATGCAGCTTCATAAGATCAATTTCAGAGGACTTATTAGTGGTTGCATGTATAACTTCAATGAAAATAGGATTTTACATTTTCTATTCCAATTGCATCATTCAATTGATCTTATTTGTGCCGCTCACTCACTTTAGATTTTGGTTTGGTCCGGTTTTCCAGCATATAGCCAAACTCTCTCATCAAATTATTTAAGGCATGTTCTCACCCAATCCTTCCAAAATACATAATTGTTCCCTCAAAACGAGGGAACATTGAAGGACCATGCTTTATCCACTACAATAGAAGTCAATGATGAAACTCAGGAAAATGTTTTTAAACAAATACACCTATGCTCTAATACTAATAAAATAAATCAATTTAATAGTAGATTAATTGAGTTAATTTATAATTTATTCCAAACAAATGGTAGAAACAGTTATTTCAACCGCTAAAAATATCATCTTAAAAGCAACAACAAGCAATATAAACAGTAAAACCTCACACAAATTTTGGTGACGAGAAGTGAAGTGAAAAAACCAATAAATAAATAAAACCATTCTTCCACGAGGAGGAAGAAAAGAAGAAAAAAAGAAAAAGAAAAAAAGAGCTGGTATGAAATTGATTGAACATGACATGGGGGCCAAGATGTTCCTTATTCCTTTGTCATACGATTCACGCCTAAAATTATCATGGACTCTGTGAAGTCTAGTTGATACTATGCACATCATGGGACCTAGTGAGATTTTAAGGTACCATGTCTTGTTAAGGAAATTGGTAATTATTTGAAAAAGAATGTAACTTTGACGAATGTTAAAAACCATTCTTTAAATTGATAATTGTCATGGTCAAAGGAGTTTGTTATCCAAATAATTTTTCTTTTTGTAAAATCACACACTCATGTTCAAGTACACCACATACGCTAACATACTCTAAAATATCCATAAATTTTCTAAAATAAAAACTTTCTAGAAAACATATGTACATAAATTTTCAAAATTACCTTGGGCCTGTTTGGTAGAGGAGTTTGAGTAGTGTTGTTTGTAATTTTTTGAAATACGTGTGAGTTAAGGTACCACGTCTTGTTAAGGAAATTGATAATTATTTGAAAAAGAATGTAACTTTGACAAATGTTAAAAACCATTCTTTAAATTGATAATTGTCATGGTCAAAGGAGTTTGTTATCCAAATAATTTTTCTTTTTGTAAAATGACACACTTATGTTCAAGTACACCACACATGCTAACATACTCTAAAATGTCCACAAATTTTCCAAAACAAAAAGCTTTCTAGAAAACATATGTCCATAAATTTTCAAAATTACCTTATATTTTCAGAAGACTTTGTAAACTTTCAAGATGAAACCAATCTTAAAACACAAATTCACACCCCTTCTCACATAAACAATCTATACAAAATATTTTAACAATTATTACCTATTTTAATAATATATAATAATAAATAAATAAAAAAACTTAATTAGCCAATGCAGTTGAAGCAGAACATATAGCATAATTCTTTCTTTCTTTTCATGGCTGCTATATATCCTTTTTTTAGTTGTTGAAATTTTGCCCTAGATAACTAGGGCATATACAAAGAACTTATAGTTTAGTTTGGTATAAAAATTAACAACCAATTTGATAGTATCGACGGGTGTCCAATTGCAATATTCAAAGTATAAAGAAGATAAGGTGTATGGGACAGAAGATTTATGTTCTACTCACTACAAAAAAACGTGGCTTTAAGCCGCGTTTTTGTAAAACGCGGCTACAGGTCAGAGTTTCAACCGCATTTATGTAAAACGCGGCTCCAGGCTAGACTTTGAGCCACGTTTATAAAAAATGCGGCTCCAGGTTAGCCTTTGAGCCGCGTTTTCTAAAAAACGCAGCTATAGGTCCAGCTGTATAACCTGAAGTTGCGGCGTATAACCTGAAGCTGCGGCTTATAACCCTTTAGTGACGTTACCTATAGCCGCGTTTCTTGAAAACGCGGCTATAGGTCCAACCTTATAATATGTCACTAACCTTTAGCCGCGTTTTTTGAAAACGCGGCTTAGGTCACTCTTTTGTGACGTTACCTATAGCCGCGTTTTTCGAAAACACCGCTATATGTAACAAAAAAAAAATCAGCTTCCCACGTGCCCCCCCCTTTCCCACCTACAACCCCACCTATCCCCACTTTATTCTTTTCTTATTTCACCTTCTTTCTTTTTTTTCTCTCTTCATTCACTTGCTCCTCTCCGTAAGGTACCTTCTCTCTTTCTTTTTATTTTTATTTTTTTCTTACTTCCTCACATCTGCTAACTCTCTTTCTTTTTTTCTTTTTTTTTTCTTTTTCTTTCTTCCTTCTTCACTTGCTCCTCCGTAAGGTTTCTTCTTTCTTTCCTTTTTTTTTTTTTTTCACATCTGAATAGCACTTTTTTTTTTTTTTCATTTTTCTTTCTTCCTTCTTCATTGGGTAACATTTTTTTTCCCTTTGTTTGTTTGGATCTGCTGCTTTATTTTTTCTTTCTTTCATTTTTTTCTTTATCTCAAGCACACTGATTTGTCAGTAGGTCTAGTTTTTTTTTTTGGTTATTTTATGTTTAGTTAATAAGAAAATGGAGGAGATGCTATTGTGGATCTGTGCTTGAATTTGTGCTATTGTGTTGCTGATATTGTGATTACGTTTAAATGGGTTTGTGTTCTTATATTTTGGAGCATGTTGTGTTTGATTTTTAATTTCTGGGTTTGTGTTTGAATTTAAATTTTTTGGGTTTGTTTGTATTGTGAATATGTTGTGTTTGATTTTGAATTTTTTAGGTGTATTTGTATTGTGAGTATGGTGTTTTTGATTTTGAATTTTCTGGTTTGTATTTTATTTTGAATTTTTTTGGATTTGTGATTAATTTTGAATTTTAAATTTTAAATTTTTTGGGAAAAAAAAAAACCCAGAATTTTTTTTTTTTTTTTTTTTTTTTATAGAAAAACCTATAGCGCATTTTAAACGCAGCTCAAAGCGGGCTATAGCCGCGTTTTCTAAAAACGCAGCCATAGGCCCCAATATATCCTACCGAGTTAGAAACGCGGCTTCAAGTCTGACCTGTAGCCACGTTTTGGGAAAACGCGGCTATAAGTGTGACCTGTAGCCGCATTTTTCAGAAACGCGGCCATAGGTCTGTTGCTGCAGTACTTAAGCCGGGTTTGTAAACGCGGCTATAAGAAACGCGGCTCTATCCTATAGCCGCATTTTTTAAACGCGGCTATAAACCCAGATTTTTGTAGTGACTTTACCAATACTAGTAAATTTTTTAAAACTAGATTTACGAGTTGGCATTTCTATTATTATAATAAGCAAAATAAAATTGTAAATAAAGGCATAACTTAGAGTACGTAGAACCTATGATCTATGTAAACTAGCCGTAGTTCTATGCCAACTGTGAAGATGGTGAGATGTTTCACTTGCTTGTTGCTAATTGATTGAAGGAGATATGGTCCTCAGTGACCGCAATGACCTCTGAAGTTTGAGATAATGCAAACCAAAAAAAAACTATCTTATAATAATTATGATAGGCACACATGCAAGAGACTGATTGATTGGAATTTAGAAAGGACCACCCTCTAGAATGGAAGAGTAAAATTACTTGTTGTCTAAAAAATTAAATCAATACCAACGCATAAGTGAAGAGTAGAACATATGATCCGTATAAACTGACCCTAGTCCCACGCCAACATTACTTTTACATAGTAGTGAAATCTAAAATCATTCTTGGAGTAGTATTACCTATATCTACTGGAACAATGGTTTTACAACTCTGACTAGATTGGGTGCATTAGCTTGACTGGTTCAAGCTAAAAATACGAATAGAATCTCAAATGTGAAAACAACGAAAGTATGAATGACACTATTCGCAAGAATCGTATTGAAATTTGTATGGAACCGCAACTTCAATTTGATTCAAAGGTGCTCCATGCACAATGTTAAACCAGAGAACCAACGGCTATGTATAAATGGTGTCGTCTCACTTAATGACAAGCCACGCGTCTAATTTTTAGACAATGTTGGCAGTATTAGTGGGCCATAGTTCAGTTATAATTGGCGAAATAGTGAATTGACTCCACCTTTCACGGATCAATTCCGTATTTCTTCGGAATGTAATTATTCTGTTATGATAGATACATTAGGGGTGTCAAATGGGTGGGTTTGGGATGGACTTAATTAAGTTGGGTATATAAAAATCATTCACCCATTAAAAATCCATTTAACTAATTGCTTCTAACCCAAACCCAACCCAACCCAATTATAATGGGTAAACCCCAACCCAACCAATTATCAAAATTACCAAAATGTCCATAAACGCAAATTACCAAAATGTCCATCAATGCAGTAACAACTAGGAAAATAGAGGAATAAGATAAGAAATTAAGTGGTCCACCGTTTGGTTGCCAAGAAAATTTAGAAAAATAAGGAAATGAGTTTTGAAAATTGGATTCCAATAATTTACAAACCGAAAACCAACACCCAAAAAAAAAAAAAAACCTTGTTTTTGGTTCGTTTCATTTCACAATGGCAACTCCTCCTCCGATCAAATTGAAGCAATCCCAAACCAACGCGACGACGCAAACTCTAACGGCAACAGCGTCTTCTTCCGCTTCACATGACACTGCACGGCTACTCGTTCGCGAAACGCTGCGTATAAGTGCCAATCTCACTTCTTCGCCTTTGATTCCGGCTGAGCCGTCGCTCTCTCTAGTTGATTTGCCGGATAGTTGGAGTTTGAATCGGCGGAGGCTAGGGCTAGTGGAGGAAGAGTATGTGAATTCGAGCTTGAGGCTGATTTGCTGCGAGGAAATCGACGGTCACAAATGGAACTACGTGGCTGAAAAAGACACGCTTTCTGGAACCTTCAAGAAGAACTCCATTTGTGCCTTCATATTCTGAGACACTTACTCTGTTTTGCTGAGAATTTTTCTGGATTTTCAGAGAGAGTATTTGAGTGCTGTTGTTTGGTTGCCAAGAAAGTGAGAGAAAAGGAAATGATAAAAAATTTCTTTGTGGTTTCCGAGAAAAGGCAAGAAAGGACCAGAAAATGAATGGATTTTAAAATTGAGAAATTATTTTTTTTTTAATTTTTTTTTTATGGGAATGGTTGGGTTGAATTTGGGTATATTGTTTTTGGATTAAATGGGGTTCAATGAGTTTTTAGTTAAAACCCAATAATTACTGGGTCTAATTGGATTGATACCCATTTAACCCAACAAATAACTGGGCGGGTTTGGGTTCAATTAGAGTGGGCGGGTTTAGGCGGACAAATGGGTTTAGACTTATTTTGCCACCCCTAGATACGGTTGTATAATTAAATACTTTTTCTGGATCCAGACTGATAATTAAGCAAGAATAATATCAAGAAATTGTCCAAATTCTCTCTCTATCTAGTTTCCTTTTAATCGTTCCCACTTGTTATCTTGTTAAAGACTCAGTTTTCTCTTGTCTCTACTGGCTTCAGATTTTATCACACGGCAACCACTTTGTCATACAAATATCGGTTGAGACCTTTTAGCGCAATTTTAGGGGAATAGCACAGTGACTGCTTTCTCATACAAATAGAGCTAGAGTATGAAATTGATTGAATATGACAAAGTGACTAGAACTGATTTTTTTACTCGAACAAAGAATCATTCTCCTCCAGTTTGGACTGTGGTCCTTTCAATCTTTTGTGCGTGTACGTAACTTAATTATTGGATACATGATTACCGATAAGATAGGATTTTTTTTCTTTTTTTAATGTTTTTGTCATTGCCGTCACTAAGGAGGACCATATATTCTTCAGTCAACTTGATAGGTCACAATCTGAATGACCCCTTGTGATTAACCCTAATTAATTAATTTAGCCAAGTAATTAATTAATCAATTAATCATGCAATTTTATGGAAGCACAAACAAATCACCAAAAACTAAATATGCAGCGGAAATTAAATAACACGGTGATTTGTTTACGAATGGGGAAAACCCTAACTGCAAAAACCCCACCGGGTGATTTTCAGGTCACCACTCCCGAAACTCCACTATTATCAAATCAAGCGGTTACAAGTAAAGGAATCCCAAGTACCTTACCAACCTACAGTTGAACCCTTACCCCAATACCCAATTGGACTTGATCTGTAGTGACAGTCTCCACCTTTGATGCACGGCTCCCAAGTACGTGACTAACCAATACGCGGATCCAAGTACGCGACTTCAGAACACCAACTGAGGAAGAATGGTTGGCTGCAAAGTTCTTCAGTTCATCTTTATGATGAATAGCAGGAAGATGCTTGGTTACAAAACCCTATGGTGCAAATACATAGCAACTTCTTGATGAAAGATGAACTAGGTCAAGAACTTCGTCTGTTGATCACAATTTGCTTGAACAGAGATTGCTCAATGATAATGCAACTTGTGTCACCCTAGACAGCTCTTAAAATAATCCTTTTATATGTTTATGGTTAGAAGAAAAGAAGGCCCAAAAACATATTCACGGATCCCAAGAAAATCATATTGGAAATCTGAATTTTTAAATCTCGACAGATAGCAGGTGTCGAGGTAGCTGTCAAGCAGGTGTTGAGCTTTAAAAACTTTGCACTTCAGCTTGCTTTCTCTTGGACAAACTTGATGACTTCAACACTTGACCTTGAAACATTGTTTCTTGAAGTATTAAAAACACCTAAAACTACTCAATTACAAGTAGAGTGCGTTTTGTCAAAGGATTAGCCAATATACATAAATAAGTGACATATGTTCTTAAACAAGTTAAAACATATATGTCCTAACAATCTCCCCCTTTGGCAATCTGTGACAAAACCACAACAAACAAATGAGCATATGAGAGAAGTCATAAATCACTCAACTCATATTCACTTGTTGAATACAATAAAATCTATCCTAACACAAACTCTTGAAAAACTTTGCAAGAAGAGAGCTTATGATAAGTAGACTTTGACAACCTGTATTTCTGAAACACTTTAAACAAAACTCATCAAGGCATCTTGTGTGAAACAGAAATAAATAGATTGCATACAAGTATAAGAAACATGTGTATGAAGAAAGAAAAGAAACAACACATGTAAGGTAGGTGAAAGAAACATACATCAACATATATAAGAGATAAGATAAGTACAATGTATGTAAAAATGGTCAAAGGACCTCATATACAAAACCAATGTATCTAAGAGATAAGAAAAAAATACATATAGCCTCACTACATCCCTCAAAAATATGACAACACTCCCCCTAACAAAAATGTCATAAACTAACTCTCCCCCTAAGATGACTACTCTCATAGCCCAAAACTACTTCCCCTTTTTGTCACAAGTGACAAAGGGTAGAGTATCATGTAGACATCTCATCGGCAGAGCTAGTATCTCCATCATCATCATCATCATCATCCTCAAAATCTGACTCTGCTAGAGTAGACGGTGAAGGAGTAGCCTCTGGAGCAAATCCACCCATGATCGCCTGCCGTCATGCAATACGACCCACACGAACATTCACCTGATACAACTCAGCAGAGAGTGTATCAAGACGAGTGTCCATGCGCTGCAGCTGCGCCATAATATCACCAAGGGATACATCGCTCGAAGAGGAAGAAGGAGCAGATGTAGATGGAGCTGATCTGGATGGCGCTGAACGGGAGGGAGGAGTGGCACCTGGCTGTCTCGACCTGAACTGCGCCTCACTACGTTTTATGGTAGCGGCATCTATGGCAGATATGTGTGTGAAGTGGTCGGACACAGGAAAGGGAACGAAAAAATGGCGTAGAATTCGCGTGATAGCAGAAGGAAAGATGAGCTTATCACAGGATGCCGAATCAAGATAGACCTCTATGATAGACCGGATGAAGTGAGAAGGGAAGTCTATGGTAAGATGCTCAAACAAAGAAAGCAAAAATCGAGCACGAGACTCTGTGATAGAGTTATAGTGAGAAAGAGGATGGAGAACAAAAGTCATCACCATGTTAATGAATCTAGGACCTTTAGCAAAAGGCCTACATGATGTGAACTGATGCTCACCCCAATCAGCAGGGTGCTCACAAAAAGCAGAAATGAGCTCATCTTTGGACACAGTCCTCAGACGCTCACAAGAGGGGTAATCTGGAAACTCTATCCTAGGTACCCTAAGCACATCCGCAACAAGTTGCGGTGTGACAGGAATGCGCGTACCTCGAACGCGAGTGACAAAGTGAGGTACTGAAAGATCAATCTCGTGCATGTTGGAGTAGAACTCCTATATCAGCACGAGAGGGCAAGTGACCGGGATGTCACACAGTGACCCCCATCCCCTACTGTTGATGACAGAGGGAAGGTCAGTATCGGCGAAGTCCGCCAAAATAACTTGGCGTTCCGAATGAACACCTCGTTTAGAAAAGTTCTCCGAAAATGCCTTATGGGCATCTCCATCACAGAACCGAATGTTAAAGGGAGTAGTATCTGAAGAAGTAGAAGCTCCAGAACGCAGAGGGTTCCGAGCAGGAGTGGATTTACGTTTGGGTGCCATAGACACTACTAACTTAAAAGAATGAGAGAAAGAGAGAGAGAGACACTCAGAAAATTTCCCAAAACAGTTCAAAAATGACAAATATTTTGAATAACAAGTACATATGCATGGGAATGCATGATCATGTAATATGCAAAACACAAATATCATCATGGGCTCAACCCAATCCAATCCTACCAGCACACAGCATATAGCACACATCTAAATGCATGTAAATATCATTATAATGCACATAAAATGCAATGTATGACATTTTAACAACATTTAAGTGTAAACCTAACCCAAAATTTCAAGAAAAACTCAACAATTTTGAAAAACCCCAACTTTTATGAAAAATCCCAAAAACTAGGTTTTCAAACATGCAATGCATGAAAAATGAAGAGAAAAGAGATCTTACCAAGTGATTTGAGCAAGAAATGATCAAGATCCAAGAGGGTTGAAGGATTTGAGTGAAAGGAGAGTGAAAGGGAGAGGAACAGACACGGAGAGATCGAGAGAGATCGAGTGAAAATGAGGAAAAATCGCGACAAATCCTTAAAAAGGCACCTCAGTAAATCTCGACAGCTAAGGTGTCGAGAGGTATCGAGGAAACTGTCGAGGGAGGTATCGAGAAAATTGCCTTCGACAGCTGGAGGTGTCGAGAGGTATCGAGATGCATGAAGAAAAATAGATACGTGAAGCTCGATCGATCGCGAAGGTGTCGAGAAGGTATCGAGGAGACAGAAGAAATCTCGATCGATCCACAAGGTATCGAGATAGGTGTCGAGAAAGAAGACTCAAACAGCATAAGTGAATCTCGACCGATCCATCAGGTGTCGAGAATCTATCGAGGGGACAGAGACTTTCTCGATCGATCCATCAGGTGTCGAAGAGGTGTCGAGATTGCGATAAGAAACAACTTGAGAATCTCGACAGATGACCAGGTATCGAGGAGGTGTCGAGCCAACAGTAAAAGGCAGTTTTTCGAGAAGGGAAAAACATAGACATGAATGCAATCCAACACACATCTCAACCAAAGATCCACTCAACATATAAACCTCTCAAAACATCTCTCAACAAAAATATAAGCACAAGGATCATGCAAAACACACACACACACACTAAACAAGTCTAACCAATTTTATATTTCAAAAACAAGTTATGACAGTTTAGTGAGCATACATTAGCACATGTAAAACCTTTGTGATGGCCAAATCACATTGTATCTGCACATGTATCAAAAGTAGCAAAGAATATTGCGTGTTGTGTGTGAAAAACATCGCAAGATTGCATATGTGTATAGATGTTATGACGATCTGAGATATGAGAAAATAACTTTTAACTCACACACAATCATAACTGTTTGATGGGGACTATCACCTTTGAGGTACATCCTATAATTCTCACATCTCCTAGAATACACGCTTGCAACCATATTTAAAGCATTTTTAATCTTTTTGCTTTTTATTTTCTTTGCATGTTTTCTTTTATTTTAGCATATTATACATGGGTATATAAAAGAGAGAAAAGAAATACCCAAGATGTTAAGCATTTGACATCGCACTTTTGCTATGCCGAAGCATACGAATGTCATTGACACTGCACTTTTGCTATGCCGAAGCATACAGGTGTCATATTATGATTGGCGGGTAACAGTGGTGAGATGGTTATTTATGCCTTTCTCTTAGGATTTTCTAGTCCTACCCGTCAAAAAGAGTGATATGAGTGTTAAGTTTTAAGAGATAACCTAATCTTACTCATCACAAATAAGAGCCACAAAGCTCACTTGCTTAGTTGTGCATAGAGATGCTCATCTAAGCTACAAGAGATACAAAATTTAGAAAACTTTGTTTCATTGGCCATCCAAGGTACACAAGTACCAAAGTACACATGACACACACTGTTTTTGTATTTTTCTGATTTTTCAAATTTTTTTTTTATTTTTAAATCAAAAACAAAATAAACAAAACTGAAAGTAAACGCACAAAACATGTTAAACAAAATAATGCAAAAACTAGACTGACCCAGCAAAAAAACAAAACACATAAGCAATGCAAAACACAAAAATTCAAAAAGGAAAAAGAAAGTGATGAAATCACTTAAAGTCCTTTTTCTTCCACACCTTGGAAGAGCCTTTCCTTTGATTGAATCCTTGAACTGGCGGTGAGGGAGAAGAATTTAACCCGTTCAAGTTCGAAAGGAACATGAGGGCTTTCAGAAGATCTCCAAGAGGAGCAAGAGAGGATTGAAGCTGATTTTGGCTTCCAGATGCTATCATGCCATTGCTCTATTGAGTGGCTAACCACTTATAACAATTTGGTCTAGTATGACCGGTAGCTCCATAATGATGACAAAGATGCTGCTTCTTTTGTTTAGGCTTTTGAGAGTTAGCCTTCTTAGCCCTAGGGTTTTTATCATCTTTCTTATCTTGCTTAGGGGGTGCTCCTAAGATAGATTTACCCTTGTCTAAGTTCTCACTAGCTAATTCAGTTTTGACATCAATATTCTCAATTTCAGTATTATTAGCAGGAGGAACCAAAACAGTATTGCTAGTAGAAGCAGTATTAGAGAAAGAAATATCATACCCCAAACCAGTTCGATCCGAAGCAGATTTCTGATTGCTAAGCATCTCATCAAGCTTTGCACTTAAAGTCCTCTCCAGTTGAGCTCTGACTTGAAACAGCTCTGCTTCAAGCTTCTTGGTCTTCTCAGCCAAAAAGGTGTTTTCAAATCTCAGTGCTCCAATAGTTTGATTCGCCTCATCAAACTTTGTGGACAACTCTTCACGATCAAGTTCCACATCACTGAGCTTCTTGGTGGCCAGCCTGTATAATTTCTCATGCTTTTCAGAGAGCTTGTAAAGCTTCTCATAGGCTGAATGGATATCATCTTGATCATCCATTTTCTCAAATTTTGACTCCACCAGTTCTTCTTCTTCATCCACTTCTTCAACAATCCCTTCAGTAGGATTGACTGTGACAGTGAAGGCATTTAAGATTCCGTCATCCTCATTGTCGGAATCATCTTCAGGCTCAGTGTCACTTAGAGTTGCAGCAAGTGCCTTGCTTTTCCCAATGCTCCTGAGATATGTAGGACACTCATGTTTCATGTGTCCGAACCCATGACATCCAAAGCATTTTGGTCCTGCAGGAACAGTGTACTGACTTCCATCCTTAGCATCCTTCTTCCCTTTGTCTTGGCTTTTAGACTGAGAAGAACTGAACTGCCTACAGTCCTTGTCGAAGCTCCTTCCATTGGCATTCTTCATAAACTTCTTGAACTGCCGAGTGATGTAGGACTTCATCTTAGAATCTTCATCATCGAAAGACTCATCTGTATCATTGTTCTTTGCCTTCAAGGCCATGCTTTTACCTTTACTTGACTTGCCAATCCTAGATAATCCTATCTCATAAGTTTGCAAGTTTCCTACCAGCTCAGTCAAAGGAATCTTGTCAATGTCCTTTGATTCTTCTATCGCCATAATCTTGGCATGGAATCTCTTAGGTAGAGATCTGAGCACCTTTCTTACAATCTTGGGTTCAGGGATGGTTTCCCCAAGATTGAAGGCTGAGTTCACTATGTCCTTGAGCTTGGCATAGACTCATCCTCCTCCATCTTAATTTCTTCAAAGCTTGTAGTGAGCCTTTGAAGTTTTGAGTCTTTGACAGCCTTTGTGCCTTCATAGGTAATCTGGAGGATGATCCAAGCCTCCTTGGCAGTTTCAGTTGAGGATATCTTTTTGAACTCCTCATTTGTGACTGCGCTAAATAGGGCATTTAACGCTCTGCTGTTGAAGTTAGCCGCCTTGATCTTAGTATCATCCCAATCGGCCGGATCTTTTGTTGGCTTAGTCCAGCCAATCTCTACAGCTTGCCATACATTTTCATCTAAAGATTGCAAGAAAGCTCTCATGCGTACTTTCCAGTATGCATAGTTAGTGCCATCAAATAAATGAGGTATAATTAAAGATTGTCCTCTATCCATGACAAACAGGGGTCAATGGATCAACACAGCAAAGATTAAATCCTAATCAGAGTGTGCCTGCTCTGATACCACTTGATAGGTCACAATCTGAATGACCCCTTGTGATTAACCCTAATTAATTAATTTAGCCAAGTAATTAATTAATCAATTAATCATGCAATTTTATGGAAGCACAAACAAATCACCAAAAACTAAATATGCAGCGGAAATTAAATAACACGGTGATTTGTTTACGAATGGGGAAAACCCTAACGGCAAAAACTCCACCGGGTGATTTTCAGGTCATCACTCCCGAAACTCCACTATTATCAAATCAAGCGGTTACAAGTAAAGGAATCCCAAGTACCTTACCAACCTACAGTTGAACCCTTACCCCAATACCCAATTGGACTTGATCTGTAGTGACAGTCTCCACCTTTGATGCACGGCTCCCAAGTACATGACTAACCAATGCGCGGATCCAAGTACGCGACTTCAGAACACCAACTGAGGAAGAATGGTTGGCTGCAAAGTTCTTCAGTTCATCCTTTATGATGAATAGCCGGAAGATGCTTGGTTACAAAACCCTATGGTGCAAATACACAGCAACTTCTTGATGGAAGATGAACTAGGTCAAGAACTTCGTCTGTTGATCACAATTTGCTTGAACAGAGATTGCTCAATGATAATGCAACTTGTGTCACCCTAGACGGCTCTTAAAATAATCCTTTTATATGTTTAGGGTTAGAAGAAAAGAAGGCCCAAAAACATATTCACGGATCCCAAGAAAATCAGATTGGAAATTTGAATTTTTAAATCTCGACAGATAGCAGGTGTCGAGGTAGCTGTCGAGCTTTAAAAACTTTGCACTTCAGCTTGCTTTCTCTTGGACAGACTTGATGACTTCAACACTTGACCTTGAAACATTGTTTCTTGAAGTATTAAAAACACCTAGAACTACCCAATTACAAGTAGAGTGCGTTTTGTCAAAGGATTAGCCAATATACATAAATAAGTGACATATGTTCTTAAACAAGTTAAAACATATATGTCCTAACACAACTAGCAAGTGAAATTTCTCATTTCTCATCATCTTCGCAGTTTGTAGAGATCATTTGTCCTACTATGAGTTACGCGTTTAGCTACCATTTTGTTTTGGTTTTTAGTGCGAATGAGATGCCAGATTGTATATCTTTTGTTTTTGAACATTTTTGCTAGTCTTGGTCAACTAGAACATAAATCTTCTTTCCTATACTTCTTATCTTCTTTGAAATCCAAATATTGTAATTCGAAGGCGAAAGAAAAAAGTATATAATAGGAAATGTTCTAGCGTTGGCAAATGTTTTTGCAAATGTTCTAACATTGCAACTTGCAAATGATGTGGCACATTAATTATGTGGTACTAGCGCTGTTTGTGGCACTGTTTGAAATTGACACATGGCTTGAGTGGGCTTCTTTCAACAACAATTCTTCAAGCTCTTCTTAACATAATTTAACCAATTTTACATAAAATAAAATATATTAAGAATTTAATTTGATTACAAGAAAATGTTATAGAATGAGCTAAAAGTTCTAAACACCGTTTGAAAATTTTTATTAAAGAAAAGTATGAATGCCTTAAGGCTACAAGTTGGAAAAAAAAATATATAGCCAAAAATTACTCTTAAACAAATCTTAAGGGGATCAAGTTTGACTAAAATACCCTTAAAAACTATCTCAAATAAGGAAAAATAAAGCCTTATTCTACAAAATTCTGAAAATTTATAAGAATAAATATAAAAACATTAATAAACAACAAAAAATTAACTGCATATTTTTTACTACCTCAACAGGAATTAAGAGATACATTTTTATAAGCATCATTTCGCTTATACTTGATATAAGAAAACTTGAAGTCCCTACAATGACAACAACATTAAAAATTTTAATCCCTAAGTACAACATGATTATGACCTATATTATTGTTGGAGACTCATAGTTTAAAAATAATTACTTAGATTTTGGGATGACTTCTAACTCTTGGTTTAGACGCCTTAGAGGCATACTTGCATTGATTCTTGTAGGGCCTGTAGTAGCAAATGGATTAGGAATTTAGGAGGTGTGGTTAACTTATCTCCTTCTCCCTCCAACATTTGAACCACAACTTTCATAGAAGTATCCATTGGATGCACCAGAGTCCCACAATTAATTGCTAGTTTCTTTGCTATTTTAGCATCTCAGTTATCCTCAACATAGACTCGTAGATCTTCTTTTTGTTCTAACATATTGTAGATTCATTATGGGAAATGTATTTGGCTAGTGTTTTCCATGGTTATATTAACATTTTTCCTACCTCCAACCATTTCAAGTAACAATATTCCAAAACTGTAAACATCTTACTTTCAAGGCATGCTCCTAAAGTTTCTAGAGAATACTTCAGGTACAATGTAACTCATGGTCCTCCTAGCTATGGTCATAGAAACTACACTCTGATCCTTTGCACACAACTTGGTCAAACCAAAATAAGAAATTTTTGGATTGAAATTTTGGTCTAGCAAAATATTATGAGGTTTAATATCAAAATGAAGGATTCGTTGATCACATCGTTGGTGATGATATTCAATTCCTTTTGTTTTGCCGAGAGCAACAACTTGTAACTTTTCCCAACCAAGGAAACGGTTAGAATCTACTGAGGAAATGAACTTCTCTAGTGAATCATTTGGTAAGAACTCATAAACTAAAGCTCTTCTAAATCCATCAGCGTAGAAACCAACCAAGCAAACCACATTAACATGGTTGATTCTACCCATTGTTCCCACTTCATTTATGAATTCTTCTCCATTGCATTTGGAACTATTCAGGATCTTCATGGCAACATGGATTTCATTCAAAAGCTTTCCTTAGAGCTATTGTTTCCAAACATTCCTTGACTAAAATTAAAAGTGATTTTTAATTTTCAATCTCATCCAATGATTTACTAGCATCAAATCTAGATATGTAAGAAGTATAGGTCGAAGTGATAGTCCATTAATATTTTGTGGTGTTTCATGTTGGTGATTTGAATCACACCTCCTACAATAATAATAAGCATTACTCTAGGAATTATGAATATTTATTGCCATTGAGACCACGGTAGGTAACATGAAAATAGGAATGCTTTCAAAAAGTCATATGAACTAATGCGGCTTCATAAGATCAAGCTCAAAGAACCTTTGAGTGGTTGCATGTAAAACTTTGAAGAAAATAGGATTTTATATTTGCTATTCTAGTTGCACTCATTCAATTAATCTTTGTTTCAATGAGATATTTAATTTTAGGCAAAACTATACTATTGGTCCCTCAAGTTTACCTTATAAGCACAATTGGTCACTCAAGTTTCAAATGAGTGCAATTGATCCCTCAAGTTTTCAAAATGAGCAATATAATTCTTTTTTCTTACTTGGCCAATGGAATAATAACCTGGCATTTCTTTTTATTAAAAAATTACAAATTGAATTTACACGTAAGAAACAAAGTAAACCCCTTCCAAATTTTAAATCCTAATCCTAACTCGGTTCCAAAACAAAACTCAATTTTGCAATTCGAAATCTAATGTGAGATTCACAAACCCGAGAGAGAGGGATTGAACAATCCCAAGCCTAGCCATCGCAATGCTGCTGCCTTCCACTAGAGACAGTGGTCTTCTGCCTCAGGCATTCTTCTCCAAGCAACTGCCAATGCCTTGTCTTTGAGTTGGAGAGGAAATCGGATGCCTGGGCCATCTTATCCACACCATAATTGGGGACACCTATTGTGGCCTTCTTCAAGGTCTATGTACAAACAACAGTAAGATTGCGATAACTCTTCTATGAGAAATATCCATATCTATTGTCTCAGATCTCCTAGATATCCATATCTATCATCTAAAAATTCTTTATATAGAGGTTTTTTTTTTTTTGTACTCTTCTCAATCTCCTATGATATAAACTCTTTATATGGAGGGTTAAAATCTAGATTTTGGCTATTTGCCAATGTTAGAGCAATTGCATTAGTCCGGCTAATTTTTTCCATCTATTTTACACCAACAACCTACTTTTTCTATTTTACAAGACCACTTTTACAAAACACCCACATTAAAATATCTATTCTATCTTCCTTTTTATCTAAATATTCATATTAATTTATTTTTTAAATATTTTATCTAAAGTCTTTATCTCTTTCACACATACTCCTCAGTTCTCAGCCCATATCTCTCTTCTCTCTCCTATGAACCCCAAACTCAAGTTCTCCTATCATATCTCTCTCACGCTCGTCGAATCACAAGGATCTAAAGAAATCTCTCTCTCACACTCATTGAATCTCAAGGATCTGAAGAAATCTCTCTCTCTCTCTCTCTCTCTCTCTCTCTCTCTCTCTCTCCTTGCATTGTTAGATATCTCTCTCATCTGATTTCAAGTTCTATGTCACCATTGGATTTGTGTTTGATTTTGATTTTGGGTTTGGGTTATGGGTTTTCAGTTGATGGTTTAATTTTGATTTGATTTTCTATGGATTTTGGGTTGATCGGATTTGAATTTCGTTGTATTTTGGGTTTTCCATTTTTTTTAACAGGTTTTGGTGGTGGTTATATTGTTTTAAAAGGTTTTGTGGTGGTGGTGGTGGTTGGGTGGTGATGGTTGGATGGTGGGATATGCGTTTTGGTGGTGGTGCTCTTGCAGGTTCTATGAGATAATGAGAGAACAAGAGGAAGAAAGCAGCAAGCAAGCTCTCCATGAGCAAAGAAAGTAGCAAGCTCTCCATGGCAGTGGCTAGGCGGTGTGATGGGTTTTATTTTCCTTTGTTTTTGGTTGATTTTGTGATTGGAATATCATGGATTGTGATGAGTTGTGATGGGTTGTGGAGGTGGTGATTGAGTAGTGGTTGGGCGGTGTTGGGTGGATTTGCAGCAAACAAGGATGGACACAAACAAAGAAGAGAGAGAGAGAGAGAGAAAAAGAGAAATTAATAAAATATTATATACAAAGTTACAGTAATTGTGTATATTTACGCGGTTACTATAGTATTTTTGTATATTTATAAAGGTTTAGAAACGCTAATACATGTGTTTTTTGTGCTATGTTGTGTAAATTTTTGTACTTTTTGTATTTTGTCGTGACTGATGCAATTGCTCCTACACTTGTGAAGGGGTCAAACAAAGGTTGCTTCAGGGGAACTTCATATACTAAACATTTTTAACATTGAACTCATCTCGTAAAATGATTTATTTATTTTATTTATTTTTTTTGAGAGTCATCTCGTAAAGAGACTAGACCCACTAAACATGCACATTATTGAAAGATTAAAAAAAAAAAACATTTTTCAAAAAAACATTTAAATATTATTATTTTACGATATATATTATTAAAAAAAATTATTGAACTAAATTAACGGTTACCATAAAAGCATAAAAAAAAGTTTGTTATACTTTTTGTACAGCTGTGCTCCTCTCTCACTCCCTTTATAATCTTTGTCTAAATCTGAGGCAGTTGTAACCATTGGAAAAACTCCTCTCTCTCTCATAAAGCCATAATGGTAAGAGGATTAGGCTTCACCGCAGGACTCACGGTCCTTATTGCTCTTCTTCTTTTAGTCCCTCCAACTTATTGCAGTAAACCTCCCTGTGCCCATTCTTCTTCCTGTGGCAATATTCCCAACATAAGCTTTCCGTTTCGATTGAAGACCGACCCAGAAAACTGCGGGGACTCAAGGTATGTACTGTCGTGTGATAAGAACAATCGTACGGTCCTGTACTTATTTGAAAGAAGATACAAATACTACGTACAGGAAATCAGTTACAACAACTACACAATCCGGATTGTGGACTCGAGTATGCACAAGGACAATTACTTCTCCTTCTCCACCCCGACTTATTCTTTATCTCGATATAATTTCAGCACTGTCGATCCATATACTCCGTATCGGCAAAAGTGGTGGTGGTCTGGGCCAACGGTGTGGTGGTCTCAGCGAAAGCCACTGTCACGGAGTGTGGTTTGGATGAGCTGTGAAAAACCGGTGAATTCTCCTTTCTATTTGGACGCTTCTACTTGCAATTATAATGACAACTCTTCTTCTATATCTGATTCCAAGAGGTATAGATATGTTACAGTTGGTATAACCAACGCATCCCAAGTGGAAGACTCGTGCCAAGTAGAGAAGATGTTTCTGACTTCGTGGCCAATAAATAATGATGACCCAAATATCTCCTGTACAGACGTCCACAATGAATTGGTATATGGTTTTGAGCTTTCATGGCTCGATGGTATATGTGGAAGTCATTGCTATTATTGCTACCTCGATGAGGCGAACCATCTTCAATGCTACGACGGCAGTAGCGATGGTAAATAAGGCCATAACCTTTACATTCTCTAATTAAATACCTTACATGCATGTTGACCATTATTTCCCCTTTGCAAATTTCTTTCTTTTCTGAACCCTTGCATTTTTCCACTGTCACCATTCACTAACCATTTCGTGTATATATTATTTCTGTTAAACTTCTATAGGACCAAACTTCTTGGTGCATACACCATCCATAATAGACATGCTAGGATATTTTTATTCAAGTCTCGGTAGAATGGCTAGAATTGATTTTAAATTCTCCAAAAGCTGATGTTAATTCTTTTTTCTTTTTTTAGTCAAAGCAGGATTGCTTAAACGTATCCTATATCAACTCGAAGGTGAGGTTTCTATCTTAAAAACTTGTTTGAAGGGTCACATATAATGGACAATAAAATAGAATTGTATGAGTAATTGTGGCTGATGTGATGATGACACAAGTAGAGGAATAACCATGTACTTGGGCAATTGGTTAATCTCAAACTTTTATGTGCACGAGGAAATGAAAAGTAAAAATTATCAAATTTAATCTCAAAAAGTTGTTTGAAGGGTAATATAGAATGGACAATAAAATAGAATTGTATGATTAATATATTGTGCCTGATGTGATGATGATAGAAGTAGAGGAATAAGCATGTACTTGGGCAATTGGTTGATCTCAAACTTTTATGCTTGAGGAATGAAAAGTAAAAAAGTATTGAATTTTTTAAGAAGATAGCTTCTTCGTGCGTACCCTACATGTAGTTTCCGTATAATGACTAAATTCAATTTTAAAGTTCTCAACGTTGATGTTTTCCTTTCTTTGTCAAAAATGCAGATTTTTGGCATTCAATTATTTTGGACAATGCAGAATGGTGGCCAAAAATTAAAAATACACATGTATATTTCGTAGCCACAGGTGCGGTTTCTATCTGAAAGAAGTTGTTTGAAGGATTGTAATTAATATAGAATGGACAAGGAAATAGAATTGCATGAGTAATTGCGCCTAATGTGTGTTGATGACACAGATGGAGGAATAACCATGTACTTGGGTAATCGGTTGATCTCTGCAGATAAATAAAATTCTTAGGAAATTTTGAATTTAATTATAATTTTATTAACAATCTCAATCTTTTAGGCTTGATGATATGAAAAGTAAAAATTTTCGAATTTATCATGAAATTAGCTTCTTCTTTCTATTAAAAATTCACCTCTCCTAGCTCCCAATATTTCCTTGAGAATAAAGGCTTAGTACTTAATTTTCAATGCAAAATACATCTCTATTATAACCTAGTTAAAATAGGTTTGCTTGACTCAATTGCCAAATTCTTTAGCCCCATCAATAAGTTAACTAATATTAAATTATCAATTCTTACAAAGACTTAAGATGTTAGGAAATAGGAAATGATAATTAAATTTATTCATTTAACTACATAATTCTAACAACTAATGGTTATTGAGAACATTGTAGGCATTTGATTGAGCTCCACTCAATTAAAGTGACATCACAATTTTAAAGACCAGATATATAAATTATAAAGTCAACTGGTTTTTATGGTTGTTTATATTTCTTGCTAAGCATGGCCTAATGAGAGATCTAACTGCAATTTTATTAGAGTTGTTAATGCAGTTTTATTAGGCCTTGGACTATTCAGGTTATTCAGGTTACTTTGTTTCATTAATTAGCAATTCATTTTTTCTTAGCAAAAAGTAATTTCACCTTCTTTTTGTTAATATTTCTTGCAGATTATTTATTGCCCGTGTCACAGAAAATGGGTAACAACCTGAATCTCTTCTTCTACTTTTTTTAAAATATCATTCCTTAAGATTGAGATTAAAAATAGTTTACCATGCAAACAAGACACAAATATTAGTGACATTAAAATGAAACAACATATATTGTGCTTAATTACTAGGATTAAGGTGTATGTAGTTGTAAGTCTAACTATATTTTCAACTAAAAATTGAAAAAGCTGACAGGTGCAACAAGATTTTTTTTTTTCTTATGCTTATTTCGGTTATGTTTCTCCACAGTATCATTTTACCTTGAAACAAGGATTGCCTTGGGGATTCTATGTGTGGTGGCGTTTTTGATATATAAGTGGCGTAAGAGACATTTATCAATGTATGATGCTATTGAAGAATTTCTGCAAAGCCAAATTAACCTCGTGCCAATTAGGTACTCTTACTCAAATATTAGAAAGATGTCCAAAGGTTTCAAGGACAAATTGGGTGAAGGAGGCTATGGCTCTGTATATAGAGGAAAGCTTAAAAGTGGCCCTCTAGTAGCTATAAAGATGTTGGGTAACCCCAAAGCTAATGGGCAAGAATTTATCAATGAAGTTGCAACAATTGGAAGGATTCACCACGTGAATGTGGTGCAACTCATTGGGTTTTGTGCTGAGGGACCAAAACGTGCCCTTATATATGAATTCATGCCTAATGGTTCTCTTGAAAAATACATTTTTTCTCGAGAAGGAAGTATTCCCTTAAGTATTGAAAAAACATATAAGATTTCTCTTGGAGTGGCTCATGGGATTGAATATCTACATCGAGGATGTGACATGCAAATTCTGCATTTTGATATTAAGCCTCATAACATTCTTCTTGATGAGAACTTCATTCCCAAAGTTTCTGATTTTGGGCTTGCAAAACTTTATTCAACGAATGATAGCATAGTGTCATTGACTGCTGCAAGAGGAACATTAGGATATATAGCTCCAGAGTTGTTTTATAAAAACATTGGAGGGGTCTCTTATAAAGCTGATGTTTATAGTTTTGGCATGTTATTGTTGGAAATGGCAAGCAGAAGAAAGAATGTGAATGCATCTGTAGACCATTCAAGCCAAATTTATTTCCCAACTTGGGTCTATGGCCAATTTAGCGAAAGAAATGACATAGAAATAGAAGATGCCACAGAGGAGGAAAAGAAAATTGTTAAGAAGATGATCATAGTTGCATTATGGTGCATACAAATGAAGCCTAGTGACCGTCCTTCAATGAACAAAGTTGTAGAAATGCTTGAAGGAGAAGTTGAATGCTTACAAATGCCTTCCAAGCCTTTCCTATCATCATCACCAGCGAGACCAACAGGGGATGTAGGAGACAATTCAAATTCAACTAGTTCATCATTTCAATCAGGTGAATCAAGTCAATCGGCTATAGTTTAAATGCAAGGGAAAGTTAACACCACAGCGTAACTGGGGCAATTATTCTTCATAGATATGATAACATAAAGACACTTCATATTTTTGTATGACAAATAATTGGTCCCTTGATTTATGATAGCTATCCTTACCCACAACAAATTTTCTTTTTTGCTTAGTGTGTGGTATATTTATTTGTTAAGGTCTTTTTAAGAGGAAAAAAATATTTATAACTTTATAATTGTGAATGTGTAATTGATTAAGTTAATAAACAATGCTGAAAAACCGGGCATGGCTTATATTTTTACGTATTCGTCTTGTACTAATTTAAGTGCACAAGATGTAGCAAAAATTTAAGTGAACAACGGCATGGCTTTGTTTATTTTTTTGAGATTGGTGTGTGGGAATTAAAATTGTCTATGATTATACATCCTCTGCTTGATGAATCACACCTAACTTGGACTCTGAATACCATATTGAAATCAAAATGTCCCAATCTCTTACTTGCCCAAATGAAAAAATACTCAACATGTTTGAACTTTTCTGGAAATATTGAGTATCCTCCAGCATCCTATAAATGTACAAACAAATAGAGAGTAAGCTTGAACTATTCCAACCATATATGGTCATTGTTGTGCTTCTCTTACTTGCCCCTGCTATAGGAGCATGGTATGCATACCATGTATCCAACCATATATGGTCACTACAATCGTGCTACCAATTCAATTCAATATATAAAGAATTACATTCTCAATGTTATCAATAACCTTTGTCAAAATTAAGTTATGTTTAAACGGTGAAAACAATAAGTCAATGGAACAAATGTTTTTGAAAACTTTGGAAGAACGGAATAACTAACGTAAATAAAGGTATAATAGTGAAAACACATGATAGCTCCACTGTATTTAGAGAATATAAAACTATCTAGCTTTATACATGGTGAAAAAAAATTTACACACAAAATTATACGGCTTGTAGTCTTTCTCATTTCTCTGTAAATGTTTAGAGGCCTCGTGTCATAAGTTGATTGGTGCATCTGGTTTGTAGAGGAGATGGTTATTTTGTGCCTTTGCCGGTTAGATAGTAACATCATGTTTTTCCTCCTCATGCTTTGTCGTTGTGTATAAAAGACAGAGCTATGTTGTAACATAATTAATCAATTCAATGAAATCACACATTACTTTCTCCTTCATTTTTTTGCTTGTGTTCTTGAGCAAACCTGTGTTGTAACATTGTTTTACTTTATTTATTTGATAGTGGTAAGTGTCAGTGAAAACTACAAAATCCAAGCCTCAAATCATCTTCTAATTACCTGTGACAAAAATGTGCGAGGCTTGTTCCAAGAATTGGAATGGTTTGATCACAAGCAACTCTAACTTTCGCAAAAAATGAATGAAGATAAAAGGCAACTAGAGTGTTTTTTTTTTTTTTTTTTTTTTTTTTTTTTTCAAGTTATTTATTTATTTTCTTTAGAAAATCATTATTTCATTTTTCTTTTTTGATGTTGATTTTTTTTTTTTTAAATATTTAGTCGCAGATATGGTTTTTTATTACTAGTAATTAATTATTCCTAATTATTTTATTAGCTACGTGTTTGTGAGCCAAGTGAAAGTACTAAAATGACAATAGTTTCATAACTTAAGGTTCAAAATGAATCCATTTAAAAAAAGAAAAAGAAAAAAAAGATCAAAATGATTGGAAAAAAAAGCACTAAATTGAATGGATTGGGGTGAAAGAATAGAAAATTGAAGGATCCATTTTCCTTCATTAACCAACCATATTCTTTCCCCTCAAGGGAGAGAGGAGAGAGTTCTTACGGTGGGACTCACTAATAAAGTTTTTTTTTTTTTTTCATTACATGTGTGATGATGGTGAAATAATCACCAGTGAGTCACGTGATACTCGCACACTCGGAACAACACCTGCACACCAAGAAAAAAGAAAGACCTTCACAGAGAGCACCGGTGTGGTGCTGGCCAAATACCCTCCAAAGGTTAAGTTAGAATCTCTTACAACTCCAGAGTGCTAGAGAGGGTCAATTATGCGTACCTTGATTTGTGAATGTATTGGGGCTTTTATAGTAGTCGAAGATTGACCTCTTTCCCTTGGAGTCGAAGTCTTTTCCTTATAGGAATCTCCTTGAACAATCCCAAACGTGATGGACAAAACATTTCCTTATGGAGAAGATCTTCATTAATGCGCGCAGCTTCTAGAATCCTCTTTGCGCTAGAATTCTATTTACCTCAAGATTCTATGGTCTGCGCCGCAAGTATTCCCATCTAGGGTTTTTTGGAGATCATGAGATAACAAAATCAAATGCCTCATGGATGCCTCACCCGTCTGTGCTAAGTCCGTCCATGTGTGGATCCGTCCAGTCCATATGAGGGTCTGTCCATATGGGCCAACCCGTCATGTATAATTCTTCCTCTTCAGTTGCCCCCTTCACCTCGTGGATCCATAACGTCAAGACGGACACATGGGGCGACGGTTTGATAGGGACTCCGTGAACTGCAAATAGCCCTGATAGTCCTCACAGTAAATCATCAGATCGTACGGTTTATATTTCTTGCAGATTGGGTTATACCACTGGAAATCGGTAATAACTTGAATCTCTTCTTCAACTTTAATTTTTTTAGCATATCGTTCCTTAAGATTGTGATTAAAAATAGTTTACCATGCATGCAAACAAGATGTAAATATTAGTTACATTAACATGAAACAAAATATATTGTGCTTAATTACTAGGATTAAAAAGGTATGTAGTTGTAAGTCCAACTATAATTTCAACTAAAAATTAAAAAAGGTGATAGGTGCAACAACAATTTTGTTTTCTTATAGTTATTTTGGTGATGTTTCTGCACAGTAATATTTCACCTTGAAACAAAGATTGTCTTGGGGATTCCATGCATGGTGGCGTTTTTGATATATAAGTGGCGTAAGAGACATTTATCAATGTATGATGCTATTGAAGAATTTCTGCAAAGCCAAATTAACCTCATGCCAATTAGGTACTCTTACTCAAAAATTAGGAAGATGTCCAAAGGTTTCAATGACAAATTGGGTGAAGGAGGCTATGGCTCTGTATATAGAGGAAAGCTTGAAAGTGGCCCTCTTGTTGCTATAAAGATGTTGGGTCACTCCAAAGCTAATGGGCAAGAATTTATCAACGAAGTTGCAACAATTGGTAGAATTCACCATGTGAATGTGGTGCAACTCATTGGCTTTTGTGCTGAGGGGCCAAAGCGCACCCTTATATATGAATTCATGCCTAATAGTTCTCTTGAAAAATACATTTTTTCTCAAGAAGAAAGTATCTCCATAAGTATTGAGAAAATATTTGAGATTTTTCTTGGAGTGGCTCGTGGGATTGAATATCTACATCAAGGATGTGACATGCAAATTCTGAATTTTGATATCAAGCCTCATAACATTCTTCTCGATGAGAACTTCATTCTCAAAGTTTCTGATTTTGGGCTTGCAAAACTTTATCCAACAAATGATAGCATAGTGCCTTTGACTGCTGCAAGGGGAACACTAAGATATATAGCTCCAGAGCTGTTCTATAAAAACATTGGAGGGGTCTCCTATAAAGCTGATGTTTATAGTTTTGGCATGTTATTGTTCGAAAGGGCTAGCAGAAGAAAGAACGTGAATGCATTTGCAGACCATTCAAGCCAAATTTACTTCCCAACTTGGGTGTATGGCCAATTTAGCGAAGGAAATGACATAGAAATAGAAGGTGACACAGAGGAGGAGAAGAAAATTGTTATGAAGATGATCATAGTTGTATTATGGTGCATACAGATGAAGCCTAGTGACCAACCTTCAATGAACAAAGTTGTAGAAATGCTTGAAGGAGAAGTTGAATGCTTACAAATTCCTTCCAAGCATTTCCTATCATCATCACCAGCGAGATCAACAGGGTATGTAGGAGACAACTTAAATTCAACTAGTTCATCATTTCAATCAGGTGAATCAAGTCAATCGGCTAAACTTTAAATGCAAGGAAAAGCTAACACCGTCGCAAAACTGGGGCAATTAATCTTCACATATTTGATAGCATAAAGACACTTGATATTTTTGTGTGACAAATAATTGGTTTATTTGTGATAGCTATCCTTACCTTTTTTTTTTTTTTTTTTGTTTAGTACGTGGTATATTTATTTATTAAAGTCTTTTTAAGAGGAAACAAAATTTATAATTTTATTATTGTGATTTGTGAATGTGTAATTGATTGAGTCAATGCTGAAAAACCGGGCAATATATATTGGAGTGGCAATAGCCCAACCGTAGAAATTGCTTTCAGTATTCATATGCATGGTTAAGCAATCAATTCATGTGAACTACAAAGTCTACAATAATTCAATGGCTGCCCTGCCTCCAAGAGAGAAGGAATCCTTCCAAATATTGTTGTGCAGAATCGTTTGAGGTTTAGCTTTGGAATAGATCAAGTAGCTAATTAATACTTCCTTAATCAACTAGGCTGCTCAATTAGGGGAAATTATTAGGTAGTCCCAACCAATAAAATTAAGCCACCTCACTAAAATGAGGTTGCATCACCATACTGGCCATATTAGCCGAGTAAAGCTGTCTCCTTCTAACATCTGTTAGCTTTGTTAGAAGTTAGAACAAATTCAAAATTTTTCAAAAATTTAGGCGTGAATAGGCGGGTCATTGAAAAATCTGGGAATATAAAAACTTTTCAAATCTCATTTTTATTTTTACTTTTCTGTCTTTTGAATAAGGTTGGGTTATATGCATTCCCTAAATCCACCACCTCCGATGGGGACCTGTTTTAATAATCAGTAGGGATGGTATCTCCTCCTCCTCCTTCTTATCTCGGCCTCCATTCTCAAGAATTTAAGGGACTTAGTTTGTGTGTTTATTTGTTTAATTTTTTCCAGTCTGTCACCTTGTTTCTAAGTATGATAGTAATCTATGAACGATTCAAGAGACGAAATGTATAGAAGATGATGAAAAAAAGGCATAAGTTGGGAAAATTTTATGACTAGAAAGGTCAATTAGAGTTTTTTTTTTTTTTTTTTTGGCCGTGGAATGGAGATATGGGTATTTGATTTATGCTGTAGTAGTTCAAGTTTTTTACTATCTCTATTGGTCTTCTCTATTCTCAGATTTATTTTCCCTTGATTTGTGTAATTAAATGTTTCATGAATTTGATGTTGCTTCACTGAATCCTTGTAAAATTTTATATGGAAGGTCAAATTAATAGGCTTGGTCCATATGATTACTCTCCTGAAATATTGTCTGCAAGGCGTTTGTGAAAATGCTTATTAGATTGGCATTGTCTATTGTCTTATGCTCTCACTTTTGGTGGATGGTAATACAGTGGTGTCATTTGTGGTGGTATTGTTTTAGCTATATGGTGTTCATGGAGCTATGCGAAGGGGGGAAAGAGGAAAATGTCTATATAGAACTTCCGTCTGAATAAGGTCTATGTGAGGGCATGACTTTTTTTTTCCTATTTACATGTGTTAATGTGTTTGATAATTATGCATATAAAGTATTTGAGAAAATGCAACTTAGTGATAACTATGAATATTTGAATTGTTCTCCCTTCCATGTAGCAAAAAATTAAATCATACATCCAATGTTTACTAGATTACTGAATAATAATATTATATTGGCTTTGCTACTTAAGAATAGCTTTAGATTAGTCCTCTTCCATACTGAAGAATGATAAATTGTAAATTTTTTTGCTTGCTACTATATAAACTAGTTAATATTATTGTTGGTTTCCGTTAACAAGTTTTTGTTAATCAACACTACAAATCTTATTTAAACATTCCAATGGTCGTTATTACTTGAGATTTGGGCTTTGAATATAAAATCTTGTATTCATTTGGATCTATGGAATTAGAAAGCTTTTTTGGGCAAGCTATTTATGGTTAATACAAATTGTCTTACTGTGTGGGTTGAAGTATTGTGTTCTCCAATGAAAAGCCAGGCACTGGAGAATTTTTCAGCAACCATTAGAATTCATTTTTCACCAAGCAAGCTTCATGTACCAAATGTTGCTCCTTTGTTATCAAAAAAAGGCTTTGAAGTATTCAATGATTGATTGAAGTCGATGTATTTTGAAGTTGGCAAGGCTAATTTTCAGTTTTAGGCTTTTAGCAACAATTCAAATTTGATATATTCTAGTTTGTAGAACAACTTGGATAATTTTTTTGCACTATTAAACACTAAAAGTCAAAGCCCTTAAATCATCATATCAAAAACCAAAAAAAAAAAACCTTAAATCATTTCAATCAATATGTACTCATGTATGATAGATTTTCCGATTTATGCTTTGTCTTAAAGAAACTAGAAACCAAAGGAATATGCATTCTTTACATGACTATTAGTTCATAAAGTATTATAAAGAATTGAGTAATTACTTCAAGTTGAACAATTTTGATGTCTTGCGTTATATCAAAATTTGATCCAAGAGAAAAGTAGACAAAAGATGAACAGAATTTTATTAAAATATACACTTTGATCACAAGGCCATACCGCCATAATAACAAGAGTCTTACTAAAATATAAAGTTTGATTACAAGGCCATAATAACATTATAGTTCCACATTTGATGTATCTGTTGCTTCTTGACTAAACATATCTGTGAACTCCAATGGCTCTTAGCTAGATCACTTTGACTTGCCTCACTCTTTGTTATGCAAGTTTTTTTGGTATCAAAGCTCACTCTACAATCCATTGAAGCTTCCAGTTGCCACAAAATCAAATGCCAAGCAACATGAGAGAGATTAACAATCTCACATCAGATACAATAATATCAAAACACAAGACTAGACAAGTGCCTTAACCCCAAAACAAAAAGAAATAGGACACTCTCCTAAGTAGCTACAATAGAAACAAAGCAACAACATGCCCTCCAAGTTATTTATGTCATCTGTATATGATGGAATGCTACAAAGAGAGAAGAATTAAGACAAGTAAATAAAGATAAAGGACAACAACAATTTTGGAAACTAGGACTATTTTAAAAAATAAAATAAAATTGACAAACAATGAACTTATAGAGCATCAGCAGTGAGGCTTTTATATGCCAAATGCTAAGAACATTTGGCATTTAAGCCCCAAAACTGCTCCACAATGGAAATGCCATATTGCATATGCCAAAAAAAATTTGAGATTTTGGTACAGTACCATCTCAAATGTAAGATGGTACTGTAGCTAAATAGTATAAAAAAAATAATTTTTTAATGCTTCCTCTCATTATTTTAATTTAACCGGCCATTTCTCTTTCTTCTCTCATTTTTTCTCTTTCATTTCTCTCTCTTGCTTCTCTCTCTTTCTTTCTGCTCTCTCTTCTTCTTCTTGCTCTCCGATTCTTCTCAGCATCTTCACTCTCTCCGGCAACTCTCTAGATCGACGTTGGGTTTCTAAATCGGCAGTGGGGTTCTAAATCGGTGGTGGGTTTCTAGATCGGTGGTGGGTCTCCGCTTCCTTCGAGCTTCGGCGAAGCTTCCCAACGGCAAATCTGCTTCCTTTGAGCTTCGGCGATGGGGGGTCTGGTTTTTTCCCAGCGACGAATCCGCTTACAATTCTCTGGTTTTTTTTTTTTTTTTTTTGCAGTGTTGATAGGCGGATAGGGTGGTGGTGGTTGTGTTGATGGTCGGAGGGCAATAGGTGCAGTGGCGTGGCTCAGGTCTTTTCTCTGGGCTTTTTTTTTTTTTTTTTTTTTTTTGTGTTGACGATAGTTTATGGGTTGCCGGTGGTGGTGGTGGTGGTGTGCAACGGTGGTGTTGATTGTGGATCTTGGACAGAAGGAAAGAGAGAGAAGGAATAAATAATGAATAAATAATATGTTGTATTGGATAATGGTAATAGTGAGATATATTATTTTATTATGTAAAAATATTATTTTAATGAGTAGGATTGAGATATAAAAGTTGGGATGTTGGAGAATTGTAAAATTGTATTGTATAATTGATAAAATGACTTTTTGAGGTGGTAAAATAAAATAGGATATAAAATTCGGTTGTGGATGCTTTTAGAACACAAGCACAAAATGCATCTCAAGAAATCATATATAACACTTACAGACATAAACCACAAGTACAAAACGCATACAAGATCAAAATTCAATAATTACCCTACTAAAAAACGACAAAAGAAGAAAAAAAGGGGGGGGGAGGGGGGGGGGTGGAATTCCCTCACCTCCCAAAATGTAGTATTGAAACAATACTCATTTTTTATTGAAACAAGCTAGATAACCAACAGCAAAACAAGAACAGAATAAAGTCAACAACAACCCAAAATTTAGGTCCAACCACTTGATGCGAGACCACCAACAAAGCTGAAGAACTAAAACAGAACTACAACATTAAAAGGAGAACCAAACTAACAAAGCACAAGTCAATAACAAATACAAACAACATTCTACGAGAGAGAGCCAGCAAACCAAACACTAAACAACTTCAAAAATGTACTATTACGTAAATACAAGATGCTTGGACTCATGATTCGGTAAAAGAACTAAAATATTCAAATATATTTGCAGATCAACAAGGCCAAAAAAAAAGAAAGCAATTTTTAGAACAGAAACGAGAAACCAAAAGAAAGTAACTGGGCCAAAGAATTAGACTTAGCCATCAAAGCGTCAATACTTAAAAACAAGGTGAAAGACTGGAAAAATAAAAAATAAATAAATAAACACACAAACTAAATCCCTTAAATTCCTGAGAATGGAGGCTGAGATGAGAAGGAGTGGGTTTACGACGATTTGCAGCTGAAACTTCAGGCACGGAGGAGAAGACACCATCTCCACTGAGTATTAAAACAGGTCCCCATCGAAGATAGTAGATTTAGGGAAAGCATATAACCCCAACCTTATTCAAAAGACAGAAAAATAAAAATAAAAACGAGATTTGAAAAAATTTTCAATGACCCGCCCATTCATGTCTAAATTTTTGAAAAATTTTGAATTTGTTATAACAGAGCTAAGACGTTACAAGTAGATAGTTTTCTTGGGATGACATGGCAGATATGATGATGTAACCTCATTTTAGTGAGGTGGCTTAATTTTATTGGCTGGGACTACCAAATAATTTCCCCTCAATTAAAGTTGTCCTATTGAATGAAAATGTTCCTGACATATGGAGCTGGTATGCATACCATCAACATGTACCCAAACGCATTTAACCGCTCTCTCACACATGCGAGAGGGTGGTTACATGATATCCATTTTTACTATTACAGAGTCAATGATTTCATATTGTAATATAGTGAAGAATATGACTATGAGACCTTGTTTAAACTACGTGGTGGGGTGAAGGGCATTGTAAACTTCTTCTTTTTCCACAAAGAAATGAGAAGGAGAGAAGTAGATCAAGGGCACTAGGAAGTCACGTGCTCTTGATCATATATATATATATATATTAAAATTTTAGATAACATGATAATAGATCAAATATATATATATATATATATAGTAAATTTTAGCAAAAAAGGGTATGATGCATGAAACAACCAGTGAATTTGTCTCTCCTTCTAATGCCAGCAACTCAATGAAACTCTTAACATTAAAGAGAAGGTGGCATAGATATCAGCATGCAACCCAAGATAGCACCCAATCAGCTACAATATACCAAAATATCATCGGAGTATCTAAACATCAATAACCAGAGAATAATTAAAGAAATGAAAGAATGTACCTTCGCCCGGTAACAACGCTCCATCAGTCTTTTAATTTGATCTGCTTTCATCTTTAAGTCCTTTAGTTCCTAAAAAGAATAGCAATGGGTATGTTGTATCATCATGCTTTTCACTCTCTTTTAAAATCAATGATGTAACCATGGTTAGTTTATCTTTTGACCTTATATTCCTCTCATTTTGTATCCTTTTTGCATTGCAAGTCATACATTTGGGTAGCTGGGTTAGTGGGTACGTCTATGACCCAGCCAGGTTTTCAGAGACTAGGCAAACAAAATAAAAGGAACACTCAAATCATCAATAATGATGAAGCTGAGAAATTCACCAGTGAGTCACACGATGCCTTCGCGCTCGAACGTAAACCTACACAATACAAAGAAGAAAACTTATCAAGGGGCGCCGGTGTGGTGCCGGCCAAATACCTTCCGAAGGTTAAGTCAGAAAATATTCTCACAACTCTAGTGTGCTAGAGAGGGTAAATAATGCGTACCTTTATTGGTGAGAGTATTGGGGATTTTATAGTAGTCGAAAGTTTTTCCTCTTAGACTTGGCATCCAAGTCTTTTCCTTGTAGAAATCCTCTTTTTTAGAGTCCGAAACGTGGTGGACAGATCTTCTCCTTATAGGGAAGATCTTTATTAATATATGAGATTTCTAGAGTCCAAGTAGCACAAGGACTCTGTTTAGGGCCTTACGAGAATGGGCCAAAGTATTCCCACTAAGGGGTCCAACAGGCCCATGGCCGACCAGCCCATCCTTCTTCGCTCCGTCCGTATCAGGTCCGTCCACTTAAGGACTCGTATAAATAACGGGCTCGTCTATTCTTATGTTCGCGGACTATAGTCAGTCCGTACATTCGCAATAGGCATCCTAGCGCGTATTTTCTCCCTTTCAGTTGCCCTCTCACCCGATGGGTCCGTCACGGATAAGAGAACGGACCCATGGGGTAACGGTTTTAAAATCTCGATCATGTTTTCATGACACCTAGATCTGTGAACTTACCTCCGTACATTGTTAAATCAGGAGTTAACACATTTATGAGCCGTGCCAAGTGTCATCCTGTCAATGGTCATTGTTTTGGAACGAGGTGTCGCTTCGTCTTCCGTGCATACCCTTTATAAATACCGACCCCTCCGCCCCTCATTTTTCCACTTGTTGCTGGAAAAAATTGTCAGAGCGAGTCTGTCACATCTATCAGAGAATAGTCCGTTCACTCCCATACCCGTCGCCTGCAACATCTTGCTTACTCCGAACTTCTGGTAAGTAGTTTCCTATCCGTCCACTTTTATTTTAGCTCTTCTTTATCTCTTTTTTAAACTTTATGTGCCCGTTGTTCTTTCCAAACCCGTCATAGTCTTAGGTTTTGTCATTACCTGTAGGCCATGTCTAGTGCGTTGAGTAACCAGTCGGTCATCCGTAACTGGGCGAACTACAAAGAGGTATACCCATCAGGTCCCAAAGACCACGACACCCCGAGCGAGGAGAGTAGTCCGTCATCATCCTCCTCGTCCTCAACAAATGAGGGCCTGGAGATGATCGAAATACAAGAGGGTTCAACTGATGACGAAGAGCCAATAGTTAGATCCGTCGTGGAAGCTGATGGACTTAGGGAGTTCATCATGCTTCCAAAGTGGACGGTACACGCCTTCACGTCCACTATCAAGGAAGCCCATTTTAATACCCTTAGGGCCCGTTACCAAATCCCAGACCACATCCCACTCCGTCTACCTTACATGTCAGAAAAATGTTATTACGAAGGAGTTGACGGAGTAGGTGTGTACGAACAAGTGCTTAAGGCCAGCCTGAGATTCCCGTTAAATTCGTTACACAGCAAACTTTTAAAATACCTAGGTATATTCGTCAGCTAGGTGTCTCCTAATGCCTGGAGGGTTTTCATCGTGATGGAGGTTCTGTACGGAGCCATGTCGGACAGTGGGAGAAGGCTTACGATAAAAGAGTTCCTCCACTGCTACCATCCGGATGAGATAGACAAGTCAAGGGGCATGTATAGCTTTGTCCCTAGGAGCCCCGTCCTGAAAGTTATTTTTGAAACCCCAGACTCAAATAGAGACTAGAAGAGCCGCTACTTTTTCATTGAAGGAGATAATTGGATGTGTCATCCAGGGGAGACGGACTTCATGCCCGTCGACACAGTTTGGGGCATTTTAAACCCATCCGGTATGGCCTGTCGTAAATGACTCCGTGCAGTTTAATAATTTTTATAATGTTTTTAACGTCCATCCTCTTTGATGCAGTTCGACGGCGTCCCCAGATTACCCATGAGGAATTCAGTTTCCTTGAAAAAAATTTTGCAAAGACAAAGCCCAAGGAGCAGACCTGGGCCAAGCTCGTCAACCTCAACACCATCCACTTGTATTGTGACGAGCCCAAACCAACCTCGATGGCACTAAAGTACGAGAAGCAGACCCGTCTACGTGAGTCCGTCAACCCTTATTACCTGTTTTTACCATCATTATTATTATTATTTCTTAATCCGTCTACCTTTTTTAGAGATGGAGGATGCAAAGAGGCGAGCAGCTATAAGACTTCAAGCTACAAAGAACAAAGAAGCTGGAACGGACCCCATGGGGACGGGCTCCAGCAAGCAGAGTCTGAAGAGAAAACTGCCCATGAAGGGTGACCGTCCGCCAAAACAGCCCAAGATCCCCTTGGAACCGGTCGTCGGCTTAATGGCTGGGGGGAATAAGTCGGTCACCCCGATTAAACACGGTGCGGGCAAGGGTCTGATGACGGGTCTGTCTGGCAGCCAAAAGAAGCCACCCATCTTGCTTCGTGAGGACTCCAAGTATGCCCTCGAGTGGCTGTCGTCAATTATTACTACCGACGACTACGAGGATTTGGGAATCACTCAACGGAAGCGATAGGGGAGACGGGCCTCTTCAACATTGCTCAGGTAATTACTCCGTCGTCTTTTGGTCCACCCGTTCACCATTTGCTGCCCTTAAATATTTTACTTATGCATTTTTGTTGTCCCTCAAGCTATGATCATGATGAAAGGCATAATGGGACGGTGTCTCAATCATGAGATGACCATTGGCCGAATTCGTGAGAAAGCCAAGGTGATGGAGAAGGAGCTGCTCGATCTCAAGGCTTGGAAGGTCGTCTAGGAGAAGAAGCTAAAGATGGCGGAGACGGCCCGGGACGAATGTATCCAACTGACGGACCGTCTGAAGAAAGCCCTGGTGGAGAAAGACGATGAGGTCCGTCAGGCGAAGGAGGATGCGATATGCAAGTATCGCGACTCCGACGCCCTCATTTCGGAACTGAGTCTTGTTTATAACGACAGGTTTGACGATGCCCTTCGTCAGGTGAAGGCATTATACCCGAATATAGACTTATCCACCGTTATCGTCACTGCCCTCGAGCCTTCAACCGTTCAACCCGTTCAGTCTGAAGATACTGATGTTCTTTTTTACGAGAACGTCCCTGTCCGTGAAGCTCCTATAGATCAAACCGTTGCGGACAGCCAGGCTAAGGACATTAGGGACCGTACAGCTGAAGAGAGAGAGATAGCAGATTTGTAATAACTTAGTTTTACTAATTAACCTCCCTTTTTCTTTTTTTTTTTCTTTTTTTTCTTTTTTGTATCAAGTGTAGAACAATTTTTAATACCCGTCATGTTTATGGGGTTTATATAAACATTGACCGTTCAGTATGTTTACATTCTGCAAGGTCCGTTGACCTTTGTTTTATCTTCGTGAAATGCATGTATTTTATTTTAAAGTACATTTCATGTTAAAATGAACTCCGTTCTGCTTATACGATTCCTCCGTTCATTAACCGTTTAACCAGGGGTCGTCATCCCTTAAGATGATTTGTCTGTTCGTGGGATCATTCGTTTTAGAATGGTCCGTTTAGTACGTAGGCTTAGCCCAAATTCTAAGTTCTATCACCCTTTGGGGATGATCCGTCCGTCTCGTGGTCTTTATTTTTAGCCCGTCCATTATATGGATCTTAAAAGAGTTACAATCTTTTTTGGGATGGTTCGTCCAGCTTGTGAACGTTATTTTAGGCCCGTCCATTATGTGGACTTAGTAGTTACCATCTTTTTAGGATGATCCGTCCAGCTTGCGGACGTTATTTTGGGTCCGTCCATTATCTGGACTTATTACTTACCATCCTCGCAGGACGATCCGCCCAGCTTATGGACGTTATTACTGGTCCGTCCATTATCTGGACTTAGCAGTTACCATCCTTTTAGGATGATCCGTCCAGCTTGTGGACGTTATTACTGGTCCGTCCATTATCTGGACTTATGGTTTTCATTCTCTTGGGATGATCCGTCCATCATGTGGACAATATTTTTAACAGTCCGTCATAGGACATAAGATTTTCATCTTCTTAGGATGACCCGTCCATCATATGGACAATATTCTTAACCGTCTGTCATAGGACTTAAGATTTTCATCCTCTTGGGATGATCCGTCCATCATGTGGACCATATTTCTATCCGTCCAATTATTGAATTAACTAAAGTAGGAAAAATTCAGTAAAGTTTGAAAGAAATCTTTATAGGAAAAAAGGTGCTTGCCCCCTTGGGCTTAAAAAAGCACTGGTAGAGAGATTTGTTCAAAGTAAAGAAAAATAATGGAAATAGCTATTCGAAGTAAAGCTACTGAAAACTTTAGAAATAAATTGGAAAGTTGGGGGGGGGGGGGGTTGATGCCCTTTATGTCATCTCTATTGGTAGTATCTCCGTAGGTGCTCTGTGTTCCACGAGTGTTGCAATTTCCGTCCGTCCATGGTTTCATGGTGGTAGGTCCTCTTCCTCTGCCAAGACGAAATCTTGTAAGGTCCTTCCCAGTTGGAGCCAAGTTTTCCTTGTGAAGGATCTTTAGCCGCTCCCATTACCTTCTGTAGCACAAGGTCCCCGATCTGAAAGTCTCTGTGTCTGACTTTGGAGTTGTAGTATTTTGCTATGAGGTTTTGGTATCAGGCCAACCTTTGTTCTGCTGTAGCCCGGACTTCGTTGACTAGGTCTAGTTGTAGTCGCAAAGCCCCTTCATTCTTATAGTCATTGTAGCTCTCCACTCGATAACTTGTAAGCCCTATCTCTGTTGGAATGACAGCTTCGCTCCCATATGTTAGCCTGAACGGTGTTTCTCTCGTGGGTGTTCTTGCCGTTGTACGATATGCCCACAAGATACTTGGTAACTCATCCGGCCAGATGCCTTTTACCCACTCGAGTCGGGTCTTAATGATTTTGAGCAGGGACCGGTTTGTGACTTCAACTTGCCCATTGGCCTGCGGATGTGCGGGTGATGAGTAGTGATTTCTGATGCCTAATTCCGAGTAGAAATCTTGGAATGCCTTGTTGTCAAACTGTTTTCCATTATCGGAGATGAGTACCCTTGGCATCCCGAATCTGCATACGATATTTCTCCATACGAAACTCCTGATGTTTCTCTCCGTGATAGTCGCCAGAGCTTCCGTCTCCACCCACTTAGTGAAATAGTTGATCCCTACCACCAGAAATTTCAGCTGTCGTGCAGCCGTCGGGAGAGGGCCCATGATGTCTAGCCCCCATTGGGCGAACGGCCAAGGGGCCATCATGGGTGTCAGTTCTTCGATTGGTTGCCTAATTAGGTTACCGAACCTTTGACATTTGTCGCAAGTCTTGACGTAGGTTTGTGCGTCCTTTTGCATTGTAGGCTAATAGTATCCTGCCCGGATCAGTTTGTGTACTAAAGACCGCGCCCCCGAATGGTTTCCGCAGATACCCTCATGGACGTCTCTCATTACGTAGTTTGCTTCTTCGTGGCCCAAACACCTTAGGTATGGTCATGAGAATCCCCTCTTGTATAAGACGTCACTGATTATTATGAATCGCGAAGCTCAGACTTTCAGTTTTCTTGCTGCGTCTTTGTCGTCTGGGAGCGTGCCTTCCTTCAGGTAGGCCATTAGCGGCGTAGTCCAATTGTATTCAGGATTTACTTCCTGCACTTCTGCCCTACTGTTAATGATTGAGGAATTCTGGATAAACGACAATACCTGATCAGGGGCCATCATGACCTCTGCAGAGGCGGCTTTTGCGAGCCAGTTAGCACATTCGTTCTCCTCCCTTGGGATTTGGACAAATGTGACCTGGAGGGTGTCGATCCGTCTCCTGACCTCTTCCAAGTATTTCTTCATCTTTTCCCCCCTACACTCATAGGCGCCGCTAATCTGACTGACTATTACCTGCGAATCGCAATGTACAACCATGGCCTCAGCGCCTGTTGCTTTCGCCAGGTCTAATCCTGCCACCAATGCCTCATACTCGGCCTCATTATTGGTTGTTGGGAAGTCCAGCCAAATCATACACTTGATTTTCTCTCCTTCAGAGGTTTGAATTACTACCCCGGCGCCTCTAGCTTACTTGTTTGATGATCCATCCATGTGGATGTTCCATTGTCTGAGGGCTTGTGGCTCATTCTGCTCTGTTTGCGTGTATTCGGCGATGAAGTCCGCCACTGCTTGGCCCTTTATTGCGATTCGCGGTCGGTAATGTATGTCAAATTCTTTCAGCTCTATCACCCGCAGGGCCATTCTTCCGACTGCTTCAGGGCTCCTCATTGCTCTTTTTAGGGGTTGATTTGTCAGGACGATGATGCTGTGGGCTTGAAAGTACGGTTTGAGTTTTCGGGCTACGGTTATCAGTGCGAAGGCGAGCTTTTCCATGTAGGGGTACCTCTCTTCAGCCCCCCGAAACCCCCTGCTTATGAAATATACAGGTCGCTGAGTTCCTTCCTCTTCTCTTACTAGGACTGCGCTTACTGCCACCTGCGAAGCTGCTAGGTATAAGTAGAGGTCTTCTCCTGGCTTGGACGGGCTGAGTAAGGGTGGCGAGGCAAGGTATTTCTTCAGATCTTCAAATGCCCTCTGACACTCATCCATCCACTCGAATGATTTCCTTAGGACACGGAAGAACGGTAGACACCTGTCCGTTGCTTTTGAGACGAACCTGTTCAAAGCAGCAATTTTGCCGTTCAAGCTCTGCACATCCTTTACTGTCCTTGGCGGTTCCAGCTTCATGATGGCCCGTATCTTCTCTGGGTTGACCTCTATTCCTCTTTGGGACACCATAAAACCTAAGAATTTTCCCACAGTTGCTCCGAATACGCACTTGGCCGGATTCAGTTTCATGTTGTATGATCATAAGGTATCGAATGTCTCCTGAAGGTCGCTCAGGTGATCTTTTCGTGTGGGCTCTTGACCAGCATGTCGTCGACGTAGACCTGTACGTTCCTCCCTATCTGGTGCGCGAACATTTTGTCCATTAACCTTTGGTACGTTGCTCCAGCATTCTTGAGTTCAAATGGCATCACCTTATAGCAAAAGAGTCCTTGGTTGGTGACGAAGGACGTTTTCTCCTGATCAGATTCCTCCATCTTGATCTGATTATAGCCTGAGAAGGCATCCGTAAAACTTAGGAGCTGGTGTCTGGCCGTGGAGTCGACCAGCGCGTCTATCCGCGGGAGGGGGTAGCTGTCCTTTGGGCACGCTTTGTTAAGGTCTGTGAAGTCGACACACATTCGCCACTTCCCGCTAGCCTTCTTGACCATGACCACGTTCGCCAACCACTCCGGGTAATATACTTCCCTAATGAAACCCGCCTCGAGTAGTTTTCTAACCTTTTGCGCTATTGCTCTGTCCTGTTTGTGAGCGAACACTCGCTTTTTTTGTCGGACGGGTGGGGTTAAGGGGCTCACATTCAGCTTGTGCACTATAACAGAGGGATCGATCCCGGGCATGTCTTTGTGGTTCCATGCGAAAACATCTTGGTTCCTCCTAAGGAATGCTATGAGGGCCTGGCGCACCGGCTGGCAAGCCAATGTTCCTATTCTGGTCGTCCGCTCTGGTTTTGATTCGTCGAGTGTTATCTCCTCCAACTCTTCGACCGGTTCTGCGACCGTCCGCTACTCTTCAACGCACATTGTTTGATGATGATCTTCCATTTCTAGCATGGCAATGTAGCATTCTCGGGCAGTCGCCTGATTCCCTCACAATTCCCCAATCCCATAGTCCGTTGGGAACTTGATCATCAGGTGGTATGTTAATGTTGCTGCTTTCCACGAGTTAAGTGTGGGCCGTCCGAGAATACCATTATAAGTGAGTTCTTGCGAGTAATCGCCCACTGTTACCGGGAGTGTGATGGAGCCTATTGGGAATACCCTTGTCCCTCCAAAACCGACAAGTGGAGCACTCGTCGGTATCAATCGCGCTCTGTCTATCCCCATTTGCTAGAATGCTTGATAGTATAGAATGTCTGCTGAGCTGCCGTTGTCGATTAGTACTCGGTGGACGTTGTAGTCCCCCACACGTATGCTGCCAACCAGCGCGTCGTCATGTGGATGATGGAGTCTCCTTGCGTCTTCTTCAGTGAATCCAATGATAAGGCTCTCCACCCGTGCGGTATTAGGCATAGAGCCTGTTAGATGGGCGTTCAGGACCGATCTGAGGTACGTTTTTTGAGCTTTTTTGGAAGAACCAGTAGCCGCGGTCCCTCCCACTATCATCCTTATGTCTCCAATGGGGGGTCTAGGACGCTCGTTATCCCGTCAGGGGACCAGCTCTTGGCGATTAGGATCCGCTCTCTCTTTGTTGACGAACTTCTGCAACTTCCCTTGTCTAATGAGGGCTTCAATCTGCTGCTTCAGGTCGTAGCAATCAGCTATGTCATGGCCGTGATCACAGTGGAAACGACAATATTTGTCTCGCGGCCGTTTGCTTGGGTCACTCTTTAGTTTCCCCGGGAACGTCAGCGTTTCCTCGTCCTTGATTTGCATCAAAACTTGGTCAATCGGGGCGTTCAGAGGGGTGAAACTTGTGAACCTTCCGCCCGGGGGCTTAGGGCGCCTTTTGTCCCTTCTGTCTCTTGTCCTTGGTCTTTTCTACCCTTGATCCTGACGCACGTCTGCCTGGCGTTCCCTCTTCCTGAGCTTTTCCTCCTGTGCCAGTAACGCATCTTCCGCGTTCATGTACTTGGTGGCCCTGTAAAGTACCTCTGACATGATTTTGGGGTCGTTTTTGTATTGGGAAAACAAAAACTTGCCATTCCGCAACCCGTTCGTGAAAGCCGCCACCAGTATTTTGTCGTCGGCTTCATCGATCGAGAGCGCTTCCTTATTGAAGCGGATTATGTAGGATCTTAATGTCTCGTCCTCTCTCTGCCTGATGCTCATTAAGCATGCCGTGGATTTCTTGTACCTGTGTCCCCCTATAAAGTGCGAGGTGAACTGAGCGCTCAATTCTTTGAAAGTGCTGATGGAGTTCGGCGTCAACCGACTGAACCAAATTCTCGCGGGACCCTTCAGTGTGGTTGAGAAAGCCCTACACATAATTTCGTCCGGTACCCCTTATAGATGCATCAAGGTCTTGAATGTCTCCAGGTGGTCTAGGGGATCCTTGACCCCATCATAACTCTCTATTTGTGGCATCCGGAACTTGTGCAGTAAGGGAAAGGAATTGACAGGGCCGGTGAATGGAGAGTCAGTCCGGTTCACTAGGTCGTCCAGGTCGCTGGACACTCATCCCTTTAGGGCGTTCATCATGACCTCCATCTGTTCTTTCATTGCCTGCATCTCCGCAAACATAGGTGGAGGAGTCGCATCCATGAGGGATGGGAGGCTCGTGTTTTGTCGTTCTGGCCTGCTTGAGGCGTTGCTCCCTTCAGGCCCTTCTCAGTCTCTTTGCATGGCGCTGGTACCTTCCTGATCCTCCTTCCGGTTGTTGCGTGCTGTGTTTCTTTGACACAACTGTTCTTCTAAGTCATGATTTTGTTTGGTGAGGTGCTCCACAGCCGCAGTGAGAGTCCGAACCTGTCTTTCGAGTGTGGTCGTGGGTAGTTCCTCTCCTTGGATGTCGTTGGTTGTTGCCATCGAGCGAGTGAGCACCATGCAACCCTTCTGTCTCAGGGATGAAGCAACGTCTGACTACTTTCTTCTCACGTTCCCTCAGACGGCACCAACTGATGAAGCTGAGAAATTCACCAGTGAGTCACACGATGCCTTCGCGTTCGAACGTAAACCTACACAATACAAAGAAGAAAACCTATCAAGGGGCGCCGGTGTGGTGCCGGCCAAATACCCTCTGATGGTTAAGTCAGAAAGTGTTCTCATAACTCTAGTGTGCTAGAGAGGGTAAATAATGCGTACCTTTATTGGTGAGAGTATTGGGGCTTTTATAGTAGTCGAAAGTTTTTCCTCTTAGACTTGGCATCCAAGTCTTTTCCTTGTAGAAATCCTCTTTTTTAGAGTCCGAAACGTGGTGGACAGATCTTCTCCTTATAGGGAAGATTTTTATCAATACATGAGATTTCTAGAGTCCAAGTAGCACAAGGACTCTGTTTAGGGCCTTACAAGAATGGGCCAAAGTATTCCCACTAAGGGGTCCAACAGGCCCATGGCCGACCAGCCCATCCTTCTTCGCTCCGTCCGTATCAGGTCTGTCCACTTAAGGTCCGTCCACTTAAGGACTCGTGTAAATAACGGGCTCGTCTATTCTTATGTTCATGGACTATAGTCAATCCGTACATTCGCAATAGGCATCCTAACACGTATTTTCTCCCTTTCAAATAACATAAACAAATGGAAATCCCAGAAATCAAAGCAGATTGTTATCAATTGACAAGCACCCAAAACACAGTTGAGTTGACACATTGAGTGAAGAGAATTCAATGATCACTTCCTTGAATTGTATCGTCCATATTGTTCTCAATTGTTCAAGCTCTTTACAAAATTGTGTTCACAGCATCAATACCATTATTAATGTGAAAATATTAAATTGTTGCCAGCATGTTTTTATTAATTTCTGAAACAGTTAAGATGAGTTTCGGGAAGTATGTGATATGGCACAAGGAAAATAAGAAGTCAGAGTTCAAAGAAAGAACTTACAGTTTTGCCTGAGAAGCGAACTTCTTTGCAGTCTCCTTTTTGCAAAGACACCTCAGACTGCATATTCAATGCATTCCAAAAAGTTAAACTATTATAACAATAACAAATAAGATTTTTTTTATAGGTAAAAGTAAATGATAATATATTAACAAACAATATTTAGATGTACAGGACCAAAACTAAATCTCTTACAGTTTCTCCTATGGAAATGCGAAATATTAACATAAGTGCAAGAGTCTGAGACCACTATCTAGAATCTACATGACTGCACCAAACGCTTTCTCTCTCTTTTTTTCCCTTGCTTCATAAATGGAAATTTAACAAATAGAACTTCTGGAACTTTTTGAACTTTACAATCATGTAGTCCTATGACTAAGTTTAAATTTTGTGAACTGCTAGCCAACCTTTCAATAATATCAACATTTTGTAAGCATGAGAAACCAAAAATAAAAAAGGCATGCTCTGCTCAGTTGATGTTAAGCATCAATATTTCCTCCCAAAAAGGTACTTATCATTTCTAAAATAGTTTATAATATCTTCCCAATTAATTTACGAACACTGAACTTGACAATCAAATTCCCTAGGTTCTACCAGGTGACAACTGTCAGTTGCAAAGAAGATTGGAATTGTACCAAGGAAATTGCTCAAGCTACATCTATACACAACCTTATATATATAGCCCATATCACATTTTATGAAATGCATAATTGTAACTTACTCAGCCACTAAATTTTGAATCTTTAAGCAAAGTATTGTGCAAAACAAATACAATGTACAAAACTGAAAATTTGTGGATAGCAATCAGAAGAATCTGGTTAAAAAAATAATAATCTGGTCCAAAGGGCCCTGCATTGATGAGACTCTACGTCATCAAAAAAACTGGTCAAAACAATGGATGATTATCTGTTGCTCCAAAGCTTCCAAAAATTTTAAAAATAATAATGGGTGCTCTTGATCATATATTTGATCTATTATCATGTTATCATGTCGTGAAGGGCATCATTGAATCATAATATATATATATATATATATATATTTGATCTATTATCATGTTATCTAAAATTTTAAGTCGAAATCCAAATTATAACCTTTTTGTTTTAGTAAATTATCATTTTCATCCATAAATAATTATTTTATTTTATTTTACTATCTATAAAATTGTCATTGGGTATGATAAAATGACATTCCATCACATATGCAAGTAGTATCAGATTTATAGCCGACAATAGACAAAAGGATAAGGACTACAATAACAAAAACAAAAAACTTTTAATACAAAAATAAAAATTTGCTCAAATATAAAGCTTTTGGATTTTAGCCAAAATTTTTAAATGATGTGACACCATATACATTGTTATATACAAGAAAAAAGTAAAATTGATAAGAAATAAGTTTTATAAAAACTTCCAAACATATATAGATATCAATATAATATAAAAGTGAATGGTGTACAAACCAAATATTCATAGATATCGCTAGAAAAGTGAATGGTGTACAAACCAAACATTCATAGATATCGCTATAGTTGGTATATCTACACTATAGATGAAGCAGTTAAATTGGTCGAAACGAGTTTCGTGTGTATTTGACTCGAAATGATAAGATTATTGCATGAGTCAATTCGTATCAACCTAAATCTAATACGAACCCGCTAAAACTCAACCCTAATTTACAAACATTGTGTCATGCCCGTGTCATGTTCATGGGTTGCATCGAATATTGTCCCCTAAATATATGAATATTCACAATTTTTCATTATATAATATCTTGGGAGTAAGGGTAAACTGCTTAACCCATTAAGAGTGAAAAATCCCTAGATTACTTGGTTACTAGTTCTAGCAAGAAGAGTCAATTGCTCATAAGAGTTTGATTAATAGTGAGAATTGTTGTGAAGTATGTTATGCAATACACAACTAACAAACCCATAAAATGCAACATGCCCGACATCTTGTATAGTTCTAGCCCGTTGGAAGAAACATGCTAGGCCTCTCTGTTTCGTCTGCCTCCAAACTACCTTTATTGGCTTCTATCAAACCCTCAAATCGGTCCCGCCGTAACCTTCAATTATCATCACCACAAAATCCAAACTGTGAACCCCTTAACCACCGTCTGATCCACCACCTCAATGTGGGCCACCTCCACAAAGCAATCTCCACCCTCGATCTCATGGCCCAAAAGGGTACCCACCCAGACCTCACCACCTACTCTCTCTTCCTCAAGTCCTGTATAAGGTCCCGGAACTTCCAACTCGGCAAACTCGTTCACACCCACTACTTGACTCACTCCCAACTCCACCTCAACTCTCTCATTCTCAATTCTCTAATCAGCTTGTACTCAAAAAGTTGGGATTGGGCTAAAGCAAAATCCATTTTTGATGATATGGGGGATTTGAGAGACTTGGTTTCTTGGACTGCTATGGTTTCTTGTTTCGCAAATAATGATATGGGAACTGTAGCCATTGTCACGTTTCTTCAAATGCTTGAAAATGGGCTCTGCCCAAATGAGTATTGCTTTTCCGCAGTGATTCGGGCGTGTTCGAATGTGGAAAATGTTCCCACTGGGAAAATGATTTTTGGGTTTGTTATAAAAAGTGGATATTTTAAGTCTGTTGTGTGTGTTGGGTGTGCGTTGATTGATATGTTTGTGAAGGGTGGTGGTGATGTGGATTTAGCATATAAGTTGTTTGAGAAAATGCCTGAGAAGAATGCGGTTACTTGGACTTTGATGATAACTCGGTTTATGCAATTTGGGTTCCCAATGGAGGCTGTAAATTTGTTTTTTGATATGGTTTTAGTGAGTATGCACCGGATCAATTTACCTTTGGTGGAGTTATTTCCGCTTGTGCAGAGCTAGAATTGTTAAATCTTGGGCAGCAATTGCATTCTTGGGTCATACGGACTGGGTTGGCTTTAGATGTTTGTGTAGAGTGCTGTTTGGTAGACATGTATGCTAAGTGTGCAATGGATGGATCGGTGGATGATGCAAGGAAAGTTTTTGACCTGATGGTAGATCGTAGTGTCGTGTCTTGGACAGCAATTATCACAGGATACGTGCAAAGTGGAGGGCGTGATAAGGAAGCTGCTGAACTTTTTTGTGAAATGATCGAGGGTCATGTTTCACCAAATCATTTCACCTTTTCTAGTGTCCTTAAGGCATGTGCAAATCTTTCTGATCCCCGTATGGGAGAGCAAGTTTACACGCATGCTGTGAAACTTGGTCTTGCATCGGTTAATTGTGTGGGAAATTCTCTTCTTAGCATGTATGCAAGGTCTGGCATGATGGAAGATGCTCATAAAGCTTTTGATATGCTGTTTGAGAAGAATTTAATTTCTTACAACACAATTGTTGATGCGTATGCCAAAAATTTGAATTCTGAAAAAGCCTTTGAACTTTTTCATGAAATCGAGGATATAGGAATTGGGGCTAGTGCTTTCACATTTGCTAGCCTCTTGAGCGGAGCTGCTAGTATTGGTGCAGTTGGTAAGGGTGAGCAAATTCATGCACGGTTACTAAAATCAGGGTTTGCGTCAAATCAAAGCATCTGTAATGCTTTGATCTCCATGTATTCTAGGTGTGGAAATATAGAAGCTGCATTTCAAGTTTTTAATGAAATGGGAGGTCGAAATGTTATATCTTGGACTTCAATGATTACTGGTTTTGCAAAACATGGATTCGCCTCTAAAGCTGTGGAAATGTTCCACAAAATGCTTGAGGATGGTGTTAGACCAAATGAGATCACCTATATTGCTGTTTTATCAGCTTGTAGCCATGTGGGGCTAATTTCCGAGGGCTGGAAAATCTTCAACTCAATGTACAGAGAACATGGGATTGTTCCGAGAATGGAACATTACGCACGTATGGTTGATTTATTGGGCCGATCAGGATCCCTTTTAGAAGCATTTGAATTCATTAATTCAATGCCTTTCAAGGCTGATGCACTAGTCTGGCGTACATTTCTTGCTGCCTGTCAGGTTCATGGCAACAAAGAACTTGGGGAACATGCTGCAAAGATGATTCTTGAGCAAGACCCACATGATCCAGCAGCATATATCTTACTATCAAACTTGTATGCTTCCTCAGGTGAATGGAACGATGTGGCAAAAATTAGAAAAAATTTGAGAGAGAGAAACTTAATCAAAGAAGCAGGTTGTAGCTGGATAGAGGTGGAAAATATGGCGCACAGGTTCCACGTTGGGGACACTTCACACCCCCTAGCACAAGATATTTATTATGAACTTAACCAATTGGCTTCAAAAATAAAGGAATTGGGCTATGTGCCCGATACAGATTTTGTCCTTCATGATGTAGAGGATGAACTAAAGGAGCAATATTTGTTTCAGCACAGTGAGAAAATAGCTGTGGCATTTGGTCTTATAAGCGTATCCCAACCAAAGGCTATTAGAGTATTTAAGAGTCTTCGTGTTTGTGGAGACTGTCACACTGCAATCAAATTTATTTCAATGGCTAGAGGTAGAGAAATAGTGGTGAGAGACTCAAACCGGTTTCATCACTTCAAAAATGGGACATGTTCTTGCAATGATTACTGGTGATGTTGAAAATTTTTTCGTATGACTGGCAGCTGCAAATAATCTTAAGTTGCCATGCACATTTGTCATTAATTCTTTCAGCTTTGATGCATCACTTGTTCTACTAGCAGTGACCTTTCTAATTCATATTTTCAGATTTGTGTAATTTTTATCTGTATTCATATTCTCAACTCTTTGTACAACTAGGAATTTGTAACATCACTTATGGTTCGTTTGGATTGAAGGGAGTAAAGTAGATTTGGTCCAAAATTAGGCTACTTTTAGCCAACTCTACTCTACTTTTCAGATTTGTGTAATTTTATTAGTATAGTTCATATTTGCAGCTCTTTGTACAACTAGGAATTTGTAACATCACTTAATTTACAAAAACTATATGCATTTTCTCCCTCGGCACATATTGCCTATTCGTTATAATTCTCCCACAAATTCTGAAGTCTGTGTGGCCAGGGACACTTCTTGTCCGTCAACGTTAAGCTAGGTTGAAAAAAAAATTATTGAAAAATAATTCCTTTAATTTGATATATATATATATATATATATTGAAAACTTATGAATAAACATAAAATAGTCCGATAAATAAATAAAATATACTTTAAAATAAAAATTATTTAATTAATTAATTTTTGTATTCCCACCATGTTGTCTTGTCTCAAGTCATACTCATGTCTGATGTCCCAAACTCCATAATTTATAAAAACCCACACAAGCCAAATTCTAGCCATGGTTTTAAAAACCGAACCGGTCATAGAACCGTTTTTTTTGTAATTTCTGGTTCAACCCCGGTTTTTGGCCGGTTTTCCGGTTGTTGACCGGTTTTGGAGCTTTTAACTGGACCGGATTGGCCCTCGGTTCCCGGTTGAACCGGTCAGACCGGCCGGTCCGGTCCGGTTTTTAAAACAGTGCTCACCCCCTTTTGCCAAAACGCATCTGATCAACCCAAAACCTCAACCCATCCGATTTTTGCCAATATTATCGAACCATTGTCAACTCCCGGTCTCCCACTCAATCAAAACTGTTTACAACCCTTCGGGTCAGGCTGGATTGGTTGTGCGGGTTGGGCTTTTAAGTTTTAAGATTTTTTTTTTTTTTTTTTTTTTTTGAGAAGAGGGCTTTTAAGAACTTGATCAACCCCAATAAAAATACTGTAAAAAATAATACGAATGTCCATTATGAATTTGACAATAATAGAACACAATTTTCTAACTCTTCTACTTTTAGAAAGTTGTTTTTATTTATTATAAATAATTATGTTATTAATTCTCTTTTAGTTTTTTCGATAGTGGTAACAAGGGAGAAGAATTTGAACCCCAGATGTCTATACTGAAAACACCAAAAATTATATACTAAGTTAACATTACTTTTACATATTAGTGAACTTTATGACCATTTTAGGAGTAGAATTACTTATATCTATTACAAATTTGCAACTATGGTTTTACAACTCTAACTAGACTGAGTGCATTAGCATGTTCTATCCAAGCTAAAAACGAGACAATTTAAATTTTGGTAAAAATATATCGATCAAAATCAGGAACCAGAACTAGTTTAATCATATATTTTTGGGGTATTTACATTTTACCCACTTAAACCATGTTCTAAATTACACTTTTCACTCTAAACTTTCAAAATTCATAATTAGCATCTCAAATTATAACCTGAATTACACTTTATACCCTGTCATCAATTCTGCTGTTATCTTGGATCATAGTATCTTCCCTTTGAATGTATGAGTTGTAATACTTATTTTTAAAACTTTTTCATTCATTTTTTTTAATGTGATACTTATATATGCTTTAATTGTTTATATTATATTATTTATGACATTATAAGGGTGTGGGTACTCGAGGCCCGAGGAGGAAATGGGAGGGTCAAAACATTGAACTAAAGCCCGAAGAGGAGTGGGAAAGGTAAGGGAGATAACTGGGGCACAACACCAAACCAAGGCTAGGCAAGTGCCCGAGGAGTTTTAGCACCGGAGGAAGGAGACAGGCCAGCTTAAACATCAACAGGAGAGCTATGGACCAAACTGTCAAAAAATAGCAGTGGAGGCCAGTGGCAAACAAGCAGTTGCCGGATGGGGGCTGCCTGTCCCATCCGCATTAAATGACGTATTCCAACTTTACCAGACACATTAAATGAGGAGGTGACCTGAACAGTGTTCACCACAACTTTCTCAACTATCGTTGCCCCCTACTTCAGAGACGTCAGAAGACAAGTGTTGGAAAGAAGGATGAGCGCCTAATAGAGATGGACGGAGTAGATGCAATGGGGAAGGCTATAAAAGGAGGAAGCTGGCCACTGGTGAAGGGAGGGTTGTTTTTGGAAAAAGAGAGAGAAGCATCCAATACTAGAGAGAAAAATACGGCTCCCTTGGAGATAGATAGTTCTTAAGGAAGATCCACACTTGCTGTGCTATCCCATCTCTTATAAATTCTATTGTTTTGGACCAAGTTTCATCAAGCTAGTTTATCATTTAAAGAGGGTTGTTGTACAAACGAATTTTTGGTCCTTACAAAAGGCATATATGGTTTTCAAAAAAAAAAGAAAAAAGAAGGCATATATGGTTGAACTTTGCTCTAACATTAAAACTTTAGAGTTCAAACTTTTTTTTTTTTTTTTGTCTTTTTTTTGGCTTTTTTGCATTATGTTTTTAAAATATTCGTTGTAGGTTGTTATATAAGATGATCTATCCTAGTGTGTCCACAAGTTGAGTTCAATTGAATTCCCCACCAATCGATCACTTGACTTGACTAAAGACGGTTTCAAAAACCCCACAACAAATGCCAATTTTTGGTGTAGAAGTTGTTGCCTAGCAAGTTGTGGGAATCCCAGTGTTTGGATCTATAGAAATCATCAATCTTCTCGTCCATGGTAATGTCATGGAAAGATTATGAGATCTCCATTGTATCTAGAGTATATCTTGCCTAATCCAATGAATATCTCATTAAATTTGATGGAGATCTAGCAAGATTTAGTGAGATTTTTACCCGATCTGACAAATTACCTCAAAAGCTCAAATGGTGAATGGTGGCAAAGAGGTGAAGCAATAGTGGGCTTTAAACAAGTATGTTAGACTACGTTTTTAAACGAGAACCCATTACTCCTATTATATATGTGTTTTTGCTGGAATTCCTCCAAGTTGAGCAAGTCCAACTCAATCTTACGAGCTCGAAGCATTCTTTTTAAGTTCAATAAATTTAGAGGAACGATAATTCACAATTTTATTAGATGACAAGTTATTAATAATAAAAGAATTTTTTTTTTTATACTAAATAAACATTCATTAAAACAAACATACAAAGTCACAGAATCATGACAAGTTGAGATTTAGTCTACATAAGTGAACAGGAAAACAAGTAGTAATAAAGGCTAACTCAGTTACACGAGAAAGACCTAAGTTAGGGACAACAAAGGAAAAAGTTATAAGCCCTTGCTGTTGAAACTGGATCAGGTCTGAGATAAGAGGAAGCTCCTGCCAATTCGGTGACTGAGCTTTATTGCATATTTGTTCCAGCCTTTTGCTATTACTGAGGATGATAACTTCATTAAAGCCCAAATTCTTTACTTTATAAACCGCCTCACTCACTGCTTCCAAAAGAGCTAGGTAAAGGATCTGTCTTCCTTTGCTGGCACTACTTGTGATGATGACTCTGCCCTCCATGTCCCTAGCTTCATACGCATACCCACTTCTCCTTGATCTCCTATTTCGGCGAGCTGCGACCTTGAGGATGAGCTGCCAATCACAATTTGTGGGCCTCTGAGTTTGTTGATTGGGTTTGTGAACTTGGGATTTGCAGTTCTTGAAGGCTTCCTAATACCTGCAAATGAGAGATTGGGAGGTTAAAACAACTTCAATGGGGTTAGGGGTTTTGCCCTGATAAAGAACCAAATTTCTATGTATCCATATGGACCACAATATGGTGAAGAAGGACTGTAAAATTTCCATCTTGCTCTGCTCCCACGGGTAAGTAGAGGACAGGTATCCCATAATCCATTGTTTTACAGAAACATCATTTAAAGAGGAGGCTCTAATTTCCAAAATTGATCCATGCCATACAGCTCTAGAGAAAGAACAATGGAGAAAGAGGTGGATGATAGTTTCATCATCTTTATCACACGTAAGGCAACAAGGAGTAACAATTCCCCTATTATTCAAAATAGTAAGCACAGGAAGACTGTCATGAAGAAACTTTCAGATGAAGTTCAGAATTTTCACAGGGTGTTTAACTTTCCAAATAATTTTCCAACAATAATAAAAGAAAAGTTAATAATAATAGATATATATATATATATATATAAATTAATAATAACTAACCAACTCAACAATAAAGAAATTTATTGTAAAATTGTTTTGTTTGTAGCAATATCCTTTTAACTTAGGTGTTTTGTGTTTGTTAAAGTTTAGTTTAATTTCTAACATTTTCTCAAAAATAAAAATATAAATCATTTAAATAAGTTTTTTTTATAAAAAAAGTACATACTATTTTTTTTTTTATACTAAAACCCACCCAAAAAGAAGAACCCCATATCCGCAGTCCGCACCCAATCAACTTTCATGAGTGAGTAACGTCCTCAACAGTTAACCCAATCATACCTCTTGGGATATTTTCATCCATCCAAAATAATATAATATACATTTTTTTTCGACACAAAACCAACACAATAATATTTTTTTTTAAAAATAAAACGAGATTAAAAAAACATTATTCATAGAATCATAGTAAAAGAAACTCGACACGAAATATTGGCAGAGACACAAAGTACGAGGTGCAGCTCCGGCACGCGACCCCCCGGCTAACACGACACGTGTACTCTCCCACCACTTCTGAATGCGACTTGATTTGATTTTCCAAAAAGTTGAAAAAAAAAACCCACTTCATTGTCAGAGAACGAAGACTCCAATGACTCATCAATAAATCAGAATTGGCGCTCGAAACACGAGACGCCACGTAATGACTTGTCTAGAGACACAACACAACTTTTTTTTTTTTTACGTGGGACCCAGTACCACGATAGTCTTTTACGGGACCGAATCACTAACCCCAAACTCTATGTTACACGTGTCCACCAACCCAATCTCAGTCACCCACGTCTCTCTTTGAAAAATCCAAGCCACTGGTCCATCAAAAAGATTTCAAAGCCCATCTGTTTCAAATCCAACGGGATTGTGAAAATTCAACGGCTTAGATTTCATGCTTTTTTATATAACACACAGATTAGCTAGTTACTACCTTTGAATTCCACTTTACGCTATAAAAGAAAAATGAGGTTGATAGAGGCTTCGAAGCCTCACGTTGATGGGCCAGAGGGTACGAATCTACGGAGAATGACGTCAGATTCCGGGGAGATGAGTCAGATCACGGTGACGAGGACGAAGAATGCTTGGCGGAGAAGAATCAAAGTCCGGCGGCTGAAGTACACGTGTCGAACGAAGAAAACATCAGAGGAGGAGGAGGAGGATGTTGGTGATTCGGTGTAGGTATCATTGTCTGTGTCTTCTTCGGAGAAAGACGAGGTGGTTTTGTCGTACGGTTCGGTTTCTGTTATAGGGAGGAGGAGAGAGATGGAAGATGCGGTGAGAGCTGAACTAGGAATTATGAACAAAAAAGGTGGCGGTGGTGTTGGCGTTGGAGGAAAGTACGATTTTTTCGAAGTGTACGATGGGCATGGAGGGTGCCACGTGGCGAGGGCTTGTAGTGATAGGTTGCATGGGATTTTGGTGGAGGAGGGTGAGAATAGTGGTGAAGAGTTAGAAGGGTTATCGGAGTATTGGGAGAGAGTGATGGAAGGTTGTTTTGGTAAAATGGATGAGGAGGTGGTAGGTGGTGGTGGTGGTGGTGTTGGTGTGGGGAGGACGGTGGGTTCCACGGAGGTTGTGGCGGTGGTGGGAGAGGAGGAGCTTGTGGTTGCTAACTGTGGGGATTGTAGGGCTGTCTTGTTTAGTGGTGGTGTGGCTTTGGCCTTGTCTCGTGATCATAAGGTGCGGTTCTTTTTTGAATATTTGATTCTCAATGTCATTGCCTTGTCTTGCCGCCAAGTGTGATAGTTTTTTCTAGTTTGCTTGGTTTTCTTTTTTTTAAAACGCTATTTGAAGCTTCGGTTTCTGGCTTGATTTATATGAATATATGATAAGAAAACGTTGTTCAAAACAGCACTTAAGTGTGCGTTTGGGGTTAGACTAGAAATGAAAATTATTACACTATTTTACTTATTTGGACACTTTTTAGTATTATTTATAAATTTTATAGTACTATTTATAAATTTTACGTTAATATTTCAATTAAAAGTTTTTAAGTATTTTTAAAAATAATTTTTTAATTTTAATAAAATAAGCATTATCTATACGTAACCTTAAACTTCAAGTGAGAGAGAAAAATTCTAACAATGACTTTGACAGAAAAAGGTACAATAGAGCATCTCTAAAGTCATAATTAAATGTGTGTTCTTTCTCCTCTAGTAGGAGTTCTCTCCCTTGTTAGGTACGAGTTTCTTTCTCCCTTAGGAAGATTAAGGGTATTCTTTTTTGTCTTTTCTTTCTTTAGCAACACACGATTCCCTCTCATGGCGGAGGAGGTCATTGATAGTTTGGAGAATATGCGGTTAACAGCGAATGAAGAAGATGTTATTGCAATTCCTGATGAAGAACGCAAGGCAGAAATAGAGAGTTGCACTTTGAGTCTCATTGGAAAGTTTCTCACTTGTAAGCCCTTCAATAAGAAGGCGGCTAAGAATACTATTTGGAGAGCATGGGGGTTGGAGAAAGAACTGCAGATCGTTGATGTGGGATCAAATCTATTCCAATTCAAATTCCAAATCGAGTTTGATCTAGAACGGATCTTTAAGGGAGGGCTGTGGACATTTGACAATCAATTGCTCATGTTGAAAAGATGGCAAAAAGGTATGAATGCTAGTAACGCAAAGATTGACCATGCATCCTTGTGGGTTCAGATCTGGCGGGTTCTTTTTGACATGTCATCCCCACAGGTGGCAGCATTGGTGGGAAGTAAATTGGGAGTTCTGGAGGAAGTTGAGAAACGGAGTAGACAGGATGATCAAAATTATTTCATGAGAGTGAGAGTAGGACTACCAATATCGAAACCACTGAGAAGAGGGGCTTATCTGGCTGGATGGGAAGGCGAACGAGTCTGGGTTACTTTTAAATACGAACGGCTCCCTTTGTTCTGTCACTTTTGTGGATTCCTCGGTCATGATATTCGACATTGTGTAGGTTACTTTACAGCTAAGAAAAGAGAGGATTCGGTGCAACTCCAATATGGGGAGTGGCTTAGAGTAGTAGGGGGGGCGTCCACGGTCTCCACAAAGGAAAACAAAGCCAAGTGGATCGGAGGGTGTTGGAGAGGGGCATGAGAATGTTAAGAAGACAAGTGGAGCTTCATCGTACAAGGAAAAGAAGACAGCGGTGCAAGATGAACAAGGACGAAACCCTAGCAGCATATTATGGAATGTGAAAAAGGAAACAACGTGAATCAAGGAGGTTATCCGGATTTTCAACAACATATTCACGTAACGGCTGGCAAAACCGAGGTTAATGTGGAAAGGGGAGTTATGGGTGAGGTGGCAGAGGTGAATCATGAGTTAATGCTGAAGGGTAGGGATGAATCAGCAAAATTGAAAGGGGATGGAAAAGAAGTCAACGGGCTGGATGGGACTAGCATTAGGCCCAAACCAAAATGGACCCGTTTTGTGCACATGGAAAGTGGGCCTGTATCAAGTGATGGAAATAATAGTAAGGAGCAGCTGGGTAAACGGAAGGCCATGCAATACACTAAAGAAGGCAACTACGAAGACTTGGACGTAATGGTTTTGAAGCAGCAAAAGGTGGATGGGCAACAAACAATTATTACTGACAGATCGGCGAGGGTGGAGACACACCCTTGCCGGAGCAATGAGGCTCCTAAGCTGGAACTGCCAAGGGCTTGGGAACCCTTGGACAGTTCGGTGTCTTCGCAAAATTGTGCGGGATCAAGCTCCCAACATTTGTTTTCTAATGGAAACAAGATTAGACAAGGATGGTTTTGAAGAATGGTGTGGGGACTTACCTTTTCGGAATAAGATTATAGTGAAACAACCAAACACAGGAGGTGGCTTAGCTTTATTATGGAAGGAGGACGTATAACTTGATTTAATAAATTACACCATGCATCATGTGATGGTCAAAGTGAGAGAGGCAGATGGTTTTGCATGGTATTTGACGTGTTTCTACGGATGGCCAGAAGCAGATCAACGTTTTAAGTCTTGGATTTTGCTAAATCATCTTAGATCTTTTGTGCACGGACCGTGGATGTGTATAGGAGACTTTAATGCTATTCTTAGCTCGTCGGAAAAATTGAGCAAACGCCCACCACAAGCTCGATTGATAGATGAGTTCAGAGAAGCACTGGAGATGAATGAGCTAAAAGATTTAGGGTATAAAGGTTATCAGTACACTTGGAATAATAAAAGGCCCGAGGAAGCTAATACAAGGGAGCGCTTGGATCAGGCTGTGGCGAATGGAGAATGGAGAGAAAAGTTTCCATCGACCACAGTAACTCACATATCTTTGCATACCTCAGATCATGCACCAATTATTCTCCAAACAAAGTCCCTCATGGATAGGTGCAAAACTAGTGGTGGACATGGATTCAAGTTTGAAGAATCATGGCTTCTTTGGGATGATTGTGAGGGGGTTATAAAGGAAGTTTGGGAGAGGAATATTGAAGACAGCTCGGGTTTGGAAGCAGTAAGGCAGAAAATAAAAAGCTGTGGTGATGAGCTGCAAGCTTGGGGGTCATCTAGAACACATCCGGATGCTGAAGAGATTAAAAAACTCCAAAAATGGGTTGAAGTGCTTCAGGTAGCCGAATGTACAGTGGAAAGTAGAGCTGAATGGTTGGAAGCGAGTAAGAAGCTTGATAGTTTACTAAGGCAGCAAGAGATTTATTGGGCTCAGCGATCCCGGGTACCTTGGCTGAAGCATGGTGACAAAAATATAAAGTTTTTTCACTCAAAGGCCTTACAAAGGAGAAGGAGGAACTTTATACAAGGGATTAGAGATGAAGGAGACAATTGGGTTGACAGACAAGAGGACATTGCACAGGTAGCAACCAGTTACTTTGGGAATTTGTTTAGTGCTGGAGAGTGTGACCGAATTGAAGAATGTTTACAGGCAATCCCATGTAAGGTGACAGAGGAGATGAGACAGTCTTTATCCAGGGAGGTCAGTGCAGATGAAATAAGGGAGGCACTGTTTCAAATGGGACTGACAAAGGCACCCGGACTCGACGGTATGAATGCATTATTTTATCAAAAATTTTGGCATATTGTTGGGGATAATGTGGTTTTATGCTGTACTTGATTTCTTACAATTTGGTAATATGGTGTCTGAAATAAACCATACAAATATTGTGCTTATTCCCAAAGTAAAATCATCTGAAAAAATGTTAGACTTTCGACCAATCATTTTATGCAATGTCATATATAAAATTATCTCAAAGGTGTTAGCCAATAGATTGAAGCAGGCGCTCCCTCAAATAATATTTCTTACACAGAGTGCATTTGTACCAAGCCAACTTATTACAGATAATGTGCTGGTGGCATATGAAACCTTGCATACAATGCATGGGAGGAAAAAGGGGAAGAAGGGTTCTTTGGCTCTGAAGCTTGATGTAAGTAAAGCTTATGACCGGGTGGAGTGGGACTTTCTAAGAGGTATTATGTTGAAATTGGGGTTTCCTGAAATATGGATTAACTGGGTGATGACATGCATTACTACTCCTTCATTCTCTGTTCTCATAAATGGTAAACCTTTTGGAAGTATTGCACCCTCTAGAGGACTCCGCCAAGGAGATCCTCTTTCGCCTTATTTGTTTCTCTTATGTGCAGAAGGTTTTACTGCTTTGTTAGCAAAGGTAGAAATGGAGGAGCGTATTCATGGTGTTTCAATTTGTAGGAGAGCACCAAGGATTTCCCACTTCCTGTTTGCAGATGATTCTTTACTCTTTTGCCAAGCCACACAAAGGGAGGTCACAGCAGTCACTGATATTCTACATATATATGCACAAGCTTCCGGTCAATGCATAGATATGGAAAAATCATCAGTTCTCTTTAGTAGCAATACACCAGTTACACAAAAGGAGTGGATCAAATCTACTTTTGGAGTAAAGGAAGTGGAGTGTTTTGAGACCTACTTAGGGCTGCCTACGATGGTGGGACGGGCAAAGTACCAAGCCTTTGCTTATTTGAAGGATAAAGTTTGGAGGAAATTGCAAGGTTGGAAGGGTAAGCTGCTCTCAAGAGCCGGGAAGGAAATTTTAATAAAGGCGGTGGCTCAATCGATTTTGACATACACAATGGGTGTTTTCTTACTATTGGTAAAATTATGTGATGAACTAAACCAAATGTAATGCAAGGTTTTGGTGGGGACAAGCTGAAAATGAAAGAAAGATACATTGGAAGAGTTGGGGGATGCTATCTCAATCAAAAAAGAAGGGTGGTATGGGGTTTCGTGATCTAAGGGCATTCAATTTAGCCATGCTAGCTAAGCAAGGCTGGAGGCTAATGCAAAATCAGGAGTCTCTTGTTTACCAATGCTTCAAACACAGATATTTTCCCAGGTGTTCCCTTTTGGAGGCATGTGATTCCACCAATAGTTCATATGTTTGAAAGAGTCTAATGGCCGCTATGCCAATTTTGAAACAAGGAAGCTGTTGGAGGGTAGGGAATGGGGCATCTATAAGTGTCATGTATGACAAATGGATTACAAACTATCCTACATGCAAGGTCCTTCATCCTCCAGATGTGCAAGAGTGGGAATGGAGGGTCTCTGATCTTATAGATCCAAATGGGAGGTGTTGGGATAGAGAGCTGATCTGGAGTAAATTTCATGAAGAAGATGCGAAAGCAATTTGTCGAATGCCCCTGAGTAATCGGTGTGTTACAGACCGGGTAATGTGGATTTACAACAGAAATGGCAAGTACTCAGTAAAATCCAGATACCATGTGGTGAAACAGGTCCTTAGAACGGATGACTGGGTTGAGTGCTCATCGGGTCCAGGTGGATTGGAGGTGTGGATGAAGCTATGGAATTTGAATGTCCCAAACAAGATTAAAGTTTTCGCATGGAGGGCCTGTCAAAATATATTGCCAACACGTGCGAACTTGGCTCGAAGGAAGATTATTGAGGATGATTTATGTGATCTGTGCAAATGCGTTCTAGAAATTGGAATTCATGTCCTTTGGGAATGTGGGGTTGCACGAGGTATATGGGCTAGAAGCTTGGTGAAATTACAAAAGTTCACGCAAGGTCAAGGTGATGTGCTACAACTCTTCACTGAATTGTTGCAGAGGCTATCGACTGAGGAGTTTGAAGTATTCTTAATTGTGGCTTGGCTTATTTGGAATCAACGGAATTCGGTGATTCATGGAGGGAGAGTGAAGGATCCATGGCAAGTTCTTAAAAGAGCTGAAGACTTCGTGACAGAGTACCATTAAGCGCAAGACCAGTTGGGACCTATGCAGAACGTTCAACAACAGCCAGGTGGGTGGCAGCCTCCTCATTCTGACCATTACAAGCTGAACTTCGATGCGGTAATATATACAGATTTGGGATGTTCAGGGGTTGGAGCTATTATTCGAAATGAGAGGGGAGAGGTGATGGCAGCTCTGTCTGCTAAGGGACCTTTTGTACAAGACAGTGAGGAAGCTGAGACTTTAGCTTGTCGAAAAGCACTTGAATTTGCTATAGATGTGGGAATCTTAGACTTGATAATTGAAGGTGACAATGCATCGGTAATGAGAGCTGTTGCATCAAATTTTATGGATGGGTCCAGACTAGGCAACGTTCTTGAAGACATTCATTGTCTCATGAGTGGTCTAAGATGGAGCTCTGTTAGCTGCGTGAAGCGAAGTGCCAACACCGTTGCCCATTGTTTAGCCCGGTTCGCTAGAAATGTCTCTAATGAGCTGGTTTGGATTGAGGATAGCCCACAACCTGCTAGGGAAGCTTTGTATAATGATTCATTGATTTTCAGCTAAATGAATGAAAGCCCACGTTTCAAAAAAAAAAAAAGTCATAATTAAATGTGACTTAAGGTTTCTATTAAATACTATGTGAAATAGATTTAAAATCTTAATCACTTAATAGGCTGTTGGGCTTTAATTAAATTTTGCAGAACTCGTCTTTCGAACATATTCTCTCGATCGGTTGAATTTGGCATGTTTCGAATTTTTGAGCCTGCAGCTTCTTTTTCTTGTATATTGACTTACAATACTTTGGGCATTGTCTTATCATAACTATAAATTTAGGAATTTATATCTAGATATCACGGTTTGTCAATTGTTCTAAAATTTTAGAACTGAATAGATAGCTCACTTTGCATAGGTCAATTTCTTTCTTTGACATATATTAGAAAAAGGGTAAATTGTACCATCATTTCTGAAGAAAGAAAAAAAGAATGAAGGATTGTAGATTTTTTTTACTATAGAACCAAGCCTGAAGTAGACACCATTGCTGAATTTTTATTGTCCTATAGCATTATAACTAGAACAAAAATAATTCTCGCTTTTTTAAGGGGAGGAAAAAAAAAATTAGAACGCATGTAATGCAAAATTTGACAATGCCACCAGAGATTTCTCATTGATACGAACAAATTTTTTATTTTTTTTTCAAAATTTTCAAACTTGTCTCCGTTTGCAGCATTATCTATATTACATATCTTCTGCACGAGAACCAGGAAGGCTAGTTGGAGTTTGCAAAGCTCCAGTGATACTGCATTTTGATGGAACAATTTTAGGGGAAACAAACATCAATAACTTTGAAGAAGAATCCAAATTCAGGGACCCAAATATGAAACTGAAAGTAAGAAATGTTTCTACATTACTGGTGCTGTGGGGTGGTGCTTCTGCTTAGACGATGTGGATTTGAAAGTAGGAAATTTTGTCATATTCTTGACCTTGTAACTTGTAAAAATCCATGACAGGAAGGGCTAGGTTTTTTTGGCTTTTGGCCATTTCAACATTTTTTTGGAGAGGTTACATTAAAAGAGAGATCGTAGCGAAATTTATTACAGAATTAATATAAATGATTTCCAATACCTGTGGATGAAACAAATATTGTTGCACTCATCTGTGGTTCATCTGAATTTTTTTATTTGCTATAACTAGAACTAGAAGTAGGCTCATCCATAGGAAGAGTGTATAACTATTTTCCAGGTCAGTGGTCTACACATAAGAACTCCTCATATATCAATTGGGCCTTACAGCCCATTATAGAAGATGTAAAGCTCGTGCTTTAAAGGTTTTTTGAGTTTTGATTTTCTTTTATTACATCGGAATGTAAACTTTCATTTCTCACAATCTTGTCATGGGCTACTTCTATAAGTCCGATGGGCTGATTTTGTAAGGTTGGCTTTTAGGACACAAAAAAAAAAAAAAGTTATTGGGCCATCAAGCTCTCTTTCTTCTGGAATTATTTTATTTAATAATAATAACATATATAAGAAATAAAAATAAATAAATAAACGACAATCACTTGGTGCATTAATTTGAGCAACTATTTCTTGACATTCATGACATGTGGTTGACAGACAAAGACAAATTGATCAATTTTTCTTACACGGTATGACAATGCTATTTAATTTAACTGTTGAAAGTTGGGAGGACAAGTCGTATTTTTCATTGACGTTTGTGTGAGAAAGCAATAAATATAGAGAAGACATACCACTTGCAAAAGTCATTTTCATAGTTTGTCATGGACTAAGCTTTATGGAAAGTTGACTCATGAGTTGTGCCTTCAATTCAATTGGACACGAAAATGCATGGAACATCATGAACGGCACCCACACCAAACTCGTCCATAACATCAAGAGCCTCTACTATCAAATATGGTCTTTTACCCTAATTTGTACTCTAATAGAGTAATTATCATAAAGCAAATGACATAAGTTAAGATTTTATCATATTTATAATTTTTTTTTAATTCACACTTTTTTTTGCAAACATGAGGTTTAAATCTCCTACCCTCCATTGTCAAATCAAAAGAAAAAAAAAATTGTTGATACATTCATGAGTTTTTGTTAGCTTAGTTGAGAAAATATATTCTCATATAAAGGACAAATTCAAATATTGCTTACCCTTCCTTAAAAAAAAAAAAAAAAAAAAAAAAAAAAAAAAAAAAAGCTTACCCTTCCATAAAATTTTAAAAAATAAAATAAAATAAACTTGCTTATCCAAAATAAATTGGTGTCCTTTTTATGAACCTACCGTATTTATTATTTAAAAAGTAGGGTAAGGTTAGGTCCAATATATTAGTGCAATAGACTCTGACACAATTTGGACATCTCTGAATCTTGTCATGGTTACTTCTATAAGTCCGATGGGCTGATTTTGTAAGGTTGGCTTTTAGGACAGAAAAAAAAAAAAAAAAAAATTAGTGACTGGGCCATCAAGCTCTCTTTCTTCTTGAATTATTTTATTTAATAATAATAACATATATAAGAAATAAAAATAAATAAATAAATGACAATCACTTGGTGCGTTAATTTGAGCAACTATTTCTTGACATTCTTGACATGTGGTTGACGGACAAAGACAAATTGATCAATTTTTCTTACACGGTATGACAATGCTATTTAATTTAACGTGTTGAAAGTTGGGAGGACAAGTCGTATTTTTTATTGACGTTTATGTGAGAAAGCAATAAATATAGAGAAGACATACCACTTGCAAAAGTCATTTTCATAGTTTGTCATGGACTACAGGAAAGATAAACAGCTTTATGGAAAGTTGACTCATGAGTTGTGCCTTCAATTCAATTGGACACAAAAATGCATGGAACATCATGAACGGCACCCACACCAAACTCGTCCATAACGTCAATGAGCCTCTACTATCAAATATATGGTCTTTTATCCTAATTTGTACTCTAATAGAGTAATTATCATAAAGCAAATGACATAAGTTGAGATTCTATCATATTTATAAATTTTTTTTTTAAATTCAGACTTTTTTAGCAAACATCTAAGGTTTAAATCTCCTACCCTCCACTGTCAAATCAAAAAAAAAAAAAAAACTAACTGCTTACCTAAAATAAATTGGTGTCCTTTTTATGAACCTACTGTATTTATTATTTAAAAAGTAGGTTAAGGTTAGGTCCAATCCATTAGTGCAATGGACTCGACACAATTCGGATGTCTCTGAATCATGTTGGGTCCAGTGTATTAATGCTGGAATGGACCTAAGTTGTCCAAAAATATTTATAGTTAATTAAATTATCTTTTAATTCTATATTTTAAGATACAAACAATAATTTCAAACTTATATTGTTCTCTCCATTATATATATATATATATATTATGTTGATTAGGAAGTTGAATCACACACATGTATAGTTGACAGCATTTCATTGATTGGAAGATCATTTCAGCTATACTCCGGTGGACCTAATAATTTGTCCTGGTTGACGAACAAAGAATTTGCTCAACTTTTCTTACATTTTATGACCATATGAAGTTATGTAATTTAACATGTTAGAGGTTGGGAGTTGGGACAAGAAGTTGTATTTTTCATTGATGTTCTAGTGAGAAAGCAGCAAAGAATCAAAAAAAGGGATGACTATTTCTTTTCTTTTTTTGATGACAGGGATAACTCTAGTTGCAAAATTCATTTTCAAGTTTGTATATGGAACCACAAATTCATGGAAGCTAGTTGTTGACTCATAACTCATGAGTCTTTAGTCATGGCTTCAATTTAATACGAACGTGCATGGAATATATGCACAACATCCACACCAAACTTTTACATAATGTTTGTGCGCATTTTATCATCAAATACAAAATACCATAGTCTTTTACCCTCAAATAGCTCTTCAAAAAGCTGGTATGAAATTTTATGTTGTTGAGAAGAAAGCTGGTATGAAATTGACTGAACATGACTAGCTGGTCAACATGTTCCCTATTCCTTCGTCACATCTTAAATTACCATGATGGACTCTCTAAAGTTCTAATCAATACTGACCACATCATGGGATCTAGTGACATTTTAGGAATTGATAACATGTAGACCACATCATGGGATCTAGTGACATTTTAAGGTACCACATATTGAGTAGGAAATTGATAATTATCTTGAAAATAATGTAACTTTGGAGCTTGTTAAAAACACATTCTCTAAATTGATAATTTTCCTATTCAAAAGAGTTCTATTATCATATTATAAGGAGGAAAAATCACAAGTGTTCACCAAGTTCACCACACACGATTCTAAAAATAAAAAATAAAATAAACCTGCACACACATTTTAGAAAACATATATTCATAAGTTTTCTTAATTATTTTATTTGTTAGTTTTTGTGTTGCTTTATGATTGCAAAAGACTTAGTAAACTTTCTAGATGAAACAAGTTTTAAAACACAAACTCACACCCTTTCTTACAAACGGGTAACTCAGAGTCAAGGTAGTCCTACGTTAACTGCGAAGATGGTGAGAAGTTTCACTTGCTAGTTGCTAGTTGGTTGAAGAAGATATGGTCCTTGACCATAGTGACCTTGGCGTGTTATATAATGCAAACCAGAACAAAGAGTCCCTACCCTATATGCATTCGAGAATGCAATAATTGTGATAAGCTCATCCACACAAGACCAATTGATTAGAAAGGGCCACCCTCCAAATGGGGGAGAAAAATTATTTATTGACTAGAAAAATCAGTATTGCCTTGTAACTAGCAAGTTATTACTCTATTAATTTCACACATGGTATTCTTAATTTTGTTTTTTAAATTGGTGGTATAATTATATTAGTTAAATTATGGGTTGAAGTGATAATCCAATAATAATTAATGGCATCTTTTGTGATGTTCAATATATATGCTTCCAACCCCAACTCTCATCCCCAGTATTTACCTATAATCTATATATACTATAAAACCGAAACTTTTGACTTTCTATTGACTTCATAATATATTAACACATAAGCTTTATTGTTTCCACAATTTAACACCTCATTTTAATTTATTTAATTTGTTAACTAAGCACACACAAGTTTTGAAATCCCAAACCCGACTACAAAATTTCGTCAAGCGCATAACTAGCCACTCTCTCCCTAAACAAAACTACAGATCTCCCCTTCTCCCTTTCAATATCCCAAAAAATTAATATATATACTGCAGTTTACTAAAAAAAAAACCCTAATCTAATTAAAAAAAAAAAAAAAAAAACCCTTACGCTACCTCCATTCTCCAAAGACTCGAGTCTTTGACAGCTCCAAAATTCACCATTCCGCTGTAGGCTAATTGTCTCCACTTGATCACTGGTGTCGGCTCATCAGTATGCATTTATACTGGTATCTCCCGCTCGCTTTCTCTAATCATGTTTGAGATTACAAGTTTGTTTTGCAATATAGCTGACTTTGGGTAGTCTAGATATGTGAATGAAAAACCAAAACAAAAGAAAGACTAAAACTCTGTAATGTTTTGATAAGTGTGTATAGTGCTGTACAAGTTGCGTTAATGTTTTGACAACTTAAAATTTTTTTTTTTTAATAAAAAGATTTCTATTATTTTATATGTGTCACTCACTAGAGACTAGAGTGTGTTTTTTTTTTTTTTTTTTTTTTTAATATTATTTTTTGCTAAATCTAGAAACTAGAGTGTGAATGATATTTTGTTTACAGCTTTCATTCTTTAAGTTTTGTAAAATTTAATTAAGCATAGTATAGTCAGATGTTTATTTTTTGGTTTCTCATGGTGTAGGCATTTGTTCTTGATATGATATGTTTTACTTCATACATTGTAGGTACTGAAAATGGGCTTTCAAGCTTTCATCTTTTCCTTTGTGGGGGTGGCTGCTAGGACATATGCCAAACATGTATGACATCCACTTGATGACCACAAAAAAGTTTCCATGTAGACCTCTTTGCATTCTTGAAATTTTTACTCCAACATGGTTATACAAGAACAAATTTTATGGTCACAAAAATTCACTTTGACCTGAGGTTAAAAAATCTGTGGCTAAGGTGTTGTAAGTTACGAAAAATATGCCAAAAATTGTCAGAGTTTATTCATAAATTCCATATGCCAATGCCACAATAACATATAACTATTACAAATTCTAGTATTGAATTCCATTGAAGGTTGAAGATTGCACAATATTGACCATATATGATAATTTCATATAATGATAATCTCTCAGACTATCACACCAAAAAAATAAATAAATAAATAAATAAATAAATAATATTCTTTAAAATCTCATACTCAATAACTTTCTTGTGCATCGCACGACTTAGCGGCTAATAATAATAATAAAAATAGTAGTAGTATTAGTAGGAATTACTCTTGGAATTATAAATTAAATATTCGAGACCACGGCAGGCAACACGAAATCATGAATGTAGGAATGCTTTCAAGAAGTCATATACTCTCGTATGCAAAAATGGATTGCAAAAATGAAATCTACGCGAAAAACTGGGTAAGGAAAACCTGGACTGCAAAAAGTCAACTCTGGCCCAAAGTCAACGGTCAAATCTGGTCAAAGTCAACCTTTTAGCAACGGTCAACAGATGACGTCAGCAGGCTGACTGGTGATGACGTCAGCAGATGATGTGTTGCTGATGTAAGCAGGTGACGTCAGCTAGGGCTGACGTGGCGGTGATGACGTCAAAGATGACGTCAGCAGGTGTCCTAGTGGCGCGTGTAGCGCGTGAGGCGCGTGGGTCAGCTTCGCCGAAGATCTTAGCGGCGCGTGAGAGCACGTGAGCCAGCCAATGTAGGTGATTCTTTGCCGAAGATGCAGATCGGGGAAGGATGATTCTAATGGTGTTGACGGAAACAAGATTGGAGCAGCCCTGGTGGCACGTGGAGCGCATGGATGTATTGGCCGAAATGTTGACCGGCGCGTGGCGGCGCGTGGATGGTCAGATGTGGATGTTTCTGGCGGCGATGTGTAGATCAAGTGAATAGCTACACGGTGATATGTCTTATGTTCTAATCGGAGGTTGGAGGTGACAGATCCGATGATGGCAGTGGTTTTGGCGGTGGAGGAGCAGCTTCTGGTGGTGGAGATTCAACCCTGAGGACCTCTGACGGCAAGGAGCAGTCAGGAGAGGGCACTGAAAGGGTTTACTGACCACAGAAGTTGAGGCAGCGGAAAATACCGACAAAACAAGACTGCAAGACACAAGAAAATTAGAGCAGTGGCTCTAATACCATGTTAGAAATACTGAATGTAATTGTATTGTATTTCCTGATGAAAGAATGTACACAGATGCCTTTATATGGTAGGCATATGTGTGTAGTACAAGTAAATATGTGTGCTATACAAGTAACCTAACTGGGCCTAAAGCCCACAATATATTATACACGTTAACAATAAAAAATATTTTAATTTTCTTCATTTATGTTTTGATAGGAATGAAAAAGTGGAAGAATTGAAAAAATAAGTTTGTATAAATTTATTTATATGCCATTGTTAAAAATAATGCCCAATTAAAATAAAAAATTGGCAAACAACCACCAAAAAAAAAAAAAACCCAAATGTTTTTTTTTTTTAAATCATGCCCAGAAAAAATAAAGTTTTTAAAAAAATTACATGTCTAGTTAACCTCCCCCCTTCCCCAACAAAAAAAAAAGAACCAAAAAAAAAAGAACTATCACATTCACACCCACGGCCCAAATAAAATAATTAAAATAACCAGCAGTTGTCTAAAACCAAAAAGCAAAAAGTGTCTCTTCTCGGGACGAAAAAAATAAATAAATAAATAAAAAGCAAAAAGTATCTAAGACGTAAAAAAGAAAAAGAAAAAAAAAAAGTAACAGCAGATAATGAGGAGAGGCAGCTCAGTCATTAATTGTAGCTGAAATACTCCTGTCTTACTAATTTTTTATCATCCCATTTTTTTCAACTAAACATTTATAGAATCAGTTTTTTTATACTTTTCTCTCATACATTTTTTATTATTCCTAGAAATAGAGCCAAAACTTTGAGTTTAGGGGTGGCTTTATTTTTGGCCATGTGCGGCAATTTTAACTTCTGATTTTGCTATTACATAGGCTTAGTTGTTGAGATTTTTTTATTTTTTTTATTTTTTGTTTGTAAGAACAAAATTATTTTTGTTTAGAATTTATTAAAGGGCATAGTTATTTATTTTGGATAAAATTGGTTAGTTGAGCTTAATTTTTTTTAGTTTTACTATTGGTAATTTTTGTTATTGAGTTATATTTTAGTTTTACAAGTTTTTTTTTTTTTATTTTTTTTTTATTTTATAAATTATTGATATGATAAGTGGTTATTAGTAGATAAAAAAATTATGAGAGTGGTGAGTCCATTATGCAAACCAAGAAAAATTTGCTGTAAAACAGTTTAAAAAAATATTGTAAAAAATTTGTGAGTATAACATTACGTTTAAAAGAATCAATAATAATGTTTAAAGAAAACAAAATAAAATTTTTTAAAACAAAATTGTTAAAATTAGTACACATTTGTGTGTGTATATATATATATATATTATAATATATTTTTAAAAAAGATTTGGGGCTATTGCCCCTACTCTAAAGATACCTCCATACTGAATATCCTATGTCACCCCCAATCAAACGGACCCAAATCTAAATAATAAAAATAAATAAATAAATAAACTTAATAACTGTCAAATAATTAATCAAGATGACGTATGTGCTAACGCCAGATATTGTCAGCCTGATATCTATATCTATATCTATATACTACTATTTAAGGGGTTGCACCTGTTGGACCGGATTTTTTTTTTTGTTCCAAAATACCCCTAGAGCCTATGTTTAAGTAGGGGCAAAACTTGGTAAAAATGCTTCCTTAACTTTCATGTAAAACATTATCTACAAAATAGGACCACACTCCCAGTACACTTACGTTGGTTTTCAAACTTAAATTGCTTCTTCTTCAATTCTCCAATTCTCTCAATTTTGTGTTTTCAAATACCTTTCACCCACCTCTTTGCTTCAGATTTCACTACAAAGAACAACAATAGCAGATAGATTTGAGGTAAGCTCTTTAACCTCTAAGTCTGATTTTTTTTTTTTTTGGAGGAAAATCTTTCAATTTTAAACTGATTTTCTTAGGGCCACAAACTGATTTTCGAACAGGTTCTATTTCCCTCAGGGCCACATCCAGCAAGTTCGTTTTCTTAACTCTAACTCTGATTTTTTTTTTTTTTTTGGTAGGAAAATCTTTCAATTTTAAACTAATTTTGGGCCACATCTTGCAGGTTCTATTTCCCTCAGGTTAGGAAAAAGCTCAAACAGGTTTTATTTCCCTCAGGGCCATGTCGAACAGGTTCTTTTTTGAACTCTAAGTCTGATTTTTTTTTTTTTCGTCTTTCAAATTTTTTTTTTTTTGGAGGAAAATCTTTCAATTTTTATAATAAATATGGGGTTTTGTTCTATTTTGGTTTCAAATAGAAAGGTTGTTATTGCTTAATTTTTAAAGAAAGGTTGTTTTATCTCCAACAAAAACTTATTATTTTATCATGATTTGCATCAACGGTTGGTTTTTTTTTTTTTTTTTGCTTGAAGTTGCAAAACAATAGGAACCAACGTTGATGGGTTTTTTTTTTTTTTTTTTTGCTTGAAGTTGCAAAAAAATAGGAAACCAACATTGATGAGTTTTTTTTTTTGCTTAATTTTTAAAAAAGGGTTGTTTTATCTCCAACAAAAACATATTATTTTATCATGATTTACATTCTAAAAGGACTACACTTTCTTATAATTATTCTTTCCACATCATTATCTTATATTATTTTATTTTTCTTTTCTTTTATTTGGTCAGTTTCATGGGTGTTTAAGTATTTTCTCTAATTAATGACTATTTTTTGAAGAATAGGAATGATATATATTGATTTGTCTTTCTTTTTTTTTTTTTTTTTTTTTTGTGGTTATCAGGTTTGACTTATTATTTTAGTGTATGTGTTCTAAGTGGTGCCCTCTCTTCCTCTTATTATTTTTGTTTGTTGTTTTTCTTACATTTAAGCCTTAGAGTCAAATCCCTAAAATTAGGTAATTTAACCACATTAGTGATAATAAGGCAAAATCATGATAAAAAATTGTTATGGTTTGGAAGTCTGATTTTTAACACATAATCTGATATTTGCATCAAAGTTGTTGTTGCTGTTGTTGGGTTTTTTTTTTTTTTTTTTTTTTTTTTTTTTTTTTTTTTTGAGGGTGGTGAGTCCTTTAACATTGATTTCCTATTTTTTTGCAACTTCAAGCAAAAAAAATTCACTTACCCCTAGGTTTTTTTTGTGATTAGAGAATGTAGTAATCCCAAATTATAATAAATGCTCTAAATTAACCTTTACCCGAAAAATAGAAGAGCCTTTGAGCACGCACGTGAGCGCGTGCTCAGAGGCTAGTTACTATTTAAGGGGTTGCACCTGTTTGGACTGGATTTTTTTTTTTGTTCCAAAATACCCCTACAGCATATGTTTAAGTAGGGGCAAAATTTGGTAAAAATGCTTCCTTAACTTCCACGTAAAATACTATTTACAAAATAGGACCACACTCCCAGTACACTTACGTTGGTTTTCAAACTTAAATTGCTTCTTCTTCAGTTCTCCAATTCTCTCAATTTTGTGTTTTCAAATACCTTTCACCCACCTCTTTGCTTCAAATTTCACTACAAATAACAACAATAGCAGATAGATTTAAGGTAAGCTCTTTAACCTCTAAGTCTGAATTTTTTTTTTTTGGAGGAAAATCTTTCAATTTTAAACTGATTTTCTTAGGGCCACAAACTGATTTTCGAACAGGTTCTATTTCCCTCAGGGCCACATCCAGCAAGTTCGTTTTCTTAACTCTAACTCTGATTTTTTTTTTTTTTTTTTTTTTTTTTTTTTTTTTTTTTTTTCGGTAGGAAAATCTTTCAATTTTAAACTAATTTTGGGCCACATCTTGCAGGTTCTATTTCCCTCAGGTTAGGAAAAAGCTCAAACAGGTTTTATTTCCCTCAGGGCCACATCGAACAGGTTCTTTTTTGAACTCTAAGTCTGATTTTTTTTTTTTTCGTCTTTCAATTTTTTTTTTTTGGAGGAAAATCTTTCAATTTTTATAATAAATATGGTTTTGTTCTATTTTGGTTTCAAATAGAAAGGTTGTTATTGTTTAATTTTTAAAGAAAGGTTGTTTTATCTCCAACAAAAACTTATTATTTTATCATGATTTGCATCAACGGTTTTTTTTTTTTTTTGCTTGAAGTTGCAAAACAATAGGAACCAACGTTGATGGGTTTTTTTTTTTTTTTTTTTTTTTTTTTTTTTTTGTTTGAAGTTGCAAAAAAATAGGAAACCAACATTGATGGGTTTTTTTTTGCTTAATTTTTTAAAAAGGGTTGTTTTATCTCCAACAAAAACATATTATTTTATCATGATTTACATTCTAAAAGGACTACACTTTCTTATCATTATTCTTTCCACATCATTATCTTATATTATTTTATTTTTCTTTTCTTTTATTTGGTCAGTTTCATGGGTGTTTAAGTATTTTCTCTAATTAATGACTATTTTTTAAAGAATAGGAATGATATATATTGATTTGTCTTTCTTTTTTTTTTTTTTCTTTTTTTTTTTTGTGGTTATCAGGTTTGACTTATTATTTTAGTGTATGTGTTCTAAGTGGTGCCCTCTCTTCCTCATATTATTTTTGTTTGTTGTTTTTCTTACATTTAAGCCTTAGAGTCAAATCCCTAAAATTAGGTAATTTAACCACATTAGTGATAATAAGGCAAAATCATGATAAAAAATTGTTATGGTTTGGAAGTCTGATTTTTAACACATAATCTGATATTTGCATCAAAGTTGTTGTTGTTGTTGTTGTTTTTTTTTTTTTTTTTGAGGGTGGTGAGTCCTTTAACATTGATTTCCTATTTTTTTGCAACTTGAAGCAAAAAAAATTCATCAACGTTGGTTCCTTATTTTTTTGCAACTTCAAGCGAAAAAAAAAACACCCATCAACGTTGGTTTCCTATTTTTTTTGCAACTTCAAGCAAAAAATAATAATAATAAAAAAAACCCCTATGTTTTAGGTAATTTAATAATATGCCAATTTTAAGTTTAATTATTTTTAAAAAAAAATTGTTTTAAGTATTTTTATTCCTAAAATTTTGCCTATTATTTAGATTAACACATAATCTGATATTTGCATCAACGTTTTTTTTTTTTTTTTTTTTTTTTTTTTTTGGGGGGGGGGGGGGGGGGGGGGGTGGGGTTGAGGGAGGTGGTGAGTCCTTTACCATTGGTTTCCTTTTTTTTTTTCCAACTTCAATCAAAAAAAAAAAATCCATCAACATTGGTTTCCTATTTTTTTGCAACTTCAAGCAATAAATAAATAAATCCCTATGTTTTAGGTATTTTAATAATATGCCACTTTTACGTTTAATTTTTTTTAAAAAAATTTTTTTAAGTACTTTTATTCCTAAAAGTTTGCCTATTATTTAGATTAACACATAATTTGATATTTGCATCAATGTTTTTTTTTTTTTTTTTTTTTTTTTTTTTTTTTTTTTTTTGAGGGTTGTGAGTCCTTTAACGTTGGTTTCCTATTTTTTTGCAACTTCAAGCAAAAAAAAAAAAAAAAAAAAAAAATCACTATGTTTTAGGTATTTTAATAATATGCCAGTTTTACGTTTAATTTTTTTAAAAATTGTTTTAAGTATTTTTATTCCTAAATTTTGCCTATTATTTAGATTAACACATAATCTAATATTTGCATCAACGTTTTTTTTTTTTTTTTTTTTTTTTTTTTGAGGGTGGTGAGTCCTTTAACATTGGTTTCCTATTTTTTTGCAACTTCAAGCAAAAAAAAAAAAAAAAAAAAAAAAATATCCCTATGTTTTAGGTATTTTTATAATATGCCAGTTTTACATTTAATTTTTTTTTAAAATGTTTTAAGTATTTTTATTCCTAAAATTTTGCCTATTACTTACATAATCAGAATATGTGTTAATTTTCTTCTCCATGTGTTGTTTTATCTCCAACAAAAACTTATTATTTTATCATGAATTAGATTGTAAAAGGACTACACTTTGTTGTCATTATCCTTTCCATATCATTATCTTATCTTATCTTTTTTTTTTTTTTTGGTCAGTTTGATGGGTGTTTAAGTATTTTCTATAATTAGTGACTATTTTTAAAAGAATAGGAATGATATATATTGATTTGTCTTTTTTTTTTCTTTTTTTGGTTATCGTGTTTGACTCATTATGTTAGTGTATGTGTTCTAATTGTTGCCTTCTCTTCCTCTTATTATTTTTGTTTGTTGTTTTTCTTACATTTAGGCCTTACTCTCTATTTCTTTTGTATTTTTTTTAGGCTGACATATCAACAAGTTGGTTAGATTGCATAGCAAACACATTGGATGAATTCGGGTGAGCGAAGTGGTAGTCAATCTATCAAGTAGTTGTTAAAAAACATTTTTTGTAATATGAATATTGTACCTTATGAAATTTAATATTGTCCATTTTGTGCCTTCCATTGCACATTTGATGACTTTGTAAGCAATTGTCATATACACAAATTTGCCAAAGCAAGAATGATACTGGAGAACTTATCTTTAAAGATAAAATTTTGAAATTGTGGTGAAAATTGCTTCTAAATAATAGACTAACTGTTAGGGGTAAAAACCTACACCCTTAAATATATCTCATATTTGATAGTTTAAAATGTTACTTCATTTTAAATTTTAAATTTTAAAAATTGGTAAAATTTAATTTGATCCAAAATAACTTACCAAAAGACAAAAAGACTCCAAACAAATCATGTCTTTTGAATTTGCATCAAGTGTTATGTGTACTCAATTAAGATATTTGCATCAACGTTTTATTTTATTTATTTATTTTTTTTTTTTTGAGGGTGGTGAGTCCTTTAATGTTGGTTTCCTATTTTTTTGCAACTTCAAGCCAAAAAAAAATCCATCAATGTTGGTTTCCTATTTTTTTGCAACTTCAAGCAAAAAAAAAACACCCATCAATGTTGGTTTCCTTTTTTTTTGCAACTTCAAAGCAAAAAAAAAAAAAAAAAACATCCCTATGTTTTAAGTATTTTAATAATATGCCAGTTTTAGGTTTGAATTAAAAAAAAAAAATTGTTTTAAGTATTTTTATTCCTATAATTTTGCCTATTATTTGCATACTAAAGCAAGAATAATACTGGAGATCTTATCTTTAAAGATAAAATTTTAAAATTGTGTTGAAAATTGTTTCTAAATAAATTATAGACTAACTTTTAGGGGTAAAAACTTACACCCTTAAATATATCTTATATTTGATAGTTTAAAATGTTACTTCATTTTAAATTTTAAATTTTTTAAAATTGGTAAAATTTAATCTGATCCAAAATAACTTACCAAAAGACAAAAAGACTCCAAACAAACCATGCCTTTTGAATTTGCATCAACTGTTACGTGTTCTCATTTAATAAATTTGCATCAATGTTTTTTTTTTTTTTTTTTTTTTTTTTTTTTTTTTTTTTTTTGAGGGTGGTGAGTCCTTCAACATTGGTTTCCTATTTTTTTTTTTTTTTTTTACAACTTCAAGCCAAAAAAAAAAAAAAAAATCCGATGTTTTAGGTATTTTAATAATATGCCTGCACTGTTTTACATTTAATTTTTTTTAAATGTTTTAAGTATTTTATTCCTAAAATTTTGCCTATTATTTAGATATACTTAGAAGTAATTTTTTCCATGATTTTATACTTATATATTTAAAGAGAAGAGGAAAAAATAAAAACCACGTTTTATAGATTTTCAACCAATTAATAACATTAAGCCTTTTCTCTACAAAAAAAAAAAAAAAAAAAAAAAAATTAATTATCCTTCAATAGTTGGGGGAGGGAAATTTTAACCAATTCAGGTATTATTTAAAAAAAAAAAACATTATATTACGGCTAAAATATTGTGTTTACATATTTTTAGTGTCAGACCATTGCAACTCAAAAATAAGGGTGCAATATTGTTTTGCAAAACTTTTATATAACAAATTTGACTACGAAATTTTAACATAGCACATGCTTCCACTAAATATTGCGCTAAATAATTATTGCGCTAAATATGTATATATGTGCAACTAACATGATTATTTTTTTGTCTATTTTAATGCAGAAATGAGTTCGGAAAATACACCTATGACTCATACCAATGACGTAGAACGTCATCGAGAACTACGGAGATATTATGATCGACGTAGTAGACAAATAGAAGACAATGAAAGCAGACAAATTCGATTGGCAAGACGTCGTGCCAATTATGCAAGACGAAGACAACAAACTTTGGGTGGTGATATTACTTTAGTGGGAAGTCCAGCAAATTTAAATGAAGACGTTGTGCATTCTAATTCAACATCATCATGTGTAGACAAATAGAAGTAGACGTTGTGCATTCTAATTCAACATTATGATCGACGTAGTAGACAAATAGAAGACAATGAAAGCAGACAAATTCGATTGGCAAGACGTCGTGCCAATTATGCAAGACGAAGACAACAAACTTTGGGTGGTGATATTACTTTAGTGGGAAGTCCAGCAAATTTAAATGAAGACGTTGTGCATTCTAATTCAACATCATCATGTGTATCACTAATACCACCTAATCGCGAGGCTACACCAAGTTGTCGTCTTACGCATATCCGTAACTTGGCGCGAAATATGCCAGTTGAGCGAAATGCTATGCAAGAAACTAATGGTGAGATCATAATTTTGTGCCTTTTAAAAAATATTCATTGGTTGGACTATGATTATTTTGGGGAAAAAAATAAATTAAGGCATGTTCGTTTTATGTCAATATCAACAACAATGCTAACTTAATGTTTATAATAACTTTAGGTTTACCTCCAATATATCCAACTATAATGCCAAATGATTTTGAGGCTAGACCAAGTCATATAAATTCTGATGTTAATGATGGTAAGTTTTATGTCAAATATTTATAAACTTTGCACCATTATAATTTTTTAAAAAAAAAATTAGCATTTTCTATAATTACATTGCAGGTGTAGAAAGAACTGAAGAAGTTGAAAATATAAATGATCAAAATCACAGGGATGGCTACAGAGAACAAGGTTTGTTACTCAATGTCACAATTTTAATTTCAATTTACATGTTTATCATTATCAATTTTATTATTTGTTAACAAGTTGCATATTCAAAACATTATTAATATTTTGCTTATTTCACAACATAATATTTGATACAATTTTAATATTTTCTTTCACAACGATGATTACACTTTTTATCACTAATTTTTTCCTCAAAATAAAAATTAGGTGTTGACAACACATTTGATAGCACTGCACATACAATAAATTGTATGCGAGGCAGATACAATTGTGCAAAGGATTTTAAAGAAGGTATAGAGACCATTAGGTACCAACTACCACAACCAAAGACATGTTGCTTTTGTAATGCCCGTTTGTTCCATCGAGAGACATCCTCGATGTGTTGCAAGGATGGAAAAATATCCTTACCCAACATACCAATTTGTCCTGAATTTAGGGAGCTAATTTGTGAGCAAACACCACGGGGCAGATATTTCAAGCAATATATACGGTTTTACAACAACATGTTTGCATTTACCTCAATGGGTGTGCACGTGGATGAAAGCATGGCCTTGAATAGTCGAGGAATATATACATTTCGTGCCCAAGGTGCCATCTATCATAGAATTGGTAGTCTTTTACCACATACACCTCTAAGTGTGCGACATCTACAATTGTATATCTATGACACTGATCTTGAAATACAACGCAGAATGTCTCAATCTGTAGAAGCTCATGAAGATATTGTGCGACTTATTCAAAGGATCTTGGACATGCATAACCCATTTGTGGAGAAATTTCGTCAACTATCTCGAAGTCCAAATTTACATCAATGTAAACTCCTCATTAAAGAACAACCTCTAAACCAACCTCAATATTGCCTTCCCAGTGCTTCCCAAGTGGCAGTTATTATTATAGGAGGAGAAGAAGCTGATCATTTAAATACATTTCCCATTTGGAACATATGGATGAGATATCAACACACGCGACACTAAAAGAAATAAAGTGTCATGTCGTGATTATTGTGCATACATCTTTCAGGTAACCGTTTTATTATTTTCTAAATTTTTCACTTCAAAATGCCACTTACACTATAAAATAACTAAACCTACATCTATTTTTACTAATGTCAAAGATTCGCAATGATGCTTTATCAATGATTTGGTATGGAGGACGCCTTTCACAACAATATGTTGTTGATAATTATGTAAAAATTGAAACACACAAGCTTAGGTGGTTTGAGCACAATCAAGATTCTATTAGGGCAGATTTGTACCAAGGCCTACAAGATGCTTTCCATGAAGGAGAGAGTGATACTGGTAATGTAAACTTTACACTTGAAATTTACATTACTTTATTAATGGCAAATTGGTATCAATATTTCTTAATGACCCAACTTTTTCATCTTATATTTAGGAAATGTTGGACATAGAACCATTCTACCTTCATCATTTGTGGGAAGCCCGCGCGATATGATCCAACGATTTCAAGATGCAATGTCATTGGTTCAAAAGTTTAGGAAGCCAGATTTATTCATCACAATGACGTGTAATCCAGGATGGGAAGAAATCCAAAATGAGCTTTTACCCGCACAAATCGCACAAGATCGTCCAGACTTGCTTGCAAGAGTTTTTAAATCGAAATTTGAAGAATTGAAAGATGATATTGTGGTTAAGGGGGTTCTCGGAAGAGTTATTGTATATGTGCAGGTCTTTGAGTTCCAAAAAAGGGGTTTACCACATGCACACATGCTTATAATTCTCGATGAAGATGATAAATTGCATAATCTAGAGGATTACGATCGAGTTGTTAAAGCAGAAATACCATGTAAGGAGGAACAACCTCAGTTACATAAAACTATACTGAAGCATATGATACATGGTCCTTGCGAAGTACAAAATCCAAGATCACCGTGCATGAAAAATGGGCGATGTAAAAAAGGATACCCAAAGCCTTTCTCGCCAGAAACCTACCAAGGCAATGATTTATATCCTGTTTACAAATGATATGATACTAATAATCCTGTGCCATTGAATGATCATAGTAGGATTATGGTAGACAACACTTGGGTTGTTCCATATAATCCTTGGTTACTGCTAAAATATAATTGCCATATTAATGTTGAAATATGTTGCAGTATCAAGAGTGTAAAATACTTATATAAATATGTGTATAAAGGCCCAGATCGTGTCTCTATGGAAGTTAGACCAGGCCCAAATTATGATGAGGTCCAACAGTACATTGATGCAAGATGGGTATGTGCTCCAGAGGCATGTTGGAAGATATTTGCTTTTCCTATGTATCAAATGTACCCTGTTGTTTTTCATTTGCAAATTCATCTTCCAGATAGACAACAGGTACGCTTTAGACCACATGAACCTATTGCTAATGTTTTGGAGCGAAGTAAAAAGACAATGCTTACTGAATTTTTTTATATGAATATGATTGATCATGATGCACGAAATTATCTATATAGAGAGTTTCCTAAGCATTATTGTTGGGATTATAAAAACAAAACATGGACACGAAGAAGATCTTATAAAAAACTAGTGGGTAGAGTATATACTGTTTCACCATTTGATGGAGAGAAGTTCAATCTGCGTGTTCTTCTTAATCATGTCAAGGGGCCAACAGGATTTGACGATTTATTGGCTGTCAATGGGATAACGTATCCAACTTTTAAGAAAGCAGCTGAACAAAGAGGTTTACTAGAGAATGATAACAGCATACGACAGTGTCTGCTTGAAGCAAGAGACATTCGAATGCCGTCAGCTTTAAGAAGATTGTTTGCAACAATATTGGTATTTTGTCTACCAACTGGAGTAAGAGAATTGTGGAATGAGTTCTACCCATATATGGCAGAAGATTACCCATCAACATCTGTTACAACAGAGACACGTCGTACAAATAAACTTCTGAATGATTTAGAGGCGTTACTCTTGCAACATGGAAAGCACATCACAGAGTATGATTTGTCGATTTTAACTAGAGAATGTGATAATGATTCAGTTGTACCAAGACTCATACAAGACGAGCTAACTGTTCCTAATGTAGATGAAGAACTCGCTTTAATTGAGAAGTTGAATAATGACCAGAGAGTTGCATATGAGACAATCATGACAGTTATTAATCGTAAGGAAAGCATGATATTCTTTGTCGATGGGCTAGGAGGAACTGGGAAAACATTTTTGTATCGCACAATATTGGCAACCTTGAAAAAAGCCGGTCACATTGCAATTGCCACAGCTACATCTGGCATAGCAGCAACATTACTCCCTGGTGGAAGAACAGCGCATTCCAGGTTTAAGATTCCTTTAACTCCTGATGCTTCATCTACTTGCTCAATAAGTAAACAATCTAACTTAGCTAAACTTATTAGACGTGCCACCATAATTATTTGGGATGAAGCCCCAATGGTAAATCGTCGTGCACTTAAATCTTTAGATAGAACATTTAAAGATATTATGGAAGAAATTTTACCTTTTGGTGGGAAGGTGCTAATTTTAGGGGGAGATTTTCGTCAAGTACTTCCGGTTGTTCCAAAAGGTACAAAGGCAGAAATGATTGATGCATGCATAGTCAAGTCCCCATTGTGGAAAGACGTCAAAGTGTTACATTTGAAGCAAAATATGAGGTCTATCAACGATGAAGAGTTTTCTAAGTATATACAACACATCGGTGATGGGAATGAACCGTTTATAATGGATGATTTGATTAAACTACCCCCTTCAATGGCAATGCAATGGGAGGGTCAGCATTCTATATACAACTTGATTGATCAAGTTTTCCCAAGTTTGCAAGAACATGCCAATGATGCAAGGTATATGGTTGATAGGGCTTTGCTAACACCTATAAATGATGATGTTGAACAGCTTAATGCAAAGATAATTTCTCAGTTTCCAGGAGATGAGTTTACGTTACATTCTTTTGATGACGTTGAAGGAGATACGCAGCATCTATATCAACAAGAATTCCTAAATTCTATATCTCCAGGGGGTTTACCACCACATATATTAAGGCTGAAAAAGGGTGCTCCAATTATGTTGTTGCGCAATATAGATCCAAAAGTCGGATTGTGTAATGGTACAAGATTGATATGCTGTGGATGTTTTAACAACGTAATTGACGCTGAAATTTTGACTGGACAATATGTGGGTACACGCGTTTTTTTACCAAGAATCCCTTTGAAGACAACAGAAAATGTACACCTGCCATTTGTAATGATCAAACGACAATTTCCTGTACGTTTGAGCTTTGCACTTACAATAAACAAAGCGCAAGGTCAGACAATTCCAACTGTTGGAATTTATCTTCCTGATCATGTTTTTAGTCATGGCCAATTATATGTCGCGTTGTCAAGGGGAGTCTCCCAATCCACCACAAAACTATTGGTGCAAAAAGGAAGAATACCTGAGGAGGAAGGTGTTCACACAAGAAATATTGTGTATAAAGATGTTTTGTTCCCTTCATCATAGGTATTAATTAACAATTGAAAAGAACTGTCTTACATGTAGATTTATTTTAATAATTTACAAATTTTAATGGTTGTGCAGTCTACGTTTTAATATTTTAAATCTTGATATTTTTTATGTATACAATTAATTGGTAACAGGAAGGATGCCCAACTCAAATGTGAGGATCGAGTCCACTATGCTAAATAATGGAGTGCATGCTGTTCCTATTGCTTATTGGGAGAATTGGAAGGATGATCATTCAATATTAAACATGGAGGCCATTGATAACAAGGTATATTTATTTTTAATGATATCTTTAATTAGCATCCCTTTCTATTATTTTATCAAAATTATTATTAAAAAAGTCATGCTGCGTATGGGTTAGGTTCAAAAATTGGAAATTTATTCACCTGGTTGGGGATTCACTATTCGAGCTGACAAGAAAGAGCTTTGGAAAGAAGTGAAACGAGTTTTAGAGTCACAAGAATTGGAAAGGTATGTTACGTTATTTTTTAAAATAGGAAAATAACTAATTGATAGTCTTAATATACAAACAATTTTTTTTCTTCATTTTGAGGTTCCAAGAACAAAGACAAACAACAAATCAATGTAAAGAGCAATCAGGTTTCCAACATCCATAAGAATAAAGAAAAAGGAAAAATGAAGGACGAAGTGATCTCTAACACTCATGCCAACAGAGACAAACAGAGAATTAAAATCAAGGACAATGTGATTTCCAACATCCACGAGAAAAAAAAAGAAACGAACAAAAAAAACTAAGGACGATTCAATTTTCAACATCCAAAACAGTAAAGACAAACAGAAAATGAGAGTGAAGGACGATGCAATAATAAAGCAGGTACATATCATTACAACATCTACTTTTTTTAATAAAAAAAAAATACTTCATTACATAGTTTGGATATAAATTTAAAAAAAAAAAATTGGTAATTAAATGATAGTTCTTCAAGTCCCAAGCTGAAGTAGACCATTTCACGTACATGGAGCTATGCAATATCATCACAAGGTCAGTTTAAATATTTCATTTCACAAGTTTATGCTTGATGTTTATTGTATTTATCATTATTGTGTACGTTTTAAAGTCTCTATTAATAACACTGACATACACATTTTGTTTCATAGGTTCATGGCAAATGCTGCTGGAAAGTAATTAGAATGTGAAACAAATGACATTGCTCCACCAACTTCTCCACCGTAGCCGGCATAATATTAATAAGTTCACATATTCTATGTTTCAGATGTAATGACTTATTTTATAGTTTTACCTGATGTAAATATTTCACTTTTCTACATTGATCCATCATCTTTTCACAATAGCTTTTGTGAAGGTCACCTCATGTATTTTGTAAATAGTTTTACTGTTACGATTTCATTATGCATTTTCATTATATGCACTATTTATAAGATTTATTCAATGGATCTTTTTTTCCTCCCCCAATAGGTTAATACTAAATTATAGCATTATCTTCCAATTAATAACACGTTGATTACTACATAAACAAAATTGGCAAAAAATGGATAATAATTACGGAATACTAGCCTCTGAGCACGCGCGTGAGCGCGTGCTCAGAGGCTCTTCTATTTTTTGGGTAAGGGTTAATTTAGAACATTTATTATAATTTGAGATTACTACATTCTCTAATCACAAAAAAAAACCTAGGGGTGTGATAATAAATTTTAATAATTTATTGATCTCTTACACAAAATGCACTAAATTATCACACCCCTAGATTTTTTTTTGTGATTGGAGAATGTAGTAATCCCAAATTATAATAAATGCTCTAAATTAACCCTTACCCAAAAAATAGAAGAGCCTCTGAGCACGCGCTCAGAGGCTAGTATATGATTAATTAGTTAAAATATTATCTAACTTGAATGATAGATAATAAGTAATAAAACTTTAGTAAATTTTTCCCATCCTATTTTTTAGCCAGAAAATACAGCTTCTCAAATTTGGATTACATCAGTAACACCTATGTGATTCGGGCTACTATATTAGAGACAAATGCAAAAGAATCCTATGAAGACCATTTGATACCATTTCTGGCCTTTGTAATGCATCCTGTAATGAATCCTATTGATGTTGATATTGTTCCACAGCTACCACTAGTCCATTACCACGAACTTGCGCATCATCTTTCTTCGAGCGGAAACACTTCTTCTTCCCAAGGACATGGCTGAGCTGAGAGCGATCAAGAGAGACGAGGTCTTTCAAAATACCAAAAGATATTTGGGCATGGTATGACGCTTTTATCGTTACATTTTTACTGTTGTTTGTTTGTTTTTTGTTATACACATTTTTTTGTTGTGTATTTCTAACTCCTTTTTCTCTAGGCCGTTCAAGCCACCTTCAGGCTGGAGGAGATAGCCGAATCCTACCACCAGCAAATAGACGAGGAGAGGAAGAAAAAGATAACAGCTGTGCGCACACTGAATGCTTCTGAACAAAACATTGTGTAGCTGAAGAAGAAGTTAGCAGCCGAAGAAAGCGCTCGGAAGAGTGCTGACTCAGCTCTGGAGGGGTTCCAAAGACAGGCTGAGGACCAAAGGCAGCTTCTGCGTGACGCCAATGCCCAGCTAGCAGCCTCTAAGGAACAGGTGCTAGCTCTGCAGAAACAACTGGAGGAAGTCCAAAAGCTCAGAGATCAGGCTGAGAAAGCCAAAGCCAAGGCTGAAAAAGAAAGAGACGTCGCTGAGCAGCATGGTTACAATGTGGGCGTCGCTGAGATAGAGGACACTTTCCGAGCTAAGGTGCCTGTCGTGTGTCGGGAGTACTGCGCCTTGACCTGGCAAGAGGCTCTCAACTGAGCTAGAGTTGAATCCTCATCAGAGTTGAGGAAACCTGAAAATATTTATTTTCCCCTAGCTATTCGGGCCTCCACTCCCTCTACTCCACAAGGGGAGGCATCCTCTACTGCTGCTGAGCCACCTAAGGAAGTTCAGACTCAGGCTCCTCCCTCGCTCAATCAGCAAGAGCAGCCACAAATGCCTGAAAAAGCAAAGGATCTATCCTCGGCTAAAGAAGTAGCAGGGCCTAAGGACGGAGCAACCTCTCACACTTTTGAACAGGCCTTAGCCTCAACCACCCTGCCTGCTGGAGAAGCTCCTATGGCGCAGGAAAAGGACGTTCCTCCTAAGGCAGCTGGCAAAGCCCCTTCACCCAAGCTCCAAATAAAGTTAACCAAATAGTTGCTTGTAGTCAAATTCCTTTTAGTGTCCTTTTCATCTCATTTTTCCTTCTTTTTTTTTAAAAAAAAAATCCTTTTAAGGATGTTCCTAGTTGCAATGCGTAATTCTTTTTGAAAACTTATAAGAGATATTGGAGTTTCGTTTATTACTTACATAATTTCATGTATGATTGCTCTTCATTACTTACGTTTGTTTATCTACTTTTCTTATGATCTCGGACTGTAAAAAAGATGAAAGTTGACATGATAGGGAAGAATCATAACTTTATACACAATCATTGAGAACTCAAAACAGGCTATAATAGTGACCTCCGCGGCCTTATAAAGGCTCCCTGTAGCATTCATTAGAAAAGTATACGCATCTAGGATAACACTTTTACATTTCATCCAGAGAGGTATTGACCCCCTTGAAATGCTTTAAGTGATGCTCATAGCCTCTACTTCGATATGTATTTCTAGTCACACGAACCCCTTCTAGAAGACATAGATTCCAACTGAGTTTGATGTCTAAATAGTTTGTTATAGCTCAGTTTCGGTTTAACACTTCCATTCATAGTGTACTAATTTCCACTAAGTTGTGGTCCAAGGACCTGACATGACTTAGCTTCTGTTTAATACTTCCATTCGTAGTGTACTAATTTCCACTAAGTTGTGGTCCGAGGACCTGACATGACTTAGCTTCTGTTTAATACTTCCATTTGTAGTGTACTAATTTCCACTAAGTTGCGTCCGAGGACCTGACATGACTTTGCTTCTGTTTAATACTTCCATTCGTAGTGTACTAATTTCCACTAAGTTGTGGTCCGAGGACCTGATATGACTTAGTTTCTGTTTAATACTTCCATTCGTAGTGTACTAATTTCCACTAAGTTGTGGTCCGAGGACCTGACATGACTTAGCTTCTGTTTAATACTTCCATTCGTAGTGTCCTAATTTCTACTAAGTTGCGGTCCGAGGACCTGACATGACTTAGCTTCTGTTTAATACTTCCATTCGTAGTGTCCTAATTTCTACTAAGTTGCGGTCCGAGGACCTGACATGACTTAGCTTCTGTTTAATACTTCCATTCGTAGTGTACTAATTTCCACTAAGTTGCGGTCCAAAGACCTGACATGACTTAGCTTTTGTTTAATACTTCCATTCGTAGTGTACTAATTTCCACTAAGTTGCGGTCCGAGGACCTGACATGACTTAGTTTCTGTTTAATACTTCCATTCGTAGTGTACTAATTTCCACTAAGTTGTGGTTCGAGGACCTGACATGACTTAGCTTCTGTTTAATACTTCCATTCATAGTGTACTAATTTCCACTAAGTTGTGGTCCGAGGACCTGACATGACTTAACTTCTGTTTAATACTTCCATTCGTTTCAAAAGCACATATTGCAGGAGCAAGATAAATTATAAAGGAAAGTAAAGAACAACTTGTTAATAATAATACCTTCTCAGGTTGCTTACATTCCAGGGATGGAGTATAGTTTTTTCATCTAAATCTTCTAAATAGTAAGCCCCTATCCCTGCGACAGATGTAATATGATATGGCCCTTCCCAATTGGGCCCCAACTTTTCCCAGGCTGGGTTCTTGGTATTTCCCAAGACCTTCCTCAACACCAAGTCTCCCAGAGCTAATGGCCTTAGTCTGACGTTTGCATCATAGCCCTGCTTCAGCTTGTGCTAGTAGTACGCTAATTGAACCATAGCTTTCTCTCGTCGCTTATCTATTAAGTCTAGACTTTTCCTCAACAGCTCATCATTTCCATCTGGGGTGAAATTACTAGTTTTCAGTGTTGGAAAGCCTGTTTCGATAGGGATCACGGCCTCAGCTCCATACGTCATTGAGAATGGGGTCTCCCCTGTTGACCGTCGGGGCGTTGTTCTATACGCCCAGAGAACATGCGGAAGTTCTTCCACCCATCTTCCCTTTGCATCATCCAGCCTTTTCTTAAGTCCACCCACTATGACTTTGTTGACAGCCTCGGCCTGTCCATTTCCCTGTGGATAGGCTGGGGTGGAATACCTATTTTTTATCCCCAAGTCGGAACAATACCTTCTGAAAGCCTTGCTGTCAAACTGTAGACCGTTTTCCGAGATGAGAGTTTGAGGAACCCCAAATCGAGTAATGATATTCCTTAATAGGAATCTTTTGACGTCAACATCCCTGATGTTAGCCAGAGGCTCAGCTTCAACCCACTTCGTGAAATAATCCGTGCCCACTAGCAGGTATTTCTTATTTCCTACTGCTCTAGGGAAAGGGCCAACGATATCCAAGCCCCACTGAGCGAAAGGCCAGAGACTAGAAAGAGGATTGAGAACTCCTCCAGGCTGATGAATATTTGGCGCGAACTTTTGGCATTGATCACATTTCCTTACATACTCCTGCGCTTCCTTTTGCATGTCTGGCCACCAGTATCCTTGGGTAATCGCCCTGTGAGACAAAGACCTTCCTCCAGTATAACTACCACAAATTCCTTCATGTAGCTCTTCTAGAAGATCTTCCGATGCTTCAGGGCGTACACAGAGCAGATAAGGCCTAGAGTAAGAGCGTTTGTACAACTTCTTATCCTCGGATAGCCAAAAACGGGGAGCCTTCCTCCGTATCTTTTCTGCCTCCGACTTGTCCTCGGGCAGTGTATCCTTCTCAAGGAATAATATTATAGGATCCATCCAACTACGCAGTGAACTGATTTGGTTGACTTGTAGCGTTTCCGTTGTTCCTTGGGTAGGTGTGCCCAAGTCCTCGATCATGATCATCCGAGGTAAGTTTTGAGCCGAGAAGGTGGCAAGAGTAGCTAGAGAGTCTGCATGGGCATTTCCACTCCTAGGGACATGGGTTATTTTAAAGAATTCAAAATTGGCTTGTATACGCCTAACCTGGCTCAAGTATTCTAGCATTCTTGTATCCCGAGCCTCCAGTTCCCCTCTGACCTGGCCCACCACAAGCCCCGAGTCCGAGAAGATTTCCACAGTTTTTCCGCCCAACTTATTGACCATTGCCATCCCTATTAGCAAGGCTTCATATTCCGCCTCGTTATTAGTAGCTGAGAATCCCAGCCTAAGAGACTTCTCAATGATGACTTCCTCAGGAGATATCAATACAAGTCCCACTCCAGACCCCCGCTGATTTGCTGCCCCATCCACATACACCGTCCAGGATAAGACAGGTTGCGCGAAAACCCTACCAGTATAGTCTGCACTTCGAAATACTGCTTTGATCGGATATTAAGTCAGGACAACCACTGTGTGCGCCTGAAAATAATGGGGAAGTTTTCTGGTGGTGTGCACCACTGCTAAAATGGCCTTTTCCAATGACAGGTAGCGTATTTCGGCCTCGTGAAGAGACTTACTGACATAGTAGATTGGCCGCTGTACTCCATTGTCCACTCGTATCAGAACAAAACTAATCGCAAAAGTGGTGATCGCTAGGTAGGAAAAAAGAACCTCGTCTACCTCGGGGCTAGACATGATGGGTGGCCGAGATAGAAACTCCTTCAGTTGCTGAAATGCTAAGGCACACTCCTCAGTCCATTCGTATCCTTTCCACTTGTGGAGCAATAAGAAAAAAGGCCTGCACCTATCCGTCGACCTAGATATGAATCTATTTAATGCGGCGGTCATCCCGGTCAGCCTCTGGACCTCCTTGGGATTCCAAGGTGGTTGCAAGTTAGCTATGGCTCTAATCTGATCAGGGTTAACTTCAATTCCCCTATGGGTCACCATGTAACCCAGGAACTTACCTGAACTTACCCCAAATGAGCATTTGGATGCATTCAGCCGCAATTTATGCCTTCTTAAAATCCCAAAAGTATGGTTAAGGTCTGTCACGTGCTCGGCCACTACCTTACTCTTTACGACCATATCATCAATATAAATCTCAATGTTTCTGCCCAACTGCTGCTCAAACATTTTCGTCATCATTCTTTGGTAGGTAGACCCCGCGTTCTTCAAACCATAGGGCATAACCTTGTAGTGGTAATTTCCAGTGGGAGTGAGAAAAGCAGTCTTCTCCTGGTTATCCAATGCCAGTGGAATCTGATGGTAGCCTTGAAAGGCGTCTAGGAAACTCATCCGAGGATGGCCCACTGTTGCATCCACCAACTGATCTATACGGGGCATAGGAAAAGGGTCATTTGGGCACGCTCTGTTAAGGTCCATAAAATCAACACACACACGCCAATTTCCATTTTTCTTTTTCACTACGACTGTATTGGCCAACCACTGAGGATAAAATACCTCCTTGATAGCCCCAGCTTGCTTTAACTTGGTCACCTCATCTTTAATAGCCTCGACGTGTACCCTGGACGGACGCCGAGGTGGTTGTTTCTTTGGAATACACGAGGGATTGACGTTCAGATGATGACAAATGAACTCCGGATCCACTCCGGGGGCTTCATAGGCACTCCATGCAAACACATCAACGTTTCTCCTAAGAACCTCAACCAACTGCTCTTTTTCTAACAAATGCAACTGAGCCCCGACCTGAAAGTACTTATCTGGATCATCACTAACGCTCATCCTTTCCAAATCTTCACACCTCATTTCCTCTGTGGACGCGCCGAACTGGGCTCCCTGAATCCTTGATTGCTATAAATCATCCTCGGCTGCAGCCGAAGTACTTGTCTCTGGCCGATGTTGAATGGCCATTATCATACACTGCCTAGCCATGGTCTGATTTCCCAAAATTTCTGAAACCTCGCCTCCCGAGGGATACTTCACTTTCTGATGAAGAATGGAAGAAACAGCCCCCAAAGCATGCAACCAAGGTCTTCCCAAAATAGCCGTATACGGAGAAAAAGCTTCAACCACAATAAAATCCACATCCACCATATCTGAACCAGTCTACACAGGTAGTCTAACCATTCTCAACGGAGCGACCGATTTGCCCTCGAAGCCCACCAGCGGGGAACTATATGTTGTCAGATCCTCAAGTTTCAAATTCAGCCTCCTGAATAAATTAAGGTACATTACCTCGGCGGCACTTCCATCATCGACCATCACTCTCCTCACGTCATACCCTCTGATCCTAATCGTAACCACCAAAGCATCATTATGCGGTTGTATGGTTCCTCTCTTATCCTCTTCTGAGAAGCCTAACACCAACGAGGTGCCCGGTCTGGCCTTCTTCGGCCTCGAACTGGAGCCCTCCTCCGAGCACTGAGACACAGACATTACCCTGGAAGGGCAAGATCCAGTTCTCCCCGGGGCAGCGAATATAACGTTTATCGTGCCCAAAGGAGGTCCCCTCGAAGCATCCCCCTGAAACGCCGAGCCTATGTGGCCTCCTTGGCCGCCGGAGTGATGCAGAAGTTGGGTCAACTTCGCCTCTTGCACCAACTGCTCTAAATGATCCCACAGATTTTTACAATCTTCGGTGATATGCCCATGGTCTTAGTGGTACTGGCAATAAAGGTTCCGATTACGCTTCGCAGGATCCCCCGCCATCTTATTGGGCCACCTAAAGAACAACTTGTCCTTTATCTTCTCCAGGACTCGCTGCACTAGTTCTCGGAACACGGTGCTAACCACTTGGGAGTTGGCAGGCCCTAACTGCCCCCCAAAGTCCCTCCGAGGCCGATTGTTATTATACCGGTCTGGCCTGAAATCCCTCCTCTCCTGAGTTACTGCTTTAGACTTTCCTCTGCCCTGCATCTGATCTTCCTCTACTCTTCTATATTTGTCTATCCGATCCATAAGCTGACGTACACTAGTAACAGGCTTGCCAGTTAGAGACTTCCTCAGACCATGCTCGGTTGGAAGACCTTCCTTAAAAGTGTTCATAGCCACGTCATCGTGAGCCCCATCTACCTCGTTGAACATTTCCCAGTATCTGTCCGAGTAGGCTTTTAGGGTTTCCTCCTCCCGCATAGACATGGATAGTAGCGACCCTAAGGGTTGAACAACCCTCCTACATGTAATAAAACGAGCACCAAAGGCCTGGGTGAGCTTCTCAAAAGAGTCAATAGTATTAGTTCTTAAGCCATTAAACCATCTCATTGCCACTGGGCCCAGGCTAGACGGGAAAACCTTGCACATTAAGGCCTCATCCCTGGCATGAATAGTCATTCTCTGGCTGTAATGGCTAACATGTTCTACTGGGTCTGTTCGACCATTATAAATGATGAACACAGGCTGGTGGAATCGCCAAGGGAGACTAGCGTCCTCAATATGTCGCGTGAAGGGCGACTTAGAGACCTGATTCAAAGCTTTGTTTAAGGCATCATTCCCCTGACCCTGGCGAGTCGGACTCTTATTTCTTTGCCCACGGTGGTACTCCTCCTCACACGAAAAAGATTCGCTGGGTGGAGTTATCGACCTTCGCCTATAACTGGTGTCATCCGACTCCTCAGAGGAATGCCCAGAGTTATGAGCCTTACGCCTTCGTCGCTCATATCGCAATTCCTTCTTCAACTTGTTAATCTCACGCTGCAAATTTCCTCCGCTCTTTACAGGGGAAACATGGCCTTTCCCCCGAGAGCGGCTTCTATCTGTATGGGTTGTCCGGGTACTCCCCTCAATATCCCCCCTATGTTCATGGTCTACCAATGGGTTACTGTGCTGAGAGCCCCTAGACTCTGCCTGGTGCTGATTAGCATCCACCTGTTGCGGGCCCGTCAATGGTTGCTGCGGTGCTCCTTCTTCCATCGTGAGTATCACACCTGCCTTTCCTTCTCAACAGATTAAGTTCTTCCCATAGATGACGCCAATTATAGGGACTCAATTTGGATTGGACCCAGAGTATGAATGGGTTTTCAACCCAACAAGCCCAAACAATAAATTTTTAGAGCATGGGTTCAAGAACTAGTACCGTTTGACAGGAAATGTTATCCTCATCAAGTAACAAGAGATATTTTAGGTTGATTGAATGAGAAAAACTCTCCTCGGCTAGGTTTCAGTCCACCTCTCTTTTTCTTTGCATGGAATCTCCCCCCCTTCTTATATCATCCGTTTCTATGTTATATACTCCGTTCTATCCTCAATTTCCATCGTACACGTGTAGTTCTTATCTTGGGAGCTCCTTTCTGTCCCATCCAGCATCTACCGGAACTTTTGCTCAGTGGCCATAAAGCTGCTTAGTCACTGTTCAGGTATCACCTCCACATTAATGCGGCCAGAGGGTTAGCTGGAAAGTATTTAATGTGGAGGTGATGGCCTTGGAAGATATTTGCTACCTTCCCCGACTCCCCCTTAGGTTTATACCTAATTTCCAGTTCAAATATAACTTTGCGGAGTCTCCTGAATAAAATGAAAGTTACATTCACCTCGGACTTTGGTGTCCTCGGACGTGCGTTATGCCACCATATACAATATCCACCCCTTTCTCCTATATTATCCCTTTAATAATAATAAAATTTTTTAAGCTATACTCGGATAACTAAGCATCCTCGGATTGGGTCGTTGGGCCCCGAGCCCACTTCTGAGGATTCCTATATCTTTTTAACTAACAGGCCCCACAAACATAATTTACAAGATAATTATACATGAAAGAAAATAATTGTCTTGAATTATATAAAACTGACTAGATGAAATTTTCTTATATCTGAGAAAATAATATATAGAATAATTTTTTTTTTTTTGGTCCCTAGAATAAATTATGTTAAAGACATGTTTAAATTATAAACTATGCATATATATGTGTTTTTTTTTTTTTTTTTTGAAAGAATATATGTATTATTTGTGTATTTGAAAATTATTGATTGTTTTAACTATTGGTCTACCATGAAAAAAATTTCTGAACCAAATTCAAGCCAATAACCAACATCCTGCATCATCCGTTGCTAATAAGAAGGCTGTCTGTGCCTGCATCAAGTGAGCAACCAAGATAATAAATCCGAATGCTCAATTAGCCAGGGCTCATCGTAATGAAGTTTTGATCTAATACGTTTGCATGCCATTTCGAATGAATGGGTTTTGTTTCAAATTGGTGGATGAGAATAAATGGGCATTATCACTATTGGAATAACATGTACTAAAGGGTTTGTTTGCACTGTTTAATCTATTCAAACTTTCTGTCAAAATTTTTTTGTTATTTCGATTGGACTAAAAACTCTCGAGAAAGACAATAACATCCTTTCACATTGCTGTTCTCTCTCTCCCTCTCTCACACACACACACATGCCGAAAAATAAAGTGACCTAGAACAAATACCGTTGCCAATTGGGATTTGTGCCAAACAAAAGTGTTAAGATTGCACAAACCCCAAGATTTTATGGAGAAGTTATCAAACTTTTATATTTTCTTTTCTGATTTTTTTTTCTTCAAAATAACACCAATTTTTAAACAATTTTATCAGTTAGCATCGTTTCTAAACTATTTAGGAAACTAACATCTTGAGTATTTGAGACTCGATTTCACTGTAGTTGCTTAAGTGTGAGACTCGAGTTCCACAAAAGAAAACCCAAAAATCAAAACTTAAAACACACACCGTACACTAGCAAACAAGCTAAAAACAAAGATCAAACCATGAAACCCACGAAGACAAAAAAACAGAGAACGATCAAATAGAGAAACCCAAAACACGAAGACAAAAAACAGATAAAGATCAAACCCAGAAACCCATAAAGACAAAAAACAAAGAGATTAAACCAAAGAGATCTTTCTAACGAAACCCAAACCACGAAGGCAAAAATAACAAACTAGAGAGATCAAACCCAAGTGGCGGCGGCGGGGATTGAAATCAAGCTCTCAGGGTCTTTGGGTGGGTTTCTTCATTCTTGTTGTTGATTTTCTCTCTGGGTTTTGATCTATCACTCTAAGTCTCTCTGGGTCTTGATCTATCACCAAAGTTCTCCATCTGAGCTTCCCATGCTGTGTTTCAAGTTTTGATTTTTGGGTTTTCTTTTGTGAAACTTGAGTTTGTAAGACTCGATTTCCATGTGAATTTTCATAGAAATCGAGTTTGTGATACTCGAGTTGCTATAGTAAACTCGAGTCTTACAAACTCGAGATGTTAGTTTTCTAAATAGTTTGGAAATGGTGCTAACTAGCAAAATTGTTTGAAAATTGGTATTATTTTGAAAAAAAAAATTCTTTTCTTTTCTTACTCAAGTTTCAGATTTGAGCCACTTAATTTTGAATGTGTAATTACAATTGAATCATGGTAAACACCAATTAAATAATTAAATTCTGTATTAATTTTGAACATGTAATTACATTGAACCTATGACGTTCCCTTAATGATGATTATTTTGTATCATCAGGTCAAGACACCAATTAGTTTTTGGTGTAGGCAGAGTGCAAATCCCAAATTTCTGATTCAAAAAAAATAAAAAATAAAAATAAAAACTTTTTGGTGATTCAGATTCAATACATACCATCCATTCATTTATGTTTCAATTGTCATTTATTTCTTAAGCAAAAGTAAAAAAAAAAAAAAAGTTGTCGTTTATTTCTCTTGACCTAAGATTAATACCTTTCATTTAGTTTTGTTAGGGATCTTCACAAATTTTTAATCAGCTCACTGACTAAAGTGAAGATGGTCAGATTAGTTAATAACGGAAGAGTGTGAATTACTTAAAAGAGGCACCTACCTTTTGCTATATATCTTTCTTTAAACTAGCCTTATCGCGTGTGCTCCACACGTGCTTTGAGACTTATTTATATATTTGGGGTTTAATGTCATAATTTTTCATTTATCTCCATTTGAGATTTACATATTTGTCTATTAATATTATGTATTTGTGAACTGCTTATATAACTAAGAGTGTCATGAGGCTAGCTCCAAAAAATAATACCAAAAGAGCATTGAAATCATATGTTTGTATGTGGATTTGTTCATTTGTTGAAACTAGTCTCATGACACTCTTAGTTGTATCAGAAATTTGCAAATGCATAAAATTAGTGGACCAATTTGTAAACGTCAAATAGAGATGAATGAAAAATTATGACACTAAACCAAAAAAAAAAAGTCTCGGCTAGTAACCATTAAGATCGTGTCGTTACTCGCATTTTTATCATCAATAAAAATTAGGATTAATTAATAACAAGCGTGCTAGGAACTGGGAATCTGAGATCCTCTAGAGTTCCTAATCTACTTTACCATATAGAATTCTTTTAATATTAATCTTTCATTTATAATAAAAGGTTAAGATTTTTCCATGTCATTAATCCACTAACAAATCCCATTAATGAGAGCAATGAAGCAGGTATCGGTATTGTGGTTTGGGATTCATCGGGTTTGGTATTGGCAGCAATGGCAGAAAAAATTTGGAAACCTCACAATGTGGAGAGCTTGGAGATGATAGCAGCTAGAAGAGTAGCGATTTTTGCTACGGAACTGGGTCTTCAACAGGGCCATTTTGAAGGTGATTCAGAGACTTGTATCAGAGCTCTTCAAAAGAGTGACTTGTTTTCCTCATCCTACGGTCACTTAGTTAGGGACACCTTAATAGGGGATTCTAGCATTTTACCCTTATTTTTTTAAAAAATTTAGCAATATGTCCATGTTTTGAAACTATTTAGATTCATGCCCTTATTTTGAAACTCGATTTTAATAAAATCGAGTTTCAATCCAAAACTTGATTGGTTTAAAATCAAGTTATGCCAAATGAAACTTAAAAAATAAAAATAAAAATAAATAATAAATAATAAATAATTGCATGGAACTTGAGTTCCATACCTATAGCTGCGTTCAAGTCATCCTATAACGGCGTTTTAAATGGAACTCGAGCTCCATGAACTCGAGTTCCATGCAATTTTTTTTTTAGATTGATCGCCATACCTATAGTTGCATTTAGGTCATCCTATAGCGGCATTTTTAATGGAACTCAAGCTCCATGAACTTGAGTTCTATGCAATTTTTTTATTTTTTTTTAAATTTGATCGCGCCATACCTATAGCTGCGTTCAGGGAGTTCTATAGTGGCGTTTTAAATGGAACTCGAGTTCCATGCAAGTTTTATTTTTATTTATTTTTTATTTTTTAAGTTTGATCGCCCCATACTCGATTTTCTACAAATCGAGTTTTAAATTGAAACTTGATTTTGAGAAAATCGAGTTTCAAAACAAGGGCATGGACCTAAATAGTTTCAAAATAGGGACATATTGCTATTTTTTTTTAAAAAAATAAGAGTAAAATGCTAGAATCCCCCACCTTAATACAGGTAAACTCACTTCGGAATTTTTCTTTCTCTCACACTGTTAGGCAAGACAATGTTGTTGCATATGCTTTGGCCTAGAGAGCTAGACTTTCTTTTCCTTTGTTAGTTTGGATGGAATCAATTCCATCAAATGTAGATGCTTTTGTTTCAGCAGACTGTTCTATTTCTTAATAATATTTTTGGGCAAATGCCAATTTCTCAACCCAAAAAAAAAAAAAAAAATCCCCTAAAAATAATGGTTTAAAAAATAACTACTCATAAATTATAATTATTAACTTAAATGCAAAAGAACCGATAGTGGCAATAGCATTGTAGAGTTAAATGCAAAAGAACTTCCTCTAGGAGTGCTGAAGAAATGGAGCATTAACTTTGCTTATTTAGAAAATTGATTGTTATGCAAATGGGTGAAGCACATATCGTATATAAATGGCAGAGAGGCACCTGGGTTTTCATTCCAATTTTTTTAGTCTTCTATTAATTTTTTGAAATTAATTTCAATTTTTGCAGGGAATTTTTTTTTTAAAAAAAAAATTAAGCATATACACTTTTTTTTTTTCCAACTACGTAATTGCCAATTTGGCACTTAGGGTCATAAAATATGATTTTGCTACGTCCCATTTCAAAGGATTTGTGGAACAAGTTGAAAAAAATCAGAGGGAAAAAAGATGACTATGGGATGATATCATGTTTTCTTAGAGACCTCGTTTAATTTGGTAAAAGAGGTAAGGTAATAATTATCATTTATGAGTAGTTATTTTTTAAACCATTATTTGTTAGTGGATTAGTGACATGACAAAATCTGGACATAAATAAAATGTTAAGATTAAAAGAATTTTACACAATAGAATATCCTAAGAACTTTAGAGTATCTCAATCCGCGTACTAGTGTGTGATTAATTTAATTATAGGGTCCGTTTGGTTAGGGAGATGGAAAAGCGAGATGATAGAAAATGAGAAAATGGTGGAAAATTGAGATGATAAAAAATATTTTAATTTCCCTCTATGTTTTGTTAGGAATGAAAAAGTGAAAGGATTGAAAAAATAAGTTTGTATAGATTTATTCATATGCCCTTGTTAAAAATTATGCCCAATTAAAACAAAAAAATTGGCAAACAACCACAAAACCAAAAAAAAAAAAAAAAAAAATCACCCAAATTTTTTTATTTTTTTAAATCATGTTCAGAAAAAATAAAGTTTTTTTTTTTTTTTAAATTACATGTCTAGTTCAACACCCCCCCCCCCCCCCAAAAAAAAGAATAGAAAAGAAGAAAAGCAAAAAAGCAAAAAATAAAAATAAAAAGCACTATGGCATTCACACCCACGGTGCAAATAAAATAATTAAAATAACCAACATTTGTCTAAAAAAAAAAAAATTATTATCCTCAGGGACGGAGTCAAAACTTTAAGTTAGAGGAGCGGCTTTATTTTTGGTTATGTATGGCAGTTTAAACTTCTGACTTTGCTACTACTTAGGCTTAGTTGTTGAGATTTTTTTTTTTTTGGGTAAGAACCAAATTATTTTTGTTTAGAACTTTTTAAAGAGCATAGTTATTTATTTTGGATAAAATTAGTTAGTTAAACTTAATTTTTTTTAGTTTTACTATTGATAATTTTTGTTGTTAAGCTATTTTTTAGTTTTACAAGCTTTTTCTTTTTATAAATTACTGATATGATAAGTGGTTACTGGTAGATAAAAAAATGATGTGAGTGGTGAGTCTATTATGCAAACCAAGAAGAATTTGCTACAAAACAGTTTATAAAAATGTTGTAAAAAGTTTATGAGTATAACATTACGCTTAAAAGAATCAATGATATTATTTAAGGAAAACAAAATATAATTTTATAGAATAAAATTATTAATATTTTTTTTTTTTGAGAGAGTAACAAAATTATTAAAATTAGTACATATATTTTTAAAAGATTTGGGGACCATTGTCCCCCTAGTCCTAAGATACCTCTGCCCCTGAATATCCCCATGTCACCCTAATCAAACGGACCCAAATCTTAATAATAAAAATAAATTAAAAAAAAAAAAAAAAACATAATAACTGTCAAATAATTTATCAAGATGACGTATGTGCTAACGCCAGATATTGTCAGTGTGATATTGATGTTGATATTGTTCCACAGCTACCACTAGTCCATTACCACGAACTTGCGCATCATCTTTCTTCGAGTGGAAACTCTACTTTTTTTTACTTTATTAATGTTGAAGATACTTTATTAACTGTCAAATAAGTTTTTGTTGCTGTTGTCTACAGCTGTGGAAGTTTTCTAGTATGTACTAGTGGAAATATTCCTTCCCCTCTCTCTCTCTCTCTATCTATCTAGCTCAATGGCAAGAGGATTGGCGTTCACTGTAGGACTCACTGTGCTTATTGCTCTTGTATTAGTCCATCCAACTTGCTGTGCTACTAATGCTACTGCTATGGTTAATCATACCTGCTCCGCTTCTTCTTGTGGGAATATCCACAACATAAGCTTTCCTTTTCGATTGAAGACCGACCCAGAAAACTGCGGGGACAAAAGGTATGTACTGTCGTGTGATGAGAACAATCGTACGGTGCTGTACTCATTATATGGAGGAAAATACTACGTACAGGAAATCAGTTACAACAACTACACAATCCGGATTGTGGACTCGAGTATACGCAAGGACAATTACTTCTCCTTCTCCACCCCGACTTATTCTTTATCTCGATATAATTTCAGTTTATTTTTCCCTACATATAGCACGGGTCTGCCGAGTGCGTCGTCGCCGTGGGATTGCACAATGCAACGTGGCTGTGATTCACCGCTATCACGAAGTTTGGCTTTGATGAGCTGTGAAAAACCAGTGAATTCTCCATTGTATTTGGACACATCTACTTGCAATTATAATGACAACTTTTCTTCTACATCTGACTCCAAGAGGTATAGATATGTTAAAGTCGGTGAAACCTACGCATCCGAAATGAAGGAGTGGTGCCAAGTAGAGAAGATGTTTCTGACATCGTGGCCAACAAATAATGATGACCCAAATATCTCCTGTACAGACGTCCACAATGAATTGGCATATGGTTTTGAGCTTTCATGGCTCCAATATAATTGTGAAAGTTATTGCGGAAGATTCAACAATTATTGCTACCTCAATGACACGAACCATCTTCAATGCGACAATTATTGCTACTTCAATGACACGAACCACCTCAATGACACGAACCATCTTCAATGCGACAATTATTGCTACCTCGATGACGCGAACAATGTTCAATGCGGCAACTTCAATACTGAGGGTAAATAAAGCGAGAAAGGCCATAACACTTTCCATTCTTTAATTTACATGTTGGGCATTATTTTCCCTTGCAAGATTCTCTCTTTTCTGAACTCTTGCATTTTTCCACGCACTGTCACTATTCACTAACCATTCATCTATTTATTCTATTAAACTTCTATAAGACCAAACTTCTTGGTGCATACGCCATCCATAATTCCATACCAATGTAATACACATACTAGGATATTTTTATTCAAGTCTCAGTATAATGACTAGATTTAATTTTAAGGCTTCCAAACGCTGATGTTTTTCTTTTATTTGTCATTGCAGGATTGCTTGACCGTATCAGATATGCACTCCTAGGTGAGGTTTCTTTCTCAAAAAGTTGTTTGAAGGGTAATATAGAATGGACAATAAAATAGAATTGTATGAGTAATATATTGTGCCTGATGTGATGATGATAGAAGTAGAGGAATAACCATGTACTTGGGCAATTGGTTGATCTCAAACTTTTATGCTTGAGGAATGAAAAGTAAAAAAGTATCGAATTTTTTAAGAAGATAGCTTCTTCGTCCGTACCCTACATGTTAGGGAATAGTTATTGTAGTTTCCGTATAATGACTAAATTCAATTTTAAAGTTCTCAACGTTGATGTTTTTCTTTCTTTGTCAAAAATGCAGATTTTTGGTTTTCAATTTGGGACAATGCAGTTTGGTGGCATGAAATTAATAATACATATGAACATAGAATCACAGACACAGGTGAGGTTTCTATCTGAAAGAAGTTGTTTGAAGGATAGTAATTAATATAGAATGGACATTGAAATAGAATTGCATGAGTAATTGCGCCTAATGTGCGTTGATGACACAGATGGAGGAATAACCATGTACTTGGGTAATCGGTTGATCTCTGATAAATAAAATTCTTAGGAAATTTTGAAAAGTAAAATTTTTTGAATTTATTAAGAAATTAGCTTCTTCTTTCTATTAAAAATTTACCTTTCCTAGCTCCCAATATTTCCGTGAGAATAAAGGCTTAGTACTTAATATTCAATGCAGAATGCATGTCTGAACATTTACTCTATTATAACCTAATTAAAATAGGTTTGCTTGACTCAATGGCCAAATTCATTAGCCCCATCAATAAGTTAACTAATATTAAATTACCAATTCTTACAAAGGCTTAAGATGTTAGGAAATAGGAAGTGATAAATTTATTTATTTAACTACATAATTCTAACAACTAATGGTAATTGAGAACATTGTAGGCATTTAATTGAGCTCCACTCAATTATAGTGACATCACAATTTTAAAGACCAGATATATAAATTATAAATCAACTGGTTTATATTTCTTGCTAAGCATGGCCTAATGAGAGATCTTACTGCAATTTTATTACAGTTGTTAATGCAGTTTTATTAGGCCTTAGACTTTTCAGGTTATTCAGGTCACTTTGTTTCACTAATTAGCAATTCATTTCGCCTTAGCAAAAAGTAATTTCACCTTCTTTTTGTTAATATTTCTTGCAGCTTATTGGCGCGTGTCAGTGAAAATGGGTAACAACCTGAATCTCTTCTTCTACTTTTTTTAACATGTCATTCCTTAATATTGAGATTAAAAATAGTTTACCATGCGAACAAGACACAAATATTAGTGACATTAACATGAAACAACATACATTGTGCTTAATTACTAGGATTAAGAAGGTGTGTAGTTGTAAGTCTAACTATATTTTCAACTTAAAATTAAAAAAGCTGACAGGTGCAAAAAGAAATTTGTTTTCTTATGCTTATTTCGGTTATGTTTCTGCACAGTATTATGTTACCTTGAAACAAAGACTGCCTTGGGGATTCCATGTGTGGTGGCGTTTTTGATATATAAGTGGCGTAAGAGACATTTATCAATGTATGATGCTATTGAAGAATTTCTGCAAAGCCAAATTAACCTCATGCCAATTAGGTACTCTTACTCAAATATTAGGAAGATGTCCAAAGGTTTCAAGGACAAATTGGGTGAAGGAGGCTATGGCTCTGTATATAGAGGAAAGCTTGAAAGTGGCCCTCTAGTAGCTATAAAGATGTTGGGTAACCCCAAAGCTAATGGGCAAGAATTTATCAATGAAGTTGCAACAATTGGAAGGATTCACCACGTGAATGTGGTGCAACTCATTGGTTTTTGTGCTGAGGGACCAAAACGTGCCCTTATATATGAATTCATGCCTAATGGTTCTCTTGAAAAATACATTTTTTCTCGAGAAGAAAGTATTTCCTTAAGCATTGAAAAAACATATAAGATTTCTCTTGGAGTGGCTCATGGGATTGAATATCTACATCGAGGATGTGACATGCAAATTCTACATTTTGATATTAAGCCTCATAACATTCTTCTCGATGAGAACTTCATTCCCAAAGTTTCTGATTTTGGGCTTGCAAAACTTTATTCAACGAATGATAGCATAGTGTCGTTGACTGCTGCAAGAGGAACATTAGGATATATAGCTCCAGAGTTGTTCTATAAAAACATTGGAGGGGTTTCCTATAAAGTTGATGTTTATAGTTTTGGCATGTTATTGTTGGAAATGGCAAGCAGAAGAAAGAATGTGAATGCATCTGTAGACCATTCAAGCCAAATTTACTTCCCAACTTGGGTCTATGGCCAATTTAGCAAAGGAAATGACATAGAAATAGAAGATGCCACAGAGGAGGAAAAGAAAATTGTTAAGAAGATGATCATAGTTGCATTATGGTGCATACAAATGAAGCCTAGTGACCGTCCTTCAATGAACAAAGTTGTAGAAATGCTTGAAGGAGAAGTTGAATGCTTACAAATGCCTTCCAAGCCTTTCCTATCATCATCACCGCCGAGACCAACAGGGGATGTAGGAGACAATTCAAATTCAACTAGTTCATCATTTCAATCAAGTGAATCAAGTCAATCGGCTATACTTTAAATGCAAGGGAAAGTTAACACCACGGCGGAACTAGGGCAGTTATTCTTCACAAATATGATAGCATAAAGACACTTCATATTTTTGTGTGACAAATAATTGGTCCCTTGATTTATGATAGCTATCCTTACCTGCAACAAATTTTCTTTTTTGCTTAGTGTGTGGTATATTTATTTGTTAAGGTCTTTTTAAGAGGAAAAAAATATTTATAACTTTATAATTGTGAATGTGTAATTGATTAAGTTAATAAACAATGCTGAAAAACCGGGCATGGCTTATATTTTTACGTATTCGTCGTGTACTAATTTAAGTGCACAAGATGTAGCAAAAATTTAAGTGAACAAGGGCATGGCTTTGTTTATTTTTTTGAGATTGGTGTGTGGGAATTAAAATTGTCTATGATTATACATCCTCTGCTTGATGAATCACACCTAACTTGGACTCTGAATACCATATTGAAATCAAAATGTCCCAATCTCTTACTTGCCCAAATGAAAAAATACTCAACATGTTTGAACTTTTCTGGAAATATTGAGTATCCTCCAGCATCCTATAAATGTACAAACAAATAGAGAGTAAGCTTGAACTATTCCAACCATATATGGTCATTGTTGTGCTTCTCTTACTTGCCCCTGCTATAGGAGCATGGTATGCATACCATGTATCCAACCATATATGGTCACTACAATCGTGCTACCAATTCAATTCAATATATAAAGAATTACATTCTCAATGTTATCAATAACCTTTGTCAAAATTAAGTTATGTTTAAACGGTGAAAACAATAAGTCAATGGAACAAATGTTTTTGAAAACTTTGGAAGAACGGAATAACTAACGTAAATAAAGGTATAATAGTGAAAACACATGATAGCTCCACTGTATTTAGAGAATATAAAACTATCTAGCTTTATACATGGTGAAAAAAAATTTACACACAAAATTATACGGCTTGTAGTCTTTCTCATTTCTCTGTAAATGTTTAGAGGCCTCGTGTCATAAGTTGATTGGTGCATCTGGTTTGTAGAGGAGATGGTTATTTTGTGCTTTTGCCGGTTAGATAGTAACATCATGTTTTTCCTCCTCATGCTTTGTCGATGTGTATAAAAGACAGAGCTATGTTGTAACATAATTAATCAATTCAATGAAATCACACATTACTTTCTCCTTCATTTTTTTGCTTGTGTTCTTGAGCAAACCTGTGTTGTAACATTGTTTTATTTTATTTATTTGTTAGTGGTAAGTGTCAGTGAAAACTACAAAATCCAAGCCTCAAATCATCTTCTAATTACCTGTGACAACAATGTGCGAGGTTTGTTCCAAGAATTGGAATGGTTTGATCACAAGCAACTCTAACTTTCGCAAAAAATGAATGAAGATAAAAGGAAACTAGAGTGTTTTTTTTTTTTTTTTTTTTTTTTCTTCAAGTTATTTATTTATTTTCTTTAGAAAATCATTATTTCATTTTTCTTTTTTGATGTTTATTTTTTTTATTTTTAATATTTAGTCGCAGATATGGTTTTTTATTACTAGTAATTAATTATTCCTAATTATTTTATTAGCTATGTGTTTGTGAGCCAAGTGAAAGTACTAAAATGACAATAGTTTCATAACTTAAGGTTCAAAATGAATCCATTTAAAAAAAGAAAAAGAAAAAAAAGATCAAAATGATTGGAAAAAAAAGCACTAAATTGAATGGATTGGGGTGAAAGAATAGAAAATTGAAGGATCCATTTTCCTTCATTAACCAACCATATTCTTTCCCCTCAAGGGAGAGAGGAAAGAGTTCTTACGGTGGGACTCACTAATAAAGTTTTTTTTTTTTTTTTTTTTTTCATTACATGTGTGATGATGGCGAAATAATCACCAGTGAGTCACATGATACTCGCACACTCGGAACAACACCTACACACCAAGAAAAAAGAAAGACCTTCACAGAAAGCACCGGTGTGGTGCTGGCCAAATACCCTCCAAAGGTTAAGTTAGAATCTCTTACAACTCCAGAGTGTTAGAGATGGTCAATTATGCGTACCTTGATTTATGAAGGTATTGGGCCTTTTATAGTAGTCAAAGATTGACCTCTTTCCCTTGGAGTCGAAGTCTTTTCCTTTAGGAATCTCCTTGAACAATCCCAAACGTGATGGATAAGACATTTCCTTATGGAGAAGATCTTCATTAATGCGCCCAGCTACTAGAATCCTCTTTGCGCTAGGATTCTATTTACCTCAAGATTCTATGGTGTGCGCCGCAAGTATTCCCATCTAGGGTTTTTTGGAGATCATGAGATAACAAAATCGGATGCCTCATGGATGCCTCACCCGTCTGTGCTGAGTCCGTCCATGTGTGGATCTGTCCAGTCCATATGAGGGTCTGTCCATATGGGCCAACCCGTCATGTATAATTCTTCCTTTTCAGTTGCCCCCTTCACCTCGTGGGTCCGTAACGTCAAGACGGACACATGGGGTGACGGTTTGATAGGGACTCCGTGAACTGCAAATAGCCCTGATAGTCCTCACAGTAAATCATCAGATCGTACTGTTTATATTTCTTGCAGATTGGGTCATACCACTGGAAATCGGTAATAACTTGAATCTCTTCTTCAACTTTAATTTTTTTAGCATATCATTCCTTAAGATTGTGATTAAAAATAGTTTACCATGCATGCAAACAAGATGTAAATATTAGTTACATTAACATGAAACAAAATATATTGTGCTTAATTACTAGGATTAAGAAGGTATGTAGTTGTAAGTCCAACTATAATTTCAACTAAAAATTAAAAAAGGTGATAGGTGCAACAACAATTTTGTTTTCTTATAGTTATTTTGGTGATGTTTCTGCACAGTAATATTTCACCTTGAAACAAAGATTGTCTTGGGGATTCCATGCATGGTGGCGTTTTTGATATATAAGTGGCGTAAGAGACATTTATCAATGTATGATGCTATTGAAGAATTTCTGCAAAGCCAAATTAACCTCATGCCAATTAGGTACTCTTACTCAGAAATTAGGAAGATGTCCAAAGGTTTCAATGACAAATTGGGTGAAGGAGGCTATGGCTCTGTATATAGAGGAAAGCTTGAAAGTGGCCCTCTTGTTGCTATAAAGATGTTGGGTCACTCCAAAGCTAATGGGCAAGAATTTATCAACGAAGTTGCAACAATTGGTAGAATTCACCATGTGAATGTGGTGCAACTTATTGGCTTTTGTGCTGATGGGCCAAAGCGCACCCTTATATATGAATTCATGCCTAATAGTTCTCTTGAAAAATACATTTTTTCTCAAGAAGAAAGTATCCCCTTAAGTATTGAGAAAATATTTGAAATTTCTCTTGGAGTGGCTCGTGGGATTGAATATCTACATCAAGGATGTGACATGCAAATTCTGAATTTTGATATCAAGCCTCATAACATTCTTCTCAATGAGAACTTCATTCTCAAAGTTTCTGATTTTGGGCTTGCAAAACTTTATCCAACAAATGATAGCATAGTGCCTTTGACTGCTGCAAGGGGAACACTAAGATATATAGCTCCAGAGCTGTTCTATAAAAACATTGGAGGGGTCTCTTATAAAGCTGATGTTTATAGTTTTGGCATGTTATTGTTGAAAAGGGCTAGCAGAAGAAAGAACGTGAATGCATTTGCAGACCATTCAAGCCAAATTTACTTCCCAACTTGGGTGTATGGCCAATTTAGTGAAGGAAATGACATAGAAATAGAAGGTGACACAGAGGAGGAGAAGAAAATTGTTATGAAGATGATCATAGTTGCATTATGGTGCATACAGATGAAGCCTAGTGACCGACCTTCAATGAACAAAGTTGTAGAAATGCTTGAAGGAGAAGTTGAATGCTTACAAATTCCTTCCAAGCCTTTCCTATCATCATCACCAGCGAGATCAACATGGTATGTAGGAGACAACTTAAATTCAACTAGTTCATCATTTCAATCAGGTGAATCAAATCAATCGGCTAAACTTTAAATGCAAGGAAAAGCTAACACCATCGCAAAATTGGGGCAATTAATCTTCACATATTTGATAGCATAAAGACACTTGATATTTTTGTGTGACAAATAATTGGTTTATTTGTGATAGCTATCCTTACCTTTTTCTTTTTTCTTTTTTTTTTTTCGTTTAGTACGTGGTATATTTATTTATTAAAGTCTTTTGAAGAGGAAACAAAATTTATAATTTTATAATTGTGATTTGTGAATGTGTAATTGATTGAGTCAATGCTAAAAAACCGGGCAATATATATTGGAGTGGCAATAGCCCAACTGTAGAAATTGCTTTCAGTATTCATATGCATGGTTAAGCAATCAATTCATGTGAACTACAAAGTCTACAATAATTCAATGGCTGCCCTGCCTCCAAGAGAGAAGGAATCCTTCCAAATATTGTTGTGCAGAATCGTTTGAGGTTTAGCTTTGGAATAGATCAAGTAGCTAATTAATACTTCCTTAATCAACTAGGCTGCTCAATTAGGGGAAATTATTAGGTAGTCCCAACCAATAAAATTAAGCCACCTCACTAAAATGAGGTTGCATCACCATACTGGCCATATTAGCCCAGTAAAGCTGTCTCCTTCTAACATCTGTTAGCTTTGTTAGAAGTTAGAACAAATTCAAAATTTTTCAAAAATTTAGGCGTGAATAGGCGGGTCATTGAAAAATCTGGGAATATAAAAACTTTTCAAATCTCATTTTTATTTTTACTTTTCTGTCTTTTGAATAAGGTTGGGTTATATGCATTCCCTAAATCCACCGCCTCCGATGGGGACCTGTTTTAATAATCAGTAGGGATGGTATCTCCTCCTCCTTGCCTGAAGTTTCAGCCACAAATTGACCTAAACCCACTCCTTCTTATCTCGGCCTCCATTCTCAAGAATTTAAGGGACTTAGTTTGTGTGTTTATTTGTTTAATTTTTTCCAGTCTGTCACCTTGTTTCTAAGTATGATAGTAATCTATGAACGATTCAAGAGACGAAATGTATAGAAGATGATGAAAAAAAGGCATAAGTTGGGAAAATTTTATGACTAGAAAGGTCAATTGGAGTTTTTTTTTTTTTTTTTTTTTGGCCGTGGAATGGAGATTTGGGTATTTGATTTATGCTGTAGTAGTTCAAGTTTTTTACTATCACTATTGGTCTTCTCTATTCTCAGATTTTTTTTTCCCTTGATTTGTGTAATTAAATGTTTCATGAATTTGATGTTGCTTCACTGAATCCTTGTAAAATTTTATATGGAAGGTCAAATTAATAGGCTTGGTCCATATGATTACTCTCCTGAAATATTGTCTGCAAGGCGTTTGTGAAAATGCTTATTAGATTGGCATTGTCTATTGTCTTATGCTCTCACTTTTGGTGGATAGTAATACAGTGGTGTCATTTGTGGTGGTATTGTTTTAGCTATATGGTGTTCATGGAGCTATGCGAAGGGGGGAAAGAGGAAAATGTCTATATAGAACTTTGGTCTGAATAAGGTCTATGTGCGGGCATGACTTTTTTTTTCCTATTTACATGTGTTAATGTGTTTGATAATTATGCATATAAAGTATTTGAGAAAATGCAACTTAATGATAACTATGAATGTTTGAATTGTTCTCCCTTCCATGTAGCAAAAAATTAAATCATACATCCAATGTTTACTAGATTACTGAATAATAATATTATATTGGCTTTGCTACTTAAGAATAGCTTTAGATTAGTCCTCTTCCATACTGAAGAATGATAAATTGTAAATTTTTTTGCTTGCTACTATATAAACTAGTTAATATTATTGTTGGTTTCCGTTAACAAGTTTTTGTTAATCAACACTACAAATCTTATTTAAACATTCCAATGGTCGTTATTACTTGAGATTTGGGCTTTGAATATAAAATCCTGTATTCATTTGGATCTATGGAATTAGAAAGCTTTTTTGGGCAAGCTATTTATGGTTAATACAAATTGTCTTACTGTGTGGGTTGAAGTATTGTGTTCTCCAATGAAAAGCCAGGCACTGGAGAATTTTTCAGCAACCATTAGAATTCATTTTTCACCAAGCAAGCTTCATGTACCAAATGTTGCTCCTTTGTTATCAAAAAAAGGCTTTGAAGTATTCAATGATCGATTGAAGTCGATGTATTTTGAAGTTGGCAAGGCTAATTTTCAGTTTTAGGCTTTTAGCAACAATTCAAATTTGATATATTCTAGTTTGTAGAACAACTTGGATAATTTTTTTGCACTATTAAACACTAAAGGGCAAAGCCCTTAAATCATCATATCAAAAACAAAAACAAAACAAAACCCAAAAAAAAAAAAAACCTTAAATCATTGCAATCAATATGTACTCATCTATGATAGATTTTCCTATTTATGCTTTATCTTAAAGAAACTAGAAACCAAAGGAATATGCATTCTTTACGTGACTATTAGTTCATAAAGTATTATAAAGAATTGAGTAATTACTTCAAGTTGAACAATTTTGATGTCTTGCATTATATCAAAATTTGATCCAAAAGGAAAGTAGACAAAAGATGAACAGAATTTTATTAAAATATACACTTTGATCACAAGGCCATACCGCCATAATAACAAGAGTCTTACTAAAATATAAAGTTTGATTACAAGGCCATAATAACATTATAGTTCCACATTTGATGTATCTGTTGCTTCTTGACTAAACATATCTGTGAACTCCAATGGCTCTTACCTAGATCACTTTGACTTGCCTCACTCTTTGTTATGCAAGTTTTTTTGGTATCAAAGCTCACTCTACAATCCATTGAAGCTTCCAGCTGCCACAAAATCAAATGCCAAGCAACATGAGAGAGATTAACAGTCTCACATCAGATACAATAATATCAAAACACAAGCCTAGACAAGTGCCTTAACCCCAAAACAAAAAGAAACAGGGCACTCTCCTAAGTAGCTACAATAGAAACAAAGCAACAACATGCCCTCCAAGTTATTTATGTCATCTGTATATGATGGAATGCTACAAAGAGAGAATAATTAAGACAAGTAAATAAAGATAAAGGACAACAACAGTTTTGGAAACCAGGACTATTTTATAAAATAAAATAAAATTGACAAACAATAAACTTAGAACACAAGCACAAAATGCATCTCAAGAAATCATATATAACACTTACACAGACATAAACCACAAGTACAAAACGCATACAAAATCAAAATTCAATAATTACCCTACTAATAAACGACAAAAGAAAAAAAGAGAGGGGGGGGGGGGGGGGGGGAGCGCAATTCCCTCACCTCCCAAAACGTAGTATTGAAACAATACTCATTTTTTATTGAAACAAGCTAGATAACCAACAGCCATTTTTTATTGAAACAAGCTAGATAACCAACAGCAAAACAAGAACAGAATAAAGTCAACAACAACCCAAAATTTAGGTCCAACCACTTGATGCGAGACCACCAACAAAGCTGAAGAACTAAAACAGAACTACAACATTAAAAGGAGAACCAAACTAACAAAGCACAGGTCAATAACAAATACAAACAACATTCTACGAGAGAGAGCCAGCAAACCAAACATTAAACAACTTCAAAAATGTACTATTACGTAAATACAAGATGCTTGGACTCATGATTCGGTAAAAGAACTAAAATATTCAAATATATTTGCAGTTCAACAAGGCTAAAAAAAAAAAAAAGCTATTTTTAGAACAGAAATGAGAAACCAAAAGAAAATAACTAGGCCAAAGAATTAGACTTAGCCATCAAAGCGTCAATACTTAGAAACAAGGTGAAAGACTGGAAAAATAAAAATAAATAAATAAACACACAAACTAAATCCCTTAAATTCCTGAGAATGGAGGCTGAGATGAGAAGGAGTGGGTTTACGACGATTTGCGGCTGAAACTTCAGGCATGGAGGAGAAGACACCATCTCCACTGAGTATTAAAACAGGTCCCCATCGAAGACAGTAGATTTAGGGAAAGCATTAACCCCAACCTTATTCAAAAGACAGAAAATTAAAAATAAAAACGAGATTTGAAAAAATTTTCAATGACCCGCCCATTCATGTCTAAATTTTTGAAAAATTTTGAATTTGTTATAACAAAGCTAAGACGTTACAAGGAGACAGTTTTCTTGGAATGACATGGCAGATATGGTGATGTAACCTCATTTTAGTGAGGTGGCTTAATTTTATTGGCTGGGACTACCAAATAATTTCCCCTCAATTAGAGTTGTCCTATTGAATGAAAATGCTCCTGACATATGGAGCTGGTATGCATACCCATGGTTTTAAAAACCGAACCGGACATCAAACCGTTTTTTTTCCAATTTTCGGTTCAACCCCGGTTTTTGGCCGGTTTTCCGGTTATTGACCGGTTATGGGACTTTTAACCGGACCGAATTGGCATCCGGTTCCCGGTTGAACCGGTCGGACCGGCCGGTCCGGTCCGGTTTTTAAAACAGTGTGCATACCATCAACATGTACCCAAACGCATTTAACCGCTCTCTCACACATGCAAGAGGGTGGTTACATGATATCCATTTTTACTATTACAAAGTCAATGATTTCATATTGTGATATAGTGAAGAATATGACTATGAGACCTTGTTTAAACTACGTGGTGTCGTGAAGGGCATTGTAAACTTCTTTTTTTTCCGCAAAGAAATGAGAAGGAGTAGGGGTGTCCATTGACCCGGATCAACCGACCTGCCCGACCGAACCCGCCCGAACCGAAGGTCCACAGGCGACTCCGAATACACTCTACGGTCGGTCACGGGTTGGCAAGTAGAAAACCTGTATAATTCGGTTCGGATTCGGATTTCAATATTTTTTACCCGTACAAACCTAACCGACCGAATTATTTATAAACAAAAAAAATCCTGTACTAATTTGACACATGCCAGGACAGCCCATGCCCACTCAGCCCGAGATTCAAAACACACACCGTCCCAATGAATATCAGCCGTCCATCTTAAATTAAAATTTAAAATTAACGGTGTTGATGATGAGAGTAAAACCGATTAACTGAGCATGATATGACAGGTAACAGTGGCACAGTAATCCATTCTAAATCAACTGTTATAATTCAAGATTAAAAGCCAATCTAACGGTGCGAATGAAATGGGAAAGATCTGATATCTCTCCCTTCCTTTCACGAGTCTCTTCACTCTTTAGTTTTCACTTCAGAGACAGAGTTCAGGCATGGACTCATGGCTTCCCATTCACGCCTCCTCCCCCCATTTTCAGTCTTCCTCACCTCTTCAGTCTTCATTTCTTCAGTCTCAGACTCTCACCTCTTTACTTGGCTCTCTCAAACTCTCACAATCTCACACTCTATAAAGTCTAAACCGTTACTCCAAATCCAAAGTACAAACCCTAGCCGCCTCCAATGCCGTTACCCACTCCCCTCTCCGCCTCCAATGCCTAGCGCTGCCTCCGCTGTCCACTCTCTCCGTAGCTACCGCCGATGTTTAGTCCTCACCCAGCCACTATGTACTCTTCATTGAGTCAGTGAGGTAATTTTCTTTGCTTCTCATCTTTCTTTTTTGTTAGTCTCGTTGATTTCATTTGTTATGGAAATCAAATGTTAAAATCAAATAAACCCAAAGATTCATACTATGAAACCCTAACTAAAAAAAACTTAGAAACCCTAACTATTTCACTTCTATTCTTTGTTCTTTTCTTTAATTAATTTTGATCCTGTTTTAATTTTATACAGGATTGAAAGTTGACTCCAAGTATCATTATCTGCCTCAAGTTTGAAACCCGGTTTTCTTAAAGGTACTTTTTGAATATGTTTATATGTATATACTTGTAGTTATATTTGTATATTTGTGTTTGTTTTTCATTTGATGATGAAAATGGGTTTTTAGATCTTTGTTTCGAGTGTATGAAAATGGGTTTTTAGTGTTTTTTTATTCTGGGTTTTGGTTTATGTGGAAGGATTTAGTTGAAATGAGAGTTGGGTTTTCTGGGTTTTTTGTGGTTTAGTTGTAATGGAAATTCAAATGGTTGGGTTTTCTGGGTTTAAGGTCCTTGAACACATTTGGCTGATCCTGATAAATATTTTGTGTTAATATGTTGAGAATCATGGTTGACCATGTACTTGATCCTTCTATCATGAGTATGTTTGTGACTATATTGTTAAGGAAACAGATCTTTTGTTTGAAACAGGCCATGTTGTTCCTCATTATTTGTGCTTATTGGTGAAAGAAATTCACATGGCAGCAAGAAGTTTACTTTTCACCACTAGTTCTATTGATGCATTTTTTTTAAACCTTTAGATAGAAATGTCAGCTCACATGTTGGGCCTAGTTTAGTTGTGTTGCAGTTTTCTTTGGCTTTTGTAAGTTTTTTATAATTCAAAATCATAAATGTAACCTCCTTCTGTTTTATTGGAAATTCAAATGGTTGGGTTTAAGATTTATGGTATGGTGTCCTGCATTTTTTTTGATAGGTTCTAGTTTAAGTTTTTAAATATTGTCATTTTTGGTTGCTGTGGTTGACATATCACCTTGTACGCTGACTTATCTCTATCTGTGTCATGTGTGTTTTACTCGTTACCTATGGTTTGTGTTAATGTTATTAATGTTTGGTTTATGTGGTTGAGGTGCCAACTCATTCACTAATATTATATCCCATTTATGTTTAGTAAAAAAATAATAATAATAATAATATGTAGGGACTCTGGTGATTATTTGATGTTTCTTTTACAAAAAGGGGCAGAGTAATTTAAATGATAAATATAAGATTGTTGAAAGGGAAACTATTGAATGTAATTCATGAGAGGTTCATTAATGTGGCTTGTAGATGCTTTTGATTTTGCTTTTCTATTAGTTTGTACAAAGAATTCAATGGAGGCAGAGTGTGAATGTAGAATTTAAAAAAAAAAAAAAAATTTCATGATATTTTGTGATCTTTCTTTCTAATAATCTCTTCTAATTATATATGTGATCTTGCAAGATACTGGTTTTCCTTTTTGGTTTGTGTGGTTATTATTTATTATTAGAGCTATGAATTATACTTGTTACCCTAGTTTGCTAATACGTATCTTTGTTTCTTTAGGTCATGGAAACCCCCACTAATGAACCCTCTTTCCAAACACCAGCTGCTACAGAAGATGATGGTGCTATTCCCACCCAAGTTGAAGCTTCTACCGCTACCCAAGCTTCTGCTGCTACCCAATCTGAAGCAGCTGCTGCTTCTGAGTTGCCCCCAATTCCACCATGCCAAGTGAGTATGACAGCCCTGTTAGTGGTACCTGTAGTGGTAGGAAAAAGTCTATTGTTTGGGGTCACTTTGAAAAAGTAAAGATAGGTGAAGGTGATACTAGTAAAACTAAGGCTATTTGTAATTATTGTCAAAAAACGTATAATGCTGGTAGTAAGACTTCTGGTACTAGTAATTTGTTAGCCCATGTGCCAATATGTCCCAAGAACCCAAATAGAGCTGATCTAGTTAAAGGGCAGAAAACATTAGCTTTTGAACCCAAAAAGGATGGACAAGACGGATTCCACCTTGTGTCAACATCCTTTTCTGTTGAGACTTCTAGAAAGGCATTGGCCGAAATGATTATAATTGATGAGTTGCCTTTTAGGTATGTTGAGGGGTATGGGTTTAAGAAATATGTAACTACTTTACAACCTAAGCTTCGATTAAAGGATATCCCATCTCGTCAAACTGTGGCTAGAGATGTGATAGGCATTTATAATAGTGAGAGAGAGAAGTTAAGGAAATCCTTGATGTGGTGTTTGGTACGGGGGAATCCACATTACTCCTGACATCCAGATTCCTAGGAATGTGATTCCTAGGAATCACATTCCTAAGAATGTAGTTATTCCTATGTTTGGTTCATTCCTAGGAATTTTAAATGAATTATTTATTTTTCCCATTCTATCCTTAGATTTGAATGTGAACTACCAAGTCATTTAAAAAAATGGGTTAAAATTGTCAATTTATAAAAAATACAATTTCCTTTAAGCTTGGGAATCTGGATTCCCACTTGTTTTAAAGGGAATCCACATTCCTATTGAGAGGGGTTTAAGGGGGGAATCCAGATTCCCCTGATTCCCTAGCATGATTTGCAACCAAACATGAGAATCTTTAAACATTCATGAGAATCCTAAAATATTACCCTATACCAAACGCCACATGAAGGGTTGTAGGGTGTGTCTCACTACGGACACATGGACTTCTATTCAAAATCTAAATTATATGTGTCTCACATGTCACTTTATTGATGATGCTTGCAAATTGCATAAGAGAATTTTAAATTTTTGTCAAGTTGAAGACCACAAGGGGGAGACTATAGGTAGAAAGATTGAGATGTCATTGCGTGAGTGGGGTATTCACCTTGACAGTGGATAATGCTAGCTCAAATTTAACAACAATTAAATTTTTGCAAAAGGTGACTAAAGATTGGAATGGGACAGTTTTAGGAAATGAGTACATGCACATGAGGTGTTGTGCCCATATACTAAATCTCATTGTGGGGGAGGGTTTGAAAGAGATAGATGCATTGTTGCTAAGGTTCGTGAAGCTGTGAGGTATGTGAAGTCCTCACCCAATAAAAGTCAAACTTTTAGAAGTTTTATGGAGAGGTTAGGTATGGAGTCCAAGAGTCTTCTTAGTCTAGATGTACCTATTAGGTGGAACTCAACCTATATCATGTTAGAAACTGCTGAAAAATTTGAGAAAGTGTTCTTTCGAATGGATTTTGAAGATGATGGTTATTCGTCGTACTTTAGGACCAAGGAAGATAGTGGTGGTTTGGGGTCTCCGTGTATGACTGATTTTCAAAATTGTAGGGCATTTGTGACTTTCTTAAGGCTTTTTTATAATGCAACGAAGAAATTTTCTAGTTCTTTGTACGTTACTTCAAATGCCTTCTATGATGAGATCTTTGTTATTCAGGAGAGTATTTCCAATTTAGTTAAATCCCAAAACACTCTCTTGAAAAGCACAGCCACAAACATGCAAACTAAATTTGAGAAGTATTGGGGGGGAGGGGAGAAAATTAATCCTCTTTTGTATGTGGCTGTAGTTCTTGATCCACGAAAAAAATTGAGGTTTTTGAAGTTTTCATTTTCTGAAATTTATGGGAATGCAGTTGCAGAAGTTATGGTTGATAAGGTGAAAGATCTTTTGTATAAGTTGTATAATTTTTACACTTCTATTCATTCACCAAATGTGCAAGAACAAAGTGGGAGTGAGAGGGCAGAATTGGAAAGTGATGCTAGTGATCCATATGTGATGGTTCACTCACGATATGAACGTTTTTTTGCAAGTTGAGCAATCTGTAGGTTGTAGTAATGAGCTTGAGAAGTATTTGGCTGAAAACTGTGATGGTAGAAAGGATGTGAATTTTGAAATATTGGAGTGGTGGAGGAACAATTGTAATAGGTACCAAGTGTTATCTAAAGTTGCTAAGGATATGCTGGCTGTGCCAGTTTCCACTGTTGCATCTGAGGCAGCATTTAGCACTGGAGGTCGAATTGTTGATCCATTTCGAAGTTCACTGTCTCCTCTAATGGTTCAAAACCTTGTATGTTCACAAAATTGGCTTCAAGCCATAGTTCCAATTTCTCATCACCAGTCAAGGGATGATGTGGAGGCATTGGAGGAGGAGTTACTTGACTTAGGTAATATGTTTAAATTCTGAAACTTAGTCTATTAATTTTATTGAATGTTTCATGTATTCAAGCAAAATTTAATCTATTGTGTTTATTTCCTATTCTTTTTTAGCTTTAAATCAACAACCAACAGTAAGTGCAACAGCAAATACCAGCTCAAGCAAGGGCTCCACTTCAGGCAAGCGACCCTTAATCAACATTGATGATTAATCACTGACTTGGTATGATTCTGCCTTCAACCCCCTACTATTATAAACTTGGTTTCCTTACTAGTTGGTTTTGTATTCGGTACTAATGTATTGTTTGTTGAATATTTTTTTGTCTATTGTAGGAGGATGGTAATTTATTTTGTAAAGAAGGCAGCATTTTGGGAATATTCTGGAAGCTTTTATGGACATATTGCTTTTCTAGCTTGTAACAATACTCATCTGTCAATACTTATAGAAAAGAAATCTTAGTTCATAGGTTTTCTTTTCTATTAGTCATCGAATTATAAACTATAGAGTAGTCATTCAATGCTTTGGAAAAGCTATTTTTTTGAAATACCTACGGTATTTGGTTGTTGTAACTAATTATATTGCTTGGAACATTGTATAACTACCAAGCTTTCTGCCTTATGGGTTACTGCCTAAAAAACTTGCAGTAACTGCCTCTATGTTACTAAGTATATTATCTGTTGTGATTTATTTGTTGCTGGAAATATTGATTGTTGTGGATGGCAGGTTTTATAGGTGTTGAGCAACTTACTGCTTAACACTTAACATATTACATATTATTATTGTTATATTTTTTGAGCAACAGATTACATATTATTTGTTATGTTTATTTTTTGTGGATAATGTGGGAAAATTATGTATTTGGATTGATAGTAGCATCTTGTTTCAGATCACAGGTGATTTAAAAAAAAAAAAAAAAAAGGATTTTGGTATGTTGTTTTAACTTTTAATCACAGGTGATAAAAGGAATAGCCCTTTTTTGGGCCTTTTAGATATGTTCTGATTAAAGGCCCAATAAATTAAGTAAAATGAGGCCCAATTTGAAATATACGAAATTCAAAAAATCTGAAACCAATGGGGTTTAGCAGATTGCCAAACCATGTAATTTGGGCTAAAAAGGCCCAACAAAATGAAACTTTCAAAATTTTAACTATGTAAAAATGTCCGGCCCAATCTGAGGCCCAGACCCGTCAAACCGACGATCCGACCTGGAATGTCGGATCCGACCCGAATATTCGGTCGAATTTGGTTCTGAAATTCAGTAACCTAATCCAATCGGGTCGATTTCGGTTTGGGCCCAAAACCGACCCGGCCCGACCCGTGGACAGCCCTAAGAAGGAGAGAAGTAGATCAAGGGCACTAGGAAGTCACGTGCTCTTGATCATATATATATATATATATATATTAAAATTTTAGATAACATGATAATAGATCAAATATATATATATATATATATAGTAAATTTTAGCAAAAAGGTATGATGCATGAAACAACCAGTGAATTTGTCTCTCCTTCTAATGCCAGCAACTCAATGAAACTCTTAACATTAATGGCTTGTTTGGAAGTTTAGAGAGGGAGGAGAGTAGAGGGGAGTAGAGGGGAGGAGAGTAGAGGGGAGTAGAGGGGAGGGGAGTAGTGGGGAGGAGAGTAGAGGAAAATGATTCCCTTCCACCTTGTTTGGATGTTTTTAAAATTAGTAAGGGGGAAGGGAGTAATTAGCCCTTCTCCTTGTGTAATTTTGTTAATATAATAAGGGTAAATTAGGTAATTTACTTGGTCAATAGTTTATGTACTCTACTTTCCCTCCAAATCTCTCCAATTTGGGGGAATTAAAAATGGGGGGCTAGAGGGAGTTGAAACCCCTCCAAACCCCTCCCCCTCCTTCCTTAAAAAACTTCTAAACAAGGTAATTAGATTACTCTCCCTCCCTCTACTCTACTCCCCCTCCTTTTTTAAATATCCAAACAGGCCATAAAGAGAAGGTGGCATAGATATCAGCATGCAACCCAAGATAGCACCCAATCAGCTACAATATACCAAAATATCATCGGAGTATCTAAACATCACTAACCAGAGAATAATTAAAGAAATGAAAGAATGTACCTTCACCCGGTAACCACACTCCATCAGTCTTTTAATTTGATCTGCTTTCATCTTTAAGTCCTTTAGTTCCTGAAAAGAATAGCAGTGGGTATGTTGTATCATCTTGCTTTTCACTCACTCTTTTAAAATCAATGATGTAACCATGGTTAGTTTATCTTTTGACCTTATATTCCTCTCATTTTGTATCCTTTTTGCATTGCAAGTCGTACATTTGGGTAGCTGGGTTAGTGGGTACATCTATGACCCAGCCAGGTTTTCAGAGACCAGGCAAACAAAATAAAAGGAACACTCAAATCATCAATAACATAAACAAATGGAAATCCCAGAAATCAAAGCAGATTGTTATCAATTGACAAGCACCCAAAACACAGTTGAGTTGACACATTGAGTGAAGAGAATTCAATGATTACTTCCTTGAATTGTATCGTCCATATTGTTCTCAATTGTTCAAGCTATTTACAAAATTGTGTTCACAGCATCAATACCATTATTAATGTGAAAATATTAAATTGTTGCCAGCATGTTTTTATTTATTTCTGAAACAGTTAAGATGAGTTTCAGGAAGTATGTGATATGGCACAAGGAAAATAAGAAGTCAGAGTTCAAAGAAAGAACTTACAGTTTTGCCTGAGAAGCGAACTCCTTTGTAAAGGAATAGAGAATACAGAGTTTTGTTGGATTGAAAACTACACATAGTGAGGCGTGTCCTGCTTTGTATTAATACTAAAAGACTACAGACAAACTTCCCTAAATTGTAGAGAATATAATTACAACAAATTACAATTATAGAGAATCAGCTAAAGTCAAGGGATGTGCTACGGAGGAGAGAATCAAGGGAGTGATATTGGCTGACTTATGTTTGGCAAGTATCTGAATTTGAATTGGATTCTTTTATGGCAATATGTTTGGACTCTTGGCTGGCAATATTTGACTTTGAATTAGACACATCAACCTTCTGATTATCACACCCCCGCAAGCTAATGGGACAAGAGCGTACCATAAGCTTGTTTGCCAATAAATTGAAATGGGCAGAAGAAAGCCCTTTAGTGAACACGTCTGCTACCTGATTTGTGGTACAAATGTAGCTAACATCCAGCTCCTTGCAAACAACCTTATCACGCACATAATGGTAATCTACTTCCAAATGTTTAGTGCGTGCATGAAACACCAGGTTTGAGGCTAATGAGATGGAACTAATGTTGTCACACCAGATAAGCGGTGTTGTTAAAGAGACACCCAAATCTTTGAACAATGATCGCAGCCATGAAATCTCAGCTGCAGTATATGCCAATTGATGATATTCTGCTTCTGTGCTTGAACGAGATACAGTACGGTGTTTCTTGGCACTCCAAGATATGGGATTATATCCAAGATAAATACAGTAGCCACCAGTAGAGCGACGATCATCCGGATTTCCGACATAATCAGCATCAAAATAGGCTTCTAAATGTAGAGAACCAGGTTGATAAAACAGACCATGTGTAAGAGTGCTCTTCAAATAACACAATATTCTTTTAACAGCAATCTAGTGAGTTATGGTAGGTTGATGCATGAATTGACACACTTGGTTTACTGCAAAAGCAATATCGAGACGAGTGAGTGTCAAATATTGTAGCGCCCCAACAACACTTCGATATTTAGTAGGATCAGGAAGAGGATCACCATCATAAAGACTTAATTTCTGTCCGGTATGAGCAGGAGAAGAAATAGGCTTGACATCTTGAAACTTTGTGCGATGTAATAGATCCATGGTATATTTTGTTTGATTTAGGTATAAACCACCAGAACTATATATGGCCTCAATACCAAGGAAAAAATGCAAAGGACCTAAATCCTTCATAGAAAACAATTTCCCAAGGTTTTGTATAAGCTGGAAAATATGAGATGAGCTATTCCCTGTGATCAAAATATCATCAACATAAATAAGTAGAATAATGATCAAAGCACCCTTACGAAATGTGAAGAGGGAGTAATCAGCTTTAGACTCACAAAAACCGAGCTCCTCTAAATAATCAGAAAATCATTGAAACCATTGTCGAGGAGCTTGTTTTAAACCATAGAGGGACTTATGAAGCTTGCAGACATGGTGTGGATAATTAGGATCAATGAACCCAGAAGGTTGACGCATATACACTTCCTCAGATAAGTGGCCATGGAGAAATGCATTCTGAACATCCAATTGTCGAATAGGCCATTTTTGATGAATGACTAAAGCAAGAACAATGCGAATGGTGGAGTGTTTCACAACTGGACTAAAAGTCTCTGTATAATCAAGCCCTTCTTTTTTATGAAAACCATTTGCTACAAGGCGAGCTTTATAGCGCTCAATAGTACCAACAGATCTTTTCTTGATTTTAAACACCCACTTATTAGGCAAGATGTTCATATTTGAGCAAGGAAGGACCAATGACCAAGTGCCATTCCATTGTAAGGCATTAAATTCAGCTCCCATAGCATGACGCCATTCTTCATGTTTTAACTGCTTGGCTATAACAGGTGGGTTCAATCAAATGAGAATCATATACCACATTCATTGCATATTTTGGTTTGGGTTTGCAAATTCCATCTTTTCTTCTAGTTACCATGGAGTGGGAGGAATTTTCTGGGAGAGTTTGTGATGGGGGAGTAGGTGGTAATGGATTTGGAATGGAAGATGTAGAAGTGGGTGGTATAGAGGGGTTGGGATGAGAAGCTGTAGGGGAAGAGCCTATAGGATGGTTGCTAGAAATATGAGGAAGAGAGCTTTGTGTAAGGGAAATGGAGTCTGGTTGGGTAGGCATTTGAGGAGTTTGAGGTTTAGTAGGAGAAGTGGGTGGAGGTCTAGAACAAGAAGATGGTGTATGTAGCTGAGGTAGCTAAATCATTTCTAGTGTAGGTACCAAAGATTCCAGGGGGCCCTTCTCTGCAGAAACAGTGTTAATGGTCTCTTGAAATGGGAATGAACACTCATCAAAAACAACATGACGGGATAAATAGACACGACCAGTGCTTGGATCAAGACATCAATATCCTTGATGATTAAGAGAGTAACCCAAAAACACACATCGTTTAGAACGAAATTGCAACTTATTTGTATTATAGGGTCGCAAATAAGGAAAGCATGCACAACCAAACACTCGAAGACTATCATAAGTGGGAGATTTTTGAAATAGCTTTTCATACGGACTAAGATAATTTAAGACATGAGTTGGAAGTCTATTAATCAAATACACTGCAGTGTTAAATGCATCAACCCAATAGGTATTTGGCATATGAGCATGAGCAAGAAGAGTGAGACCAGTTTCTACAATATGTCGGTGTTTTCTTTCAGCCAATCTATTTTGTTCAGGGTGATTCGGACATGAGGAGCGAAAACTAATACCATGATTAGCTAAAAAATTTTGAAAGGCATTATTAGTATATTCGCCACCTCCATCTGCTTGAAAAGCTTTAATTGTGGATGAGAAAAGGTTTTCAACATGCAACTTAAATTTGACAAAAATATCAAAGACTTCATGTTTAAATTGCATAGGAAATATCCATGAATAACGAGAGAAATCATCCACAAATAACACATAATATTTGGATCCTTTCATAGAAACAGTTGGAGAAGTCCAAACATCTGAATGCACCAATTCCAATGGAAATTTGGATATTGAATCCGACAAATGAAAAGGTAGTTTAGTACTCTTGCCTAAAGGACATGAATTACAAAAATGATTTGAACTTTTACCACTCATAGGAAGACATTTATTTGAAATAAGACGCAAAAGTGTGTTGGAGGCAGGATGACCCAGCCGAGAATGCCAAACTGGAGCGCCAACACGGACACCAACAAATGCAAACGGACGACTTGACTTGGTAGAAATCTGGTTATGAATATGGAAAGGATAGGGACCATTTTCACTCTTCCCGCAAAAAAGCGTCCTCCCCGTGCTTAGATCCTTCACATAAAAACAATCAGAGAAGAAAATAAAATAGCAGTTATTATCACGAGTAAATTGATAAACTGAAAGAAGATTAGCAGCGACAGATGGGCAATGCAAAATATTATTCATAGCAAGGGAGGATGAACCATGAGGAATTTTATTAGAACCAATATGGGCAATATTCAAACCTGCACCATTACCCACAGCAACTTGGTCCTGGCCATGATATTCATTGTGAATAGCCAAATTTGCAAGATCCGAAGTGATATGATTCGATGCACCAGTATCAGAAAGCCATGTGGTAGGAGGATTGTTCAAGGATGCAGCAGCTGCCATAGCCATAAGTTTTTGAGTTGGAATTCGGCCTTCATAAGCATGATTCATTCGGTGAAAATAGTCACGGGCACCGTGTCCTGGACGATTGCAGATTTGACAAGTCGGCCGAGAAGAATTATTACTAGAGGACCCAAAATTCGTGGAACCAGAGTTGGAATGGGACCAAGAATTCTGAGGTCGACGTGAACCAGAGGACCCTCTGGCTCTCATATTAGACCCTCAGTTATGTTGAGAACCTCGACCTCGAGTGGTTTGATTATTAGATTTGGGAGCATACATTGCAGTAGGAGTATTGTCAAGCGAAGGTGTTTGTTGTTTCTGAAGCCTGTTTTCAGCACTAAGAAGTAATGCCACAAGATCATCATATGATATAGGAGTGTCACGTGCTTGTGCAGAACTAATGGTGATTTCGTATGCTGAACCAATGTTATTCATAATAATAGTAACAAGTTCATCATCATCAATGGGTTTGCCAGCCAAGGCAAGATTGTCAGCAATATGATTTATTTTGTCCACAAAATCAGAAACTGAAAGGCCATCTCCTCTTGTGTTACATAAATCATTTTTCAACTGTTGAATACGATTTTTTGAGTGAGAAGCATACCTCTTCTCTAGTGAGGACCAGGTTGCATATGCTGAAGTGAAACGAGCCACTGTGGATAGCACTAGTGGGGAGAGAGAATTATTGATCCAACTGAGGATCATTTGGTCCTGTTGATGCCAAGTAATATAAGATGGATCCACTTCGGTGGTCTCCTTACCATCTTTGTCCCGTTTAAATTCTGGAGGACATTGATTTGTACCATCTACAAATCCCATCAAACTCTTGCTCTTCAAAATAGGAACAATCTGAGCAAGCCAAAAAGGATAATTGGTTCTGTCTAGTTTAATTGACATGAACCCTGAATGACTGGGTACCACGACACCAGTTGAAGAATTGGTGTGCTCCATTGAGATTGGTTAAAGCAAAGAAAAGAGAAAAGCTGGAAAAAAAAAATTGTGTTTTATTTTTTTTAAAGGTCGTTGGACATATAGCTCTGATACCATAAAGGAATAGAGAATACAGAGTTTTGTTGGGTTGAAAACTACACAGTGAGGCGTGTCCTGCTTTGTATTAATACTAAAAGACTATAGACAAACTTCCCTAAATTGTAGAGAATATAATTACAACAAATTACAATTATAGAGAATCAGCTAAAGTCAAGGGATGTGCTACGGAGGAGAGAATCAAGGGAGTGATATTGGCTGACTTATGTTTGGCAAGTATCTGAATTTGAATTGGATTCTTTTATGGCAATATGTTTGGACTCTTGGCTGGCAATATTTGACTTTGAATTAGACACATCAACCTTCTGATTATCACTTTGCAGTCTCCTTTTTGCAAAGACACCTCAGACTGCATATTCAATGCATTCCAAAAAGTTAAACTATTATAACAATAACAAATAAGATTTTTTTTTTATAGGTAAAAGTAAATGATAATATATTAACAAACAATATTTAGATGTACAGGACCAAAACTAAATCTCTTACAGTTTCTCCTATGGAAATGCGAAATATTAACATAAGTGCAAGAGTCTGAGACCAACTATCTAGAATCTACATGACTGCACCAAACCCTTTCTCTCTTTTTTTTTCCCTTGCTTCATAAATGGAAATTTAACAAATAGAACTTCTGGAACTTTTTGAACTTTACAATCATGTAGTCCTATGACAAAGTTTAAATTTTGTGAACTGCTAACCAACCTTTCAATAATATCACCATTTTGTAAGCAGTCAAGAACCCCAGAACCATACATATACATCAACAAAAGCATGAGAAACCAAAAATAAAAAAGGCATGCTCTGCTCAGTTGATGTTAAGCATCAATATTTCCTCCCAAAAAGGTACTTATCATTTCTAAAATAGTTTACAATATCTTCCCAATTAATTTACGAACACTGAACTTGACAATCAAATTCCCTAGGTTCTACCAGGTGACAACTGTCAGTTGCAAAGAAGATAGGAATTGTACCATGGAAATTGCTCAAGCTACATCTATACACAACCTTATATATATAGCCCATATCACATTTTATGAAATGCATAATTGTAACTTACTCAGCCACTAAATTTTGAATCTTTAAGCAAAGTATTGTGCAAAACAAATACAATGTACAAAACTGAAAATTTGTGGATAGCAATCAGAAGAATCTGGTTAAAAAAATAATAATCTGGTCCAAAGGGCCCTGCGTTGATGAGACTCTACGTCATCAAAAAAACTGGTCAAAACAATGGATGATTATCTGTTGCTCCAAAGCTTCCAAAAATTTTAAAAATAATAATGGGTGCTCTTGATCATATATTTGATCTATTATCATGTTATCATGTCGTGAAGGGCATCATTGAATCATAATATATATAAATATATATATATATATATATATATATATTTGATCTATTATCATGTTATCTAAAATTTTAAGTCGAAATCCAAATTATAACCTTTTTGTTTTAGTAAATTATCATTTTCATCCATAAATAATTATTTTATTTTATTTTATTTTATTTTACTATCTATAAAATTGTCATTGGGTATGATAAAATGACATTCCATCACATATGCAAGTAGTATCAGATTTATAGCCGACAATAGACAAAAGGATAAGGACTACAATAACAAAAACAAAAAACTTTTAATACAAAAATAAAAATTTGCTCAAATATAAAGCTTTTGGATTTTAGCCAAAATTTTTAAATGATGTGACACCATATACATTGTTATATACAAGAAAAAAGTAAAACTGATAAGAAATAAGTTTTATAAAAACTTCCAAACATATGTAGATATCAATATAATATAAAAGTGAATGGTGTACAAACCAAATATTCATAGATATCGCTATAAAAGTGAATGGTGTACAAACCAAACATTCATAGATATCGCTATAGTTGGTATATCTACACTATAGATGAAGCAGTTAAATTGGTCGAAACGAGTTTCGTGTGTATTTGACTCGAAATGATAAAATTATTGCATGAGTCAATTCGTATCAACCTGAATCTAGCACGAACCCGCTAAAACTCAACCCTAATTTACAAACATTGTGTCATGCCCGTGTCATGTTCATGGGTCGCATCGAATATTGTTCGCTAAATATATGGATATTCACAATTTTTCATTATATAATATCTTGGGAGTGAGGGTAAACTGCTTAACCCATTAAGAGTGAAAAACTCAAGATTACTTAATTACTAGTTCTAGCAGGAGGAGTCAATTGCTCATAGGAGTTTGATTAATAGTGAAAATTGTTATATAGTATGTTATGCGATATGCAACTAACCTGAATAAAGATCTCCTATGAAATAAATAAATAAATAAATATTATATAATAAATAAAATAATAAAACAAACAAACCAAAACCCAAACCTATAAAATGCAACATGCCCGGCCTCTTGAGTAGTTCTAGCCCCTTGGAAGAAACATGCTAGGCCTCTCTGTTTCGTCTGCCTCCAAACTACCTTTATTGGCTTCTATCAAACCCTCAAATCGGTCCCGCCATAACCTTCAATTATCATCACCACAAAATCCAAACTGTGAACCCCTTAACCACCGTCTGATCCACCACCTCAATGTGGGCCACCTCCACAAAGCAATCTCCACCCTTGATCTCATGGCCCAAAAGGGTACCCACCCAGACCTCACCACCTACTCTCTCTTCCTCAAGTCCTGTATAAGGTCCCGGAACTTCCAACTCGGCAAACTCGTTCACACCCACTACTTGACTCACTCCCAACTCCACCTCAACTCTCTCATTCTCAATTCTCTCATCAGCTTGTACTCAAAAAGTGGGGATTGGGCTAAAGCAAAATCCATTTTTGATGATATGGGGGATTTGAGAGACTTGGTTTCATGGACTGCTATGGTTTCTTGTTTTGCAAATAATGATATGGGAACTGAAGCCATTATCACGTTTCTTCAAATGCTTGAAAATGGGCTCTGCCCAAATGAGTATTGCTTTTCCGCAGTGATTCGTGCGTGTTCGAATGCGGAAACTGTTCCCATTGGGAAAATGATTTTTGGGTTTGTTATAAAAAGTGGATATTTTGAGGCTGATGTGTGTGTTGGGTGTGCGTTGATTGATATGTTTGTGAAGGGTGGTGGTGATGTGGATTTAGCATATAAGGTGTTTGAGAAAATGCCTGAGAAGAATGCGGTTACTTGGACTTTGATGATAACTAGGTTTATGCAATTTGGGTTCCCAATGGAGGCTGTAAATTTGTTTTTGGATATGGTTTTGAGTGAGTATGCACCGGATCAATTTACCTTTGGTGGAGTTATTTCCGCTTGTGCAGAGCTAGAATTGTTAAATCTTGGGCAGCAATTGCATTCTTGGGTCATACGGACTGGGTTGGCTTTAGATGTTTGTGTAGCGTGCTGTTTGGTAGACATGTATGCTAAGTGTGCAGTGAATGGATCGGTGGATGATGCAAGGAAAGTTTTTGACCTGATGGTAGATCATAATGTCGTGTCTTGGACAGCAATTATCACAGGATACGTGCAAAGTGGAGGGCGTGATAAGGAAGCTGTTGAACTTTTTTGTGAAATGATCAAGGGTCATGTTTCACCAAATCATTTCACCTTTTCTAGTGTCCTTAAGGCATGTGCAAATCTTTCTGATCCCCGTATGGGAGAGCAAGTTTACACGCATGCTGTGAAACTTGGTCTTGCATCGGTTAATTGTGTGGGAAATTCTCTTCTTAGCATGTATGCAAGGTCTGGCATGATGGAAGATGCTCATAAAGCTTTTGATATGCTGTTTGAGAAGAATTTAATTTCTTACAACACAATTGTTGATGCGTATGCCAAAAATTTGAATTCTGAAAAAGCCTTTGAACTTTTTCATGAAATCGAGGATATAGGAATTGGGGCTAGTGCTTTCACATTTGCTAGCCTCTTGAGTGGAGCTGCTAGTATCGGTGCAGTTGGTAAGGGTGAGCAAATTCATGCACGGTTACTAAAATCAGGGTTTGCATCAACTCAAAGCATCTGTAATGCTTTGATCTCCATGTATTCTAGGTGTGGAAATATAGAAGCTGCATTTCAAGTTTTTAATGATATGGGAGGTCGAAATGTTATATCTTGGACTTCAATGATTACTGGTTTTGCAAAACATGGATTTGCCTCTAAAGCTATGGAAATGTTCCACAAAATGCTTGAGGATGGTGTTAGACCAAATGAGATCACCTATATTGCTGTTTTATCAGCTTGTAGCCATGTGGGGCTAATTTCCGAGGGCTGGAAACTCTTCAACTCAATGTACAGAGAACACGGGATTGTTCCGAGAATGGAACATTACGCATGTATGGTTGATTTATTGAGCCGATCAGGGTCCCTTTTAGAAGCATTTGAATTCATTAATTCAATGCCTTTCAAGGCTGATGCACTAGTCTGGCGTACATTTCTTGCTGCCTGTCAGGTTCATGGCAACAAAGAACTTGGGGAACATGCTGCAAAGATGATTCTTGAGCAAGACCCATATGATCCAGCAGCATATATCTTACTATCAAACTTGTATGCTTCCTCAGGTCAATGGGACAATGTGGCAATAATTAGAAAAAATTTGAAAGAGAGAAACTTGATCAAAGAAGCTGGTTGTAGCTGGATAGAGGTGGAAAATATGGTGCACAAGTTCCACGTTGGGGACACTTCACACCCCCTAGCACAAGATATTTATTATGAACTGAACCAGTTGGCTTCAAAAATAAAGGAATTGGGCTATGTACCCGATACAGATTTTGTTCTTCATGATGTAGAGGATGAACTAAAGGAGCAATATTTGTTTCAGCACAGTGAGAAAATAGCTGTGGCATTTGGTCTTATAAGCGTATCGCAACCAAAGCCTATTAGAGTATTTAAGAATCTTCGTGTTTGTGGAGACTGTCATACTGCAATCAAATTTATTTCAGTGGCTAGAGGTAGAGAAATAGTGGTGAGAGACTCAAACCGGTTTCATCACTTCAAAAATGGGACATGTTCTTGCAATGATTACTGGTGATGTTGAAGAAAATTTGTTCTCTTTCTTTGTTTTTTGGTATAACTGGCAGCAGCTTGCTTTTGATTCAGATCCTACAAATGGAAAACTTTAGAACGCACTACTGCCAGCTGCAAATAATCTTAAGTTGCCATGCAAATTTGTCATTAATTCTTTTAGCTTTGATGCATCACTTGTTCTACTAGCTGTAAGCTCTCTAATTCAAATTTTCAGATTTGTGTAATTTCTATCTGTATAGTTCATATTCCCAGCTCTTTGTACAACTATGAATTTGTAACATCACTTAATTTACAATAACTATATGCATTTTCTCCCTTTGTAAGGTTTTGAAACCCGGATCGGGTCGTACGGTCTGACCAGAAAAACCTCAAACCGCTCTTTTTTGCGGTTCTTTTAGCCTCAAGAACCGCCTTATAGGAAAAAAGTAAGAACCCGTGCGAACTGCGGTCGGACCTCACGGTTTTGAGAACCGCGCCTCTGCACATATTGATATTGCCTGTTCTTTAAAATTCTCCCTCAAATTCTGAAGTCTCTCCCTTTCAAAAAAAAAATTCTGAAGTCTCTGTGGCCAAGGACACTTTTGCTCGTGCGTCCGGCATCCCCATTAAGTTGGGTTGAAAAAAAAATTATTGAAAAATAATTCCTTTAATTATATATATATTATGGGTCCAGGCACACGTTAACAAATCCATTTTTAAAAAAGTTTTATTGAAAATTGAAAAAATTGTCAAAACTTTTTTAATTTTCGATAAACTTTTTCCAAAATTAGTTGACTATGCACACATTAGTAAAATCCATATATTATTTATATTGAAAACTTATAAATAAACATAAAATATTCCGATAAATAAATAAAATATACTTAAAAATAAAAATTATTTAGTTAATTAATTATTGTATTCCCACCATGTTGTCTTGTCTCGTGTCATACTCATGCCCATAACTCCATAATTTATAAAAATCCACACAAGCCGAACTCTAGCTCACCCCCTTTAGCCAAAGCCCATTTGATCAACCCAAAACCTCAACCCATCCGATTGTTTCTAATATTGTCGAACTCATTGTCAACTCCCAGTCTCCCACTCAATCAAAACTGTTTACAACCCGTCGGGTCAGGCTGGATTGGTTACGTGGGTTGGGCTTTTAAGTTTTAAGAACTTTTTTCTTTTTCTTTTTTTGAGAAGAGGGCTTTTAAGAACTTGATCAACCCCAATAAAAATACTGTAAAAAATAATACGAATGTCCATTATGAATTTGACAATAATAGGACACAATTTTATAACTCTTTTCCTTTCAAAAAGTTATTTTTGTTTATCATAAATAATTATGTTATCAATTCTCTTATAGTTTTTTCGATAGTGGTAACAAGGGAGGAGAATTTGAACCCAGGATGTCTATACTAAAAACATCAAAAGTTATGTACTAATTGAGCAATAAAATTTTTGACAACCATTCTCTTTTAGGTGTACATGAAGGAATGGTGTTTTATATAAGTTAACATTCCTTTTACATATTAGTTATAACCATTTTAGGAGTAGAATTACCTATATCTATTGCAAATTTGCAACCATGGTTTTACAACTCTAACTAGACTGAGGGCATTAGCATGTTCTGTCCAAGCTAAAAATGAGACCATTTAAATTTTGGTAAAAATAAATCGATCAAAATTAGGAACTAGAACTAAGTTTGATCATATATTTTCGGGGTAATTACACTTTACCAACTTAAACCATTTCTAAATTACACTTTTCACTCTAAACTTTCAAAATGCATAATTAGCATCTCAAATTATAACCCATGTTACACTTTGCACTCCGTCATCAATTATGCCATTAACTTGGATCATAGTATCTTCCTTTATTCTTTGAATGTATGAATTGTAATACTTATTTAAAAAAAAAAAATCATTCATTTTTTTTAATGAGATACTTATATATATCCTTTAATTATTTATATTATATTATTTATGACATTATAAAGGCGCAATATATGGTTGAACTTTGCTCTAATTTTAAAACTTTAGAGTTCAAACTTCTTCTTCTTCCTTTTTTGCATTATGTTTTTAAAATATTGGTGTTGTAGGTAGTTATGTAAGATGATCTATCCTAGTGTGTCCACAAGTTGAGTTCAATTGAATTCCCGACCAATCGATCACTTGAATTGACTAAAGATGGTTCAAAAACCCCACAACAAATGCCAATTTTTGGAGTACAAGTTGTTGACTAGCAAGTTGTGGGAATCCCAGTGTTTGAATCTATAGAAATCATCAATCTTCTCATCCATGGTAGTGTCATGGCAAAGATTACGAGATTTCCATTGTATCTAGAGTAGATCTTGCATGATCTAGTGACTATCTCATTAAATTTGATGGAGATCTAGCAAGATCTAATAAGATTTTTACCCAATCTAACAAATTACCTCAAAAGCTCAAATGATGAAGGGTGGGAAAGAGGCAAAGCAATAGTGAGCTTCAAACAAGTATGTTAGACTATGTTTTTAAACGAAAATCCTATCACTTGACCCACGAAGATCAAGTTTCAACCCATTACTCATATTATATGTGTTTTAGCTAAATTCCTCCAAATTGAGTAGGTCCAACTTAATCCTAAGATTTGAAGCATTCTTTTTAAGTTTAATAAATTTAGAAGAACGATAAAATTCATAATTTTATTAGGTGACAAGTTATTAATAGTGAAAGAAAAATTAAAAATAATACACATATGAAAATTAATAATAACTAACAAATTCAGCAATAAAGAAATTTATTGTAAAATTGTTTTGTATTTATTAAAGTCTAGTTTAATTCTAATCTTTTCTCAAAAATAAAAAGATAAATCATTTAAATAAGTTTATGTTTTTTAAAAGATACAGAATAAGAGCATTCCCATCAGTGTTTGCATAATTGTGTATAAATGTGCAAAATAGAAAAAGTCATCACTTTTACACAATCTGAACAAAAAAACCACCCACATCAGTGGGTGTATACTTGTTTATATTTATCAGTTGCTACAGTATCCGTGTAAATATACACGGGTACTGTAGCATGTTTATATCATTTTTAATCATTTTTTTCTCTCTCATCCTCTCTCTCTCTCTCTCTCTCTCTCTCTCTCTCTCTCTCTCTCTCTCTCTCTCTCTCTCTCTCTCTCTCTCTCTCGGCGTCCTGCTGAAAATGGTCTTGAGCCTATTCCCGGAGAGTTTCTGCAAGGCTTTCTTGGCTCCGGCGACCTCCATCTCCGCCAGCCTCTGCAAGTGGTTTTGAGCCCCAGCGGCCACCAGTCTTTTCCTGCACCCCTGGCTTCCTCCACCGAGCACTACCGCCACCACCATCATTAGAAACTTTTTACAAACCAGCTCATTCTTAGGGTCCAACATCTGCATAAGCCTCATGACACTCTTCTCGTCCCTCGCCAACTCTTTCCTATTCGATCTGACAGTCAAAAGCGACACCAACGCCTCCGCCGCTGACTCTTGTAGCCCCACCGGCTTCGGTGACTCCATTAGCTTCACCAATGACCCCATACAACCACCAATGGCCCGCTTGTTACCATCACTGATTGATAAAGCAACAAGCAAAGAGCTGCAATTCTATTTTTGGACGCCACATTAGGTGTCTTTCCTGCCTTTGCAACCTCCAACTTCAGTACCTCAATCTTCTCCTTCAGATCTGTTGACTTGATAACATTTTCAATTTCTCCCTTAATTTCTTCATTCAGCTCTTTTTCCTTGACTTTGACATCAATTGGAATCTGTTCACTGATCTCCTTCGCTTTTGGCCTCACAGCCGCAACATCCAAACCCAGGGCTTTTATAGCATCAACCATTTCCAACTCTATCTCTTTCTTCCTCTGCACAATTTTCTCCTTCAGCTCAGGGTCCAAATCTTGACCCTCAGACACCCCAGAACTTTCAATTTCATCCTCCAGTGCCTTGTTTTTTTCTTTCATATTTCGGGCCATCGCCAGGAGGTGGGCTTCGATCCATTTTTTCTGGTTTTTTGTTGATTGTGGGTGTGGGTCAATAGGTTTTGATCTTGATCGACTTGGCTTGAGTGGGTTTTCCTTTTGATGATGCTGGTTGGGTGGTGATGATGGTGGCTGGGTGGTGATGGTGGCCGTGGGTCTGTGAGAGAGAGAGAGGGGCAATGAAGGAGTGAGTAATAAAAAAATGTAAAATAATGAATATTTTATTGAATAAATGTGTAGAATAGATAAACTGATGTGGGTGTTTTGTAAAATTGGATGTGTAAAATAAAAAAAGTAGGTTTTTTCGTGTAAAATAGACAGAAAATTTACACGGACTAATGCGAATGCTCTAAAACCCACACAAAAAGAAGAACCATACTTGGCACCCAATCAACTTTCATGAGTGAGTCACGTCCCCTACAGTTGACCCAATCATACCTCACGGGATATTTTCATCCATCCAAAACAATATAATATACATTTTTTTCGACACAACTAACACAATAATATTTAAATTAAATAAAACGAGATTAAAAAAACATTATTGATAGAATCATAGTAAAAGAAACTCGACACGAAATATCGGCAGAGACACAAGGTACGAGGTGCAGCTCCGGCACGCGACCCCCCGGTTAACACGACACGTGTACTCTCCCACCACTTCTGAATGCGACTTGATTTGATTTTCCAAAAAGTTGAAAAAAAAAAAACCCCACTTCATTGTCAGAGAACGAAGACTCCAATGACTCATCAACAAAGCAGAATCAGCACTCGAAACACGAGACGCCACGTAATGACTTGTCTAGAGACACAACACAACTTTTTTTTTTTTTTTACGTGGGACCCAGTACCGCGATAGTCTTTTGCGGGACCGAATCACTAACCTCAAAATCTATGTTACACGTGTCCACCAACTCAATCTCAGTCACCCACGTCTCTCTTTGAAAAATCCAAGGCTGTTTAACCAAAAAAAAAAAAATCGAAGCCTGTGGTCCATCAAAAAGATTTCAAAGCCCATCTGTTTCAAATCCAACGGGGTTGTGAAAATTCAACGGCTTAGATTTCATGCTTTTTTATATGACACACAGATTCGCTAGTTACTACCTTTGAATTCCACTTTACGCTATAAATGAGGTTGATAGAGGCTTCGAAGCCTCACGTTGATGGGCCAGTGGGAATGAATCTCCAGAGAACGACGTTGGATTCCGGGGAGATGAGTCAGATCACGGTGACGAGGAGAAGAATCAAAGTCCGGCGGCTGAAGTACACGTTTCGAACGAAGAAAACATCATCATCGGAGGAGGAGGATGTTGGTGATTCGGTGAAGGTGTCATTGTCTGTGTCTTCTTCGGAGAAAGACGAGGTGGTATTGTCGTACGGCTCGGTTTCTGTTATTGGGAGGAGGAGAGAGATGGAAGATGCGGTGAGAGCTGAACTAGGAATTATGAACAAAAAAGGTGGCGGTGGTGGTGGTGGTGGTGGTGGTGTTGGAGGAAAGTACGATTTTTTCGGAGTGTACGATGGGCATGGAGGGTGCCACGTGGCGAGGGCTTGTAGTGAAAGGTTGCATGGGATTTTGGTGGAGGAGGGTGAGAGTAATGGTGAAGAGTTAGAAAGGTTATCGGAGTATTGGGAGAGAGTGATGGAAGGTTGTTTTGCTAAAATGGATGAGGAGGTGGTAGGTGATGGTGGTGGTGTGGGGAGGACGGTGGGGTCCACGGCGGTTGTGGCGGTGGTGGGAGGGGAGGAGCTTGTGGTTGCTAACTGTGGGGATTGTAGGGCTGTCTTGTTTAGTGGTGGAGTGGCTTTCGCCTTGTCTCGTGATCATAAGGTACGGTTCTTTTTTGAATATTTGATTCTCAATGTCATTGCCTTGTCTTGCCGCCAAAGTCTGTTAGTTTTTTCTAGTTTGCTTGGTTTTTTTTTTTTTTTTTTTTTTTTTTTTTAACGCTATTTGAAGGTTCGGTTTCTGGCTTGATTTATATGAATATATGGTATAAAAACGTTGTTCAAAACAGCGCCTTAGACTCTGAGAGAGAGAGAGAGAGAGAGAGAGGAATCGCTTTTGCAAGTGCTGCTAATAGCTTTTGCAATTTCTAGTATCATAGTCCATAGATCGTAGATTATGGGTGCGTATAAAAGATTCAGAATCAGAAGGTTCGATTCTATTCTAACTAATAAGTGGGAATTGCCAAATTGCACTTGCACAGCAATAATTGACTGTTCTAATAATACAATATTGTGATTAGTGACCAAATTCTCAGTTCAGCAAGCCTAGAACATTAACAACTGATAATTAATATTTTATTATCAACATTTTATTATCAAGACAAGACACAAATTTTTTAAACTCATTTTAAAATTTTAATTTTATTAGGAAACATTTTCATTTACAACCCAATTTATTGCTTTCATCCGCTTCGGTTTATTTCAAGTTTCCATTTTGTAACTACCTATGGATATGTTGTAGTTGCTGGTGGTGGTAATTTTAACCAGCCATTCTTTACCAAGAGAACTAGGTTAATTTGAACATCACACTCCATTGTTGTAATTAAAAAAAAAAAAAAAATTAATACTACATTATTGAAAATTAGACAGAGTTGAAAAAAAAAAAAAATCCCAGCTCTAATTTATAGAAGGAAAAAGTTTAGCCCCAATATACTATGTGTAAATTGAAGTGATTATCTATGTCTAGTTTTAATCACATTACTTGTTTAAATAATTCACATCACAGCGGAATAAATTGTCATGTAATAAATTGGAAAAAAAAGTTCTAAACTAATTTAAAGCCAATCTTTGTCTTTTATAAAATACGAATATATTGCAAGTTAGTGACTTCACGTAAAAATAAAGTTCTTTTGTGACTTTACAGGTGACAAATAGTTCCAACGCCATGTTGTAAAATTAGTAATTTAATTAGGACACCAACTATATTGAGTCCATGTTGTAAGGGTCATGATAGTGAGCTAATGGATCATTTGAGGATGTTTCGAGTAAATTACAGTGTGATTGATAATCAACTTCTGTTAGGCACAATTTATTTCACTAGGGAGCACTTATCTTCAATGTGCTGTTACTTATTTTAGAAGAACTATGTCTGTGGGTGCTTGAAGTGAAAACATTTGTCAAGTATAAATCCCTTATGAATTCCAGGATACTCCTTCTGTCTCTTATCCACGGGTCACTGGGGCAACTCTCGTCCACTGTGATTGCTGGACAATCTTCAAGAAGTTCGTGAACATCAAATTTCTGATTCTTTGTTATGGTAATTTATAGAGGTATTAAACAAGAATACCAGAAGCGGTGTTTAAATTTGTCATACGGCTAGTTTCTGGGCTTTATTCGCTGCTCAATAATGACTTACTCCCATCTTTCACATGAATGATGGATACTACTATGAATTCAATTAGTAAGATCCACTATTAATAATATACAAAAGAAGAGAGTATGTTGCTATTATACTTCATAGAATTATATAATTGCATATTGAATTGTCTTTGACTGGTAGTAGCAAGGTATTTACTCCATGTATTTTTAGCAATGTTTTTTTAATCATTAATTTTTTGCTTTATCCGCTTATCATTGAACTTAGTTTCATGGTGACAGGGTTGCATATTGTAGATCACATTTATATTTTCAGTGTCCTCTTTACATATATCACACAGATTCATTTTTGATATCCTTTGATTATAAGAACTCAGCTTTATGACAATATCTAAATCATGATTGATGCATCATTTGTGTTAATAGCCTGACAGACCAGATGAGTTGAAGAGAATTGAAGCCGCTGGTGGAAAGGTCATAAACTGGAATGGACATCGCGTTCTAGGAGTTCTTACCACTTCTAGATCAATAGGTATGTAGTAATCCTCTATGTACTTCTTATGCCACATATGTTCTTCATAGAATAATGATGGTTTAATATGCTCGTGACTACTCAAATGCTAGTGTGGCATTCTTCACTCAAAAACAAAAAATGCTAGTGGCATATAGAAAATTAAATGGTGATGGTAGCTATTAAGCTTTTAGCACAAGTGGCCATTAGAGTTGAGAATGACCCATCACCAATCAGTCAATTTACCATTAGATTTGCAAGGACATCACTATCGATTATTAAAGCAGCCCTTGGAAAAGCAAGCATCTTAACATGAGGAGAACCACGTTCAATACCATCCTTCCCCACTTATAACTATTAACTTATCAAAAACTAAAAAATGGAAAGTTCTTATCATTTGTTGTTAAGGTGTTCCCTCGTTACATCCCCAAAAATTTTGCTTATAAATGGATATCTGGTTTTTATGCATATGCTTGCCAATAAGAACTACAAGCAAAGAAAGGAAACACGGTTGGATCCTTTTGCCTTACTCTTCTTTGTGGTAGGATTTAAATTTATAGGGTTGTTCCTAAATCAACTTAGCGTTCGCAATGATTTGCTAAATAAAGATAACTTCATGCCATAATTTTTTTTCCCTGAATAATACTTTTCAATTTTTCATTGAAACAAAGAGAAAGCATTCAGACTACAAAATAGGGAACTAGTCCCCTTTCAAAATTACACAAAAGAGACAACTCAGACAAGGAAGGGGGTGTATCAATTCGGGATGTTAAGCATGATGTCATGTTCTATAGTCACCAAATCATACATACAATTAGGCATTTATTATGTTTCTATATGGAACTATATATTATAAAATTAGTTATTTATTATGGTTTCATTAGCATATGAAACTATGTATTTTAATATTTAAAGAAATTATGATGCATGTGCTAAGATTCCATTAGAGAGTTTAATATAAAATAAATTCAAACGTCTTTAGTTTTATATATTTTATAGATAACTAAGTTTCTTAATAAGTAGAAGTCTTCTAAGAAGTTTTTTATTTTTTTTATTTTAATAAATTTCTCAAAAGTCTTTTTTTTTTTAATTTTATTTACATTAATATTTTATATTTGGAGAATTAAGGATATGGATTTTTTTTTTTTTTTTTTTTTGGGCGAAAAACAACAATTAGATGGTTTACCATTTACAAACTGACTATTAAAAAATTGTTTTGACTAACATTTATAAGGAATAACTTAATGTGAGAGAGAGAGAGAGAGAGAGAGAGAGAGAGAGAGAGAGAGCTTGGCCCCTTAAAAAAAATCCATAGTTTCACCACTGCTTATATTATCTGAAATGTCATCACCACCAATCATTCTCCTTACTTATTGCATGCAGGTGATCACTGCCTCAGACCCTATGTGATATCCAAGCCAGAAGTTACAGTGACCAAACGAAGCAATAATGATGAATTCCTTATCCTAGCCAGTGATGGCTTGTGGGACGTTATATCAAATGAAGTTGCATGCCAGATTGTGAAGAGATGTCTTGAAGGAAGACTGAGGAGGAAATCCCTGGAAGTGGAAGTTGAGAATGAGAGTCGCGCTGCCGAGGCTGCGGCAGTGTTAACTGAGCTAGCAATGGCTCGGGGGAGCAAAGATAATATCAGTGTGATAGTAGTTGAGCTAAGGAAACCCAGAGGTTTTTCCAGCTTATAATATTTACTCGTAATTAACAATGCTTTTTAACTCTTCTGCCTAGCTTTGAGAACTAGCTATTTTTCACTCATCTCTCCAAGCATTAAGATGCATGTAAGAGAGGGAACTCTCTCTCCCACGTTTGTTTTTTTTTTATTATTTATTTTTATATTTTTGTGTATGGTAAAATTATCATATAATTTTATTTTCTTAAAAAAAGAAAATGAAGAACTACTTGGTTATGTTAAGTATCTGTAACACTGTGATGGGCTTATGCCTATGGTTTCCACTTTCCTGAAAGTTCTAATCATATAATGGTGTAGGACAGAATTGAATGACAATGGTCAGATTTGAAGGTGACCAAATTCTCCTGAAGAACAGGAAGAGAGAGGAGGGGTTATTGAGTTTAAACTTGAAATTCTTACCATAGTCATTAAATGCAATTCTTTGGCCTTTATAGCTGATCAGCATATGGTCGTATACAATTTGAAAAAGAATGAGAAAAATATATCAAAAATGGGTCATTCGTGATTTTATTACTATGCATACATATTGATAGGTATCATACCTAATTTATCTTAACAGTTCATCTATTATAATATATTAAAAAACATCAACTTCTACGAAAGAGGTATCCACCTAATCTCTTACCCAAAAAAAAAATAATAATAATAAAAGAAGGTATCCAGCTAATCATAAACTCACTGGCAGCTCTACTCGTATGTGAGAGAGGTCGTAGGATCATCCTCACTTATCAAGAAATATTTTTATACATGCAAAATTTTTTATATATAAATAGTTATTTTAATCTAATATATTCAGTGGCTACCTTGACTTTAAATATATATATATATATATATATATATATATATATGTGGGCCAGCTATATAAGGTGGTATTGGTAAGTCTGTAGGGAATGGGCCTGCGGCCCAACAGCCCAATCCAAGGACAGCAATCCGTCCGAGGATGATTTAATAAAAGCATGATACGACTAATATAAGAAGAAGAGCCAAGAATTGCACATGAGAAAAGGAACGACATTGTGGGGGGCTAGAAAAAAAAAAGAAAAAAGAACCAGAGAAGAAGAGGCTTTTCCTATCACTTAGAGATAGTTCTTGCACCCACTCTCTAAAAATTTATTGTTTGGATTTGTTGGACTGTTTTTCCTTTTCATTTTAGGAGGCTTTCCCAAATTGAGTCTCTACAATTGGCGCCTTCTGTGAGAATAACTTGATCTATTTTTAGGGAAAGGTCAGTGCGGAGTTAAAATGGAAGAGGGAGCACCGCAACAACCAGTAGTGAACCCACAACAGATAGATATTAACCCCCACCAGGCAGAGTCTAGGGTGTCCTAGCATGACAATCTGTTGGTAGTCCATGAACAAAGGGGGGATCGTGAGGGAAGTGTGCAGACAACCTATACTGAGAGAAGTCATTCTCGGGGCAGAAGCCATATTTCCCATGTAAAGAACGACGAGGACATGCAACGTGAGATAAACAAACTGAAAAGGGAATTGCAACACGAGCGATGAAAGCGTAGGTCTCACCACTCCAGGCAATCTTCTGAAGAGTCCGATGACACCAGTTATAGGCGGAGGTCGAGAACTCTACCCAATGAATCTTTTTCCTACGATGAGGAACACCACCGCGGGCAGGAGGACAAGAGTCCACCTCGCTGGGGGTTGGGGAATGACGCTTTGAACAAAGCTTTGAGTCAGGTTTCAAAATCACCCTTCATGCGACGTATCAAGGATGCAGATCTTCCTCGACGATTCCATCAACCCACGTTCACCATTTATAATGGTAGGACAGATCCAGTGGAGCATGTCAGCCATTACAGTCAAAGAATGGTTGTTCATGCTAGGGACGAGGCCTTGATGTGTAAGGTTTTCCCATCTAGTTTGGGCTCGGTGGCGATGAGATGGTTTAACGGTCTGGGAGCAAATTCCATTGGCTCCTTTGAGAAGCTTACCCAAGCTTTTGGGGCCCGCTTTATCACCTGCAGGAGAGTTTCACAGCCCTTGGGTTCGTTACTGTCCATGTTAATGCACGAGGGGGAGACTCTGAAGGCCTATTCTGATAGATACTGGGAAATGTTCAACGAAGTAGATAGGGCCTACGACGACGTGGCCATTAATACTTTTACGGCTAGCCTGCCAACCGAGCATGATCTGAGGAAATCCTTGACTGGCAAACCTGTTACCAGTGTGCGCCAACTTATGGATCGAATTGATAAGTACAGAAGGGTAGAGGAGGATCAGATACAGGGTAGAGGCAAATCCAAGGTAATCCCTCAGGAAATGAGGGATTTCAGGTCGGACCGGTATAACAATAATCTGCCTCGGAAGGATTTTGGGGGGCAATCAAGATCAACTAATTCTCAGGTGGTTAATGCGGTGTTCCAAGAACCAGTGCAACGGGTTCTGGAGAAGATAAAAGACGAGCCATTCTTCAAATGGCCCAATAGAATGGCAGGGGATCCTGCGAAACGTAATCGAAACCTCTACTGCCAGTATCACCAGGATTATGGGCACACTACCGAGAATTGCAAAAATTTGTGGGATCATTTGGATCAGCTGATCCGAGAAGGAAAGTTGACCCAACTTCTGCACCATTCTAGTGGCCGAGGAAGTCAGGCAGGTTCGACATTTTAGGGAGATGCTTCTTCAAGACCCCCCTAGGTATGATACACGTTATATTCGCTACCCCGGGTAGAATCGGATCCTGCCCTTCTAGGGTAATGTATGTGTCTTATTATTTGGATGAGGGATTCGATTCAGTGTCGAAGAGAGCTAGATCAGAGACATCGCTGGTGTTGGGCTTTTCAGAGGAGGATAAGAAAGGAACCATACAACCACAGGATGACGCTTTGGTGGTTGCACTAAAGATCGGGGGGTATGACGTTAGGAGGGTGATGATTGATGAAGGTAGCACAGCCGAGGTGATGTATCCCGACCTGTATAAGGGGTTAAATTTAAGACCCTAAGACTTGACAGCTTATAATTCCCCATTAGTGAGTTTTGAGGGCAGGTCGATCATTTCGATAGGCATGATTAGATTGCCTGTGCAGACTAGCTCAGATGTGGTGGAGGTAGATTTTATTGTAGTAGATGCTTTTTCTTCGTACACTACCATTTTGGGATAGCCTTGGCTGCATACGTTGGGGGCTGTCTCTTCTACACTTCATCAGAAGGTGAAATATCCATCGGGAGACCAGGTGTTAGAGATATTGGGGAATCAAACCATGGCTAGGCAATGCTTGGTAACGGCTATTCAACATCGGCCAAAGGCAAACATTTCAACCACGGCCGAGAATGATTTATAGCAATCAAAGTCTCCGACGACCCTTTCCTGCATGTCCGCTGGGGGAGTGGAATGTGAAAGTTTGGAAAGGGTGAGTGTTGAGGATGACCCAAATAAGTTCTTTCAGGTCGGAGCGCAATTGCCTGTGGTGAAGAAGGAACAATTAATTGAAGTCCTTAGGAAAAACATTGATCTGTTTGCATGGAATGCTTATGGAGCACCAGGGGTGGATTCAGATTTCATTTGTCATCATCTGAATGTTAACCCCTCTGTGATTCCAAAAAAACAACCACCTCGGCGTCCATCCAAAGCACACGCCAAGGAAATCAAGGACAAGGTGACCATACTCAAGCAGGCAAGGGCTATCAAGGAGGTATTTCACCCTCAATGGTTGGCTAACATTGTCGTGGTAAAAAAGAAAAATGGAAAGTGGCGCGTGTGTGTAGATTTTACGGACCTTAATAAGGCCTGCCCAAAAGATCATTTCCCTATGCCCCGTATAGATCAACTGGTGGATGCAACGGTCGGCCACCTTCGGATGAGTTTCCTAGACGCCTTCCAGGGCTATCATCAGATCCCACTAGTAGTGGACGATCAAGAAAAAACCGCTTTTCTCACTCCCACTGGAAATTATCACTACAAGGTAATACCCTTTGGCTTGAAGAATGCAGGATCTACTTACCAACGGATGATGACAAAGATGTTTGAGCCACAGTTGGGCAGAAGCATCGAAGTCTATATTGATGATATGGTTGTGAAGAGCAAAGTTGTGACTGAGCATGTGGCAGACCTTACAAATACTTTTGATATTTTAAGGAAACACAAGTTGAGGCTAAACGCATCCAAGTGTGCATTTGGAGTGGGCTTGGGGAAATTTTTGGGTCACATGGTGACTCACCGAGGAATTGAGGTAAACCCTGATCAAATCAAGGCCATAAGTAGCTTGCAAGCACTTCAGAATCCCGAGGTCCAAAGGTTGATTGGGATGACCGCTGCTCTAAATAGATTCATTTCCAGGTCGGCAGATAGGTGCAGGTCTTTTTTCCTTTTACTCTACAAATGGAAGGGGTTCGAGTGGACAGAGGAGTGCGCTTGAGCATTTCAGCAGCTTAAGGAATATCTATCTCGGCCACCAATTATGTCTAGCCCCGAGGTGGACGAGGTCCTTTTTTCCTACCTCGCTATAGCCACTTATGCGATTAGTTTCGTTCTGATACGGGTAAATAATGGCGTGCAACGGCCAGTCTATTACATGAGCAAGTCACTTCATGAGGCTGAGGTACGTTATCTACCGTTGGAAAATGCCATTTTGGCAGTGGTACATGCTACAAGGAAACTTCCCCATTATTTTCAAGCGCACATTGTGGTCGTCCTCACCCAATATCCGCTCAAGGCAGTACTTCGGAGTGCTAACTACACAGGTAGGGTTGCCAATTGGGGCACAATTTTAGGGGCTTTTGATATTAAATACATGTCTCACACCTCTGTAAAGGGCCAGATTCTCGCCGATCTGGTGGTCGAGTTTGTTGAAGGTCCTGAAGAAATAGAAACAAGTCCACCGGACATGGATGAAAAATCGGTTGGCCTTATCTCCGTGTAGCATGCCTCGTCCTGGAGAGTGTATGTGGATGGAGTAGCAAACCAGCGGTGGTCAGGAGTAGGGCTAGTTCTGATGTTTCCTGAAAAAGTTGTTATCGAAAAGTCTTTGAGATTGGGATTTTCAGCTACTACGAAGCAGAATATGAAACTTTATTGAATGGGATGGCAATGGTCAGGAAACTAGGTGGAAAAGCAGTGGAGATTTTCTCAGATTCAAGGCTAGTCGTGGGTCAAGTTAGAGGTGAGTTGGAGGCTCGGGACACCAGAATGCAAGAGTACTTGAGCCAGGTTAGACGTATGCAAGTAAATTTTGAATGTTTTGAAGTAACCCATGTTCCTAGGAGCGAAAATGCTCATGCAGACTCTTTGGCTACCCTTGCTACCTCCTCGGCGAAAGATTTACCCCGAGTGATAACGGTCGAAGATTTAAACACACCCACCCCAATAACGGGAGACTCGCTCCAGGTCAATCAAGTAATTTCGGTGCGCAGTTGGATGGATCCTCTGTTGCTATTCCTTGAGAAGGATATACTGCCCGAAGACAAATCAGAAGCTAAAAAGATATGAAGGAAAGCTCCTCGGTTCTGGCTGTCCGATGACAAAAAGCTATATAAACGCTCTTTCTCTGGGCCATATTTGCTTTGTGTACATCCCGAAGCATTAGAGGCGTTATTGGAAGTGAAGGAATCTGTGGTAGTCACACTAGAGGGAGGTCTTTATCTCATCGGGCGATTACCCAAGGGTATTGGTGGCTAGGTATGCAAAAAGAAGCGCAGGAATTTGTTAGGAAGTGTGACCAATGTTAAAGATTTACACCAAATATCCATCAACCGGGGGGAGTCCTTAATCCACTTTCTAGTCCTTGGCCTTTTGCTCAGTGGGACTTAGACATCGTGGATCCTTTCCTTAAAGCGATTGGAAATAGGAAATATCTACTAGTTGGCACGGACTACTTTATGAAATAGGTCGAAACTGAACCTCTGGCCAATATCAAAGACGTAGATGTCAAGAAGTTTGTCTGGGAAAATATCATTACTCGATTCGGGATTTCTCAATCTCTCGTCTCGGATAATGGTCTTCAATTTGACAGCAAGGCTTTCAAAAAGTATTGTTCCGATCTAGGGATAAAGAACAGATATTCCACTCCAGCCTATCCGCAGGGAAATGGGCAAGCCGAGGCTGTCAACAAGGTTATAATTAGTGGGCTCAAGAAAAGATTAGATGATGCAAAGGGAAGATGAGTGGAAGAGCTGCCACATGTCCTCTGGACATATCGAACGACACCTAGACGGTTGATAGGAGAAACCCCATTCTCAATGACTTATGGGGCTGAGGCTATGATTCCTCTTGAAGCAGATTTTCCCACCCTAAGGACTAGTACTTTTACCTCGGATGGAAATGATGAACTGCTGAAGAAGAATCTAGACTTGATAGACGAGCGACGAGAGAATGCGATGGTTCAATTGGCCTACTACCAACACAAGCTGAAACAAGGCTATGATGCGAATGTCAGGTTGAGGCCGTTAGCCCCAGGAGACCTGGTATTGAGAAAAGTCTTAGGAACTACTAAAAATCCAGCCTAGGGAAAGTTGGGGCCCAATTGGGAAGGACTGTACCGTATCACATCTGTAGCGAGGATAGGTGCCTATTACTTAGAAGATTTGGACGAAAAAACTGTACCCCATCCTTGGAATGTAAGTAACCTAAAGAGGTATTACTATTAATAAGAGCAATTCTGTTTTACTTCCACTTATCATTTGTCCCAATTCTCCAACTTATGCTTTTGAGTCTATTGAAGTATTAAACAGAAACTAAGTTATGTCAAGTCCTCAGACCACAAACTTAGTGAAAATCATGAGCGGCTCTATGTGCAGCCCAGGGGGTTCGAACCCCCTGCGCTGGGCCAAAAAAATTTAAAAAAAATTATATAAATTTTTTTTTTTAATTTGATCCTCCTAAAATAAATTTTGAACCCCCTAAACTTAAATTTTTTTTAAGCCTAGCTTAAATGAATTTGAATATGATCATCTAGACAATATCTTGGTCTTTTTAAACACACACACACACACACACACAAAAATAATAAAAATAAAAACCAATATGATCTAAAATATGGGGAAAAAAAATAGTAAACCTAACAACAAAAGTATAAATTTTTTCATCTTAAATCTTAAAAAAATCATTTACATCTTAACAAATTTAAAATAAACTAATACATAAAAGTTTATTGTATTTAGATCTCACTTGGAGTTTACTTAACAATAATAATTCATATGTTGATTGTATTTAAAAACAATAGAAGATTTCTAAGATTTAATCTTAATAACAATAATTATTATCTTCATCATATTAATAAACAATATGCAATGAACTTATAGTTTATCTTATATGAGGAATGCTATGTTCATAATACACTCATAATAAAGTCTAATTGACAAATTGTTACTAGTTATTTCTAATGAGAAAAAAAAAAAGTAATTTCAGTAGTGAGTTTAAATTAAAACTAATAACAACTTATAACCTAAAATTTGTTGGAAAAGTGTTGTGAAAATGTTTCAGATGTAGCACTTCTCATCTTTTATTCTCTTACTACTACGTATTATAAAAAGTTTTGTAATAAAGAAATCATGTAGACCGCAAGATTCACTTTTTTTTTTACCCAAAATACATCTTCTTACTGACCCCCCTAAAAATATATCCTAGAGCCGCCACTGGTGAAAATTAATACACTATGACATCTATTGAAGTATTAAACAGAAACTAAGTTATGTCAGGTCCTTGGACCACAAACTTAGTGAAAATTAATACACTATGACATCTATTGAAGTATTAAACAGAAACTAAGTTATGTCAGATCCTCGGACAGCAAACTTAGTAAAAATTAATACACTATGACATCTATTGAAGTATTAAATAGAAATTAAGTTATGTCAGGTCCTTGGACCACAAATTTAGTGAAAATTAATACACTATGACATCTATTGAAGTATTAAACAGAAACTAAGTTATGTTAAGTCCTCGAACCACAAACTTAGTGAAAATTAATACACTATGACATCTATAGAGGTGTAAAGCAGAAGAGAAAGCGCGACAGATCGTCCAGACAACAAATTTAGTAAAAGTCAGTGCTTCTTAACTGGGATCCGTGCGATTAAAATAGTGTATCAAAGCAAATCCCATGATCATCACTTAAAGCATTTTAGGGTGCCCAATATCTCGCTGGTTGAAGTATCTTTAGAACGTATTCTCAAATTTGGACACTTTGTAATGGATTAGAAGTAAGCCTTAATAAGGTAGTGAAGCTTATGATTAAGGTCTACTACGTTTTCTAACTAGTATACCTAATGATGAATCTTCCTTTATAGTATCAGGTTTGCTTCTCATGCAATCATATAAATACAAAAAATATTCGCACAGAAAATTACGCAAGTGACAAATAAAGCCATAGCATTCTTTATAAATGTATTAAAATAAATATATGCATCATATTCCAAATGTCTTTTAAGAGTAAATAAAATGAAAAATAACTAGAATTTAGCTAAGTCAACTATGGTTTTAACTTTATTTGGAGCTTGGATTGGGGAGCTTTGCTAGTTGCTAGTGGAGGCACATCCTTTTCCTTCTCCATTTGAACTCCTCCAACGGGCAAAGTGGTGGAAGCTAAGGCCTGTTCAAAGCTTTGAGAAGCTGCTCCATCTTTGGGCTTCTCACCTGCCTGGTCCAAGGATTTGTCTTTGGACACTTCAGGCGCTTTAGGTTGCTCCTACTGGTTGAGAGAGGGAAGATTATGAGTTTGGGCTTCTTTGGCCGAGTCAGCAGTTGTGGAAGGCACATCTTGTAGCTGAGAAGAGGGGCCTGAGGCTCGTATAGCTGGGGGTAAATAAACACTGTCTGGCCTCCTCAGCTCGGAAGAAGGGTCAACACCGGCTCGGTTGAGGGCTTCTGTCCAAGTCTGGGCACAATATAATCGGCAAACAGCTGGCACCTCCGTTCTGAATTTCCCCTCCGTTTTAGTTACACCGATGTCATACCCGTCCTGCTCAGCCTTTTCCTTTTCTTTTTCTACCTCGGCTTTTGCCTTCTCAGCCTGGCTTCTAAGTTTCCGGGCTTCCTCCAATTGTTTCTTTAAACTTGCTATCTACTCCTAGGAGGTTGCCAGTTGGTCAGTAGCGTCGCGTAGACGCTTCCTTTGATCCTCGGCCTGCCTGTAAGCGCTATCCAAAGTCGAGTCGGCACTCTTCCGAACGTGATCTTCCTCGGCCAGCTTCTTCTTCAGTTGTGCATTGCCTTGTTTTGCAATGGTAAGTGTTTGCACAGCTGCGGCTCACATCTTCCTCTCTTCATCTAGCTACTGGCCGTAAGAATTGGTGATCTCCTCTATCCTAAAAGTGGCTTGGACGGCCTAGAGGAAAGGGAGTTAGAGATGCAATGAATAAAGTCATGTGCAAAACATTTATAATTAAAGAGGCAGAGCAAGTAAGATGTCATACCATGTCTAAGTATCTCTTGGCGTTCAGGAAAACTTCATTCCTCCCTATACCTCTCAGCTCTGTCATATCTTTGGGAAGCAGGAGGGTTTCCTCAAGGGCTGAGGCGACGTGGCACCCAATTCCGCAGTTGAAATTCCTAAGGGATGCATCCTCCCTTAGGGGTTCACCGCCGAGCATGGGTGCAGGAAGCCAGGCCTTGGGCTCTGAGGATGAGATGGATGTCTTTCCCGCAGCTCGTTGAGATCCGTGGCTAACCTTCTGCTGCTTTGCAGCTCGTTGAGCCTCATCTTCAAGGGTCGATCGGGACCTCCCAGCTTCCATCACTTCCTTGTCTTTGGAATCTCTCCTCCTCTTCAGATCAGTAGGCTCGATCGCTGGTGGTTGGGGTGGTTGATGAGGGGGAAGAGGAGATTTCGGAGGAAGGGGAAGCCTAGATTGAGTTGACTTCCCCGGCGCACCCTTACCAGGCTGGCCTTCAATCACATCCAGCAAACTCCTCTGATTCTTCCTCTGGATGCCCATTTCTTTAGAAGTTACCTCGGGAGAAGGGGGTTGATTGAACACTTCAAATTCATCCTCCAAGTCCAACAGTTGTATAAACCCCTTTGAAGTTTCTTCTTCTTCTTCTTCTTCTTCCTCTCTTCCTTCCTGATGAACAAGGCGCAACGAAGAAGCCCCTACAGAGGGTGTGGCCACGTGTAAAGGCTCGGTAAAAGGGGTCCCTTCAGGGATCGGAACGCCTTCGGGGACAAAGAACCCTTCAAAGGCTACACTGATACGATGAAGCCGAGGGTCTTTAGCCTTTATCACACACTTTGGGGCTTGAAATGCCGAGAAGATAGGCTTATATCCAAGGATGATATGTGCAGCTCTAAGTTGGCCGTCAGATGGGTTCACATATACCTCGAACCGCAGGAGTCTATCCAAGTTTTCCCCATTGACTAGTCCGAACTGAGGCCTGGTAGCGCACTTATCTGCAAGGTCATTAAAATAAAAAGAAAGTTTTATTAGGAACAAAAATAATTTGAACTGAAAAGCACAAACCAAATTATATAAATTTATTGCCAAAGACCCCACTTGGCTTTCCCTCTCTAGTTGGGCAGGGTAAACCGTCATGTCACTCCCCAGAAAAGATTAAAAAGTCATCCTTTAAGCCCTTATTCGATGTGGGGAGACATTGAATTAACCTGACTTCAGGGTGCCTTGACTTAAGGTAGTAACCCTGACCTTTTAGATGATTAAGGTTATACAACCAGTTCACATCGTGAAGGACCAAGCCTAAATTCATCTTCTCGTTTAGGACTTCTATACTCCCTAATACCCTAAACATGTTAGGGGCGCACTGAGTAGGAGATAGCCTAAAAAATCTAAGGTAGTTTCTAGTGAGATTACCCATAGGAATGGTCATCCCTCTCTCCACAAAGGCAATCATAGGGATGACCACTTCTCCGGTCTTCCTATCTTTTACCCATGTTTCTGGAGAAGCATATCTCATACCCACAGTTAGAGGAATCCCATACTTCGATCTAAATGCCTTTATTTTTTCCTCGGACTCAACTAAATGTTTAAACCTACCCATTCTCTAAAAGTTATGAAGAAAAGCTAATTAGAAAAGGAATGATAACTAAAAAGGTTCAAGGAGACTTACAGGTTTAAAAAGGAGATCCTCGGACAGGGTTGTGGTATTTATGAACGCACAATGAGGTGAAAGAAAGTGACAGGTTCAGTGGATGTGCACTATGATAATATGATGGTTGTAACTTGAAAGAAAGACGAGTTAAAAAGCTATTTATAGTGGTGCAAAAATTGTGAGCGGGAAAAATCCCGCTCATAAATACCAAAAACCCTCCACCGTTGGATTGGCATCTTACCGTTGAACGTGGGGGACAGAGAGGCCGCCATAATTTAATAAGGCACGGTCCTGAGGCCAAACCGTCAGAAGGGTGCCTTGGGCAGGTAGAAAGGCGTTCTAGAAATTAGGAAAAGAGGATGACGGCAAGATATCAAAATCTCCCTTTTGCCGAGGTGACAAAAAGTGAGATTTTGAGGGGCTATTGTGGGGCCAGCTATATAAGGTGGTATTGGTAAGTTTGTAGGGAATGGGCCTGCGGCCCAACGACCCAATCCGAGGATAGCAATCCGTCCGAGGATGATTTAATAAAAGCATGATACGACTAATATAAGAAGAAGAGCCGAGGATTGCACTTGAGAATCCAAAATGTGTCCGAGGATAAGATTCACCTCAGAAAGATAGTCCGAGGTGGATGTAACTATCTGATTACCCTAGGTAGTCCATAAGGTTGGATTATAGTTGAGAAACGGATATGGGATAATGGAGGCAACAAATATCTTCTGACGTTGCTACCTCCACATTAAATGCTTTCCAGCTAACTCTCTGGCCGCATTAATGTTGAGGTGATGCCTGAACAATGATCAAGCAGCCTTATAATGGCTGGTTGAGGATTCTAGAGAAGGGGGAATGGGACAGAAAGGAGTTCCCAGGATAGAACCTACACGTATACGGCGAAAGCAGGAGGAGTAACATAGTATATAACATGAAAATGAACGACATTGTGGGGGGCCAGAGAAAAAAGAAAAAGAAAAAAGAACCAGAGAAGGAGAGGCTTTTCCTATCACTTAGAGCTAGTTCTTGCACCCACTCTCTAAAAATTTATTGTTTGGGTTTGTTGGACTGTTTTTCCTTTTCATTTTAGAAGGCTTTCCCAAATTGAGTCCTTACAATATATATATATATATATATATTTAAAAAAAATTATATACTAAATTAACATATTTTGACCACTCTAATAAAGATGTTGAATACCTTTACTTAAAAATCATAAGAATTTGAGTTCAACAAATATAAGAGTAATGCTACATCCACAATATTTTTACAAATTTCAGTATTTCATAATAAATTTTATATGGTAAGTTGTTACTAATTCTAATTCGAGTTCAATATTGACATGTTTTACCTACCAATAATAGGCTAACAACTTGTTGCATAAAATTTGTTATGAAATTATTTTGGTCACTTTATTATTCTCATATCAGCATTTTCAATTTGTACTTTATCTTTTATTAGTCTATATTTTTTCTTATTCTCTTTGTTAGTACAAAAAAATTGTACTATTTCATGTATTTGCGTTTTTTTTTTTTTTTTTTTTTTTTTTGTGATATTGATTTATTCAAATTGTCTTTTTATTAAATTTTGTATAAATTAAATTTCTTAATAACCACCCTAAAAAAAATTCCTAGATCTGCCACTACATAAACTTAGAGATATGATGTATTATTTGATAAGCCTAATCAATTTTTTTTTTTTTTGGAGAGAGTTTCAAATTATGGCATCCACTCCTGATGATAGTTATTTATCATGAAACCAAGACACCAATCAATTTTTGGTGTAGGCAGAGATTGAATCCCAAATTTCTTATTCAACCATTAGAGATTTTATCAGTAAGAAATTAATAATGCATCAAAAACGCACCCCATCAACTAACTGCTATCTATTATGGTATTACCTGCTCTTATCACACTCAATTTGTCGATGCATAATCATGCAACGTGATGAGTAATAGCATTTCCTTCCCTTTAGAGTTTAGAGACAAATCTGGTCCTCAAGATTTAGGTAAGAAAATTGTCGTTGCAAAGCTTCAAACGGAGGCTACATATATTGCATCCTCAACTGGAAGTCGTCCATGCCATTGTACCGAGGCTTCTATAACAACTTTCTGGCGAGACATAAAATCCAATGAATGTTTGTAATCCGTTTGGGTTTTAACTTTTTAAGACCACGGAAACTTCATTATTGTCGACCTTTGGGCAAAGTTAATTCGTTATTACTCGTACCACTTGTCCGACCTTCTTTTTTAGTTGAGGCACATGAAACATAGGATATAGACGTGAATGCGATGGTCTTTTTAACTGATGAGTAACCTTTCCCACACGTTAATATTTGAAAAAGGCCTATAAAAACAAGACGAAATTCAAATTTGCACGAGACACTGATTGAAAGCTGACGGGAATTATTGTATTTGAGATAGACCCACTCCCCTTGTGCAAGCTTGAGTCCGTGACCTTGGGACTTTGTGTGCAATATCAGGGATTCAAATCCTTTACCTTGCGTTTGGTCGGGGTTATAAAAAGTGAGAGAATAAAAAAAGATGATGGAAAAAAGTGGGAAGAAAACATGATTTTCTTTTATTAGCCGATAGATGAAATGTTAGAAGAATACTGGTGGTTTTGGGTATTTTCCGCTTGAGTCCGCCAAAACACGTAGAGTGTCTTCAAATTGGAGAGAAAAAAATGGCATCTACTACATGTAATTTACCCAACTTCAAAAAAATTACTTCTTATATACTATTTAATAAAAACATTGGTATTGATGTAGGCATTTTGCTAAAATGCTAAATTTACTATCAAAATATAGCAAAAGTGGGCTGCATCAAATTTTAATGACTTTTGAGCTACGGTGCACACAGCCATGTAGCTAAGATGGGAAAAGAAAAAATATATATATTCTATTAAAAGATATATTACTTTATTGTGTTGATGGTGATGATTGTTGTTTATTGTAGTAGATATATTATTTTATTGTATTATTTATATTATTTTATTATGTTGAATGCTAAAATAAAATCACTGATATTGAGTATTTTGTAAAGTGATGTGGTAAAATAAATAAAGTAACTTTTTGTTGTATCAAATTGCTAAATTTTTGGTACCACCAATACTGATGCTCTAAGAGCATAAAAGCAAACTTAATAATTTCTACAAACTATTTTTTTCCATCGATCTTATCATTTTTTCAATATTAAAAAAAAAAAAAAAAAGACAGAAAATTTATACCGTTAGTTTTTCATTTCTTTACTTTTCCATTCTCTCCCAACTAAACACAGATGATGGAAAATTAAAATATTTTATACTTTCTTACCATTTTTCATTTCCTTACTTTTCCATCATTATTTCAACCAAAAAAAAGCCTTAGAATTCCTAGTCTACATGGTAGACTTCTTTAATCTCTACCTTTCTTTTAAAATGGTGAACAAACAATGCAATGGGTAGGAATAAGATATGTCCAACTTGTTTGGAGCTAAACTTTGTCATTTGGAATTAAACTTAATAAGTTATAACATTGACACTCTTATCTCATCTAGTTTTACCCGTTTATTGTCATTTTACTTTCTCAAATTCTATAAAAAAAAAAAAAAAAATAGTGAATGACTTTCTTTATAAAAACTAAGATGCCATTAATTAGGAAATATTCCAACTTATTTATATTTCAATAGTAAATTAATCACTTTAACAGGTTAACCAGCTATATATGTTCGTTCTCTCAAAAAAAGTTATATATATATTGTGGGGACCGTTTTCGTAGCCCAAGCCCAAAAGATATGGGTTAAAGGCCCAACGAACCCGAAATAATAAATTTGTAGAGAGTGGATCGAAGGTTTAGGCACTGGCCGGCCTTCACCGGGCCGGAACTACTTTATCTTTTATTGAAAGAACACTTAGAACAATTTACAACTGATGGATGCTCATCGGCTAATGGCCGAGGAGGCTTGTTTCCCAAGCCTCTCTCTTTTCTTTCCTTTTCTCTTTCCCCCCCCCCCCCCTTTACACTTTGCTCGTATCCCTTATATATTACTCTCTTCCTCCTTCTGTTGATCATCCATTGGCCTCTCCTCTGGCTGCCTGTCCCATCAGAGGTTGTATCCGTGCTCAAGTGGTTCACCCTGATCGATGTAGCCCTGCCCGGGGGTTGCATCCCCATTAATGCGGCCAGAAGGGTTAGGTGAACGTATTAAGTGTTGAGGTGACAACTTGCTCTGGGTTTGTCCCCCCCCCCCTACAATTATCCTCAGTATGCCGAGGATGAAGGGGTCCTCGACGTGGATCCAAAGAAGAGTTTTCTCCCTAAATTGGCCTCGGATAGTCATCCTTCCTCGGAGTGGGCCATTTGGGCCTGGCTTGGAGTGGGCCAAGGCTGCACAATTTCCTGGCCCCACAATAGCCCCTCAAAATCTTGTTGCACGCATCCTCAGGCGAGGAGTAGGATTTTGACATCCTCGGCCTTACCCCTGTCAGGATTGGGGTCTATTCACCTGCCCAATGCACGTTGCTGACGTTCCAGAGCACGTAACGTGCCCATTATTAAATTCAGGCGGCTCTGTGCTCCCCACGTTTAGTGAGGCGTTATCCATCCAACGGTGGGGGTTCATTTCGCATTTATGGGTGGGAAAGCCCGCATTGTTCCTCGATTCGGGGTATAAATACCCGTACGAACCGCTTCTCCCTGTTCCTCATTCGTAATCAAGAGTTTCTCGTGCGTCCTTTCTGAGTCCAGCCACACTCTCACATCTTCAGCACAAAAGCCTGTCTGAAGAGCTCCTCATCTTTTCAGTAAGTTGCTCTATCTCTCTCTGAGCTCTCTTTCCCATTATTCCTTCTCCTTCATTTGTCCCTTCTTAGTTCCTTTAGGTATCAATTGGGATGGGTAGGTTTAAGAAATATGTCCACACCGAGGAGACGATGGAGAAATTCATCGCCGACTACCGGATCCCCGCCAATGTGGGTTTGAGATATAGTGAGGATGGGGATTGGCGCTTACATAAGCAGGAGGGTGAAGTGGTAATTCCCATCGCCGCCTTCCTCGAAGGGGGAATGACGATCCCAATGGGGCCGGTGATGAGGGACTACCTCACACACTTCCAGTTGGCCCCTACCTAGTGTGGGATAAATGTCTTTAGGATTTTAGGCTGTGTGGACGTCCTGAATGAGAAGATGGGGCTAAGGTTGACTCACCACGACGTGAATTGGTGCTACAACCTTCAGCATCTTAGGGGCAAATCTTATTATCTGAAAATGAGGGACAACAGGGTGCGACTCATCCAGTGCCTCCTTGAGTCCAACAAGGGGCTTAGCGAAGACTTCCTCATCGTGTCAGGGGCATGGCATGATGGCCTTCACTGCCCAACGACGGAAGGGGTACCAGGTGGGGCAGTAGGAGTAGGAGGGGTTTTGAGTTTTCTTGCCCCCTTTTTTTTTTGCTAACATGGCGGTGTTTTCCGTTTGCAGACCCGCATGCTTTTGAGCGCCACTTCCATTTGACTAACCAGGAAGATTTGCAGAAGGTGCTAAGGGTGCCGGTTTACGTAAACGAGGATGACAATCAAGTTAGAGCCGCCCATTTAATCTTAGGGTATACGCCCACCCAGAAGTCGTTCCCGGTTCCAAAGTACGTCATCCTAGCCAACGATCCTCGGCTTCAGAGGATTACTGTAACCGAGGACGGATTTTCGATTCCCGAGGAGCCCTCCGACCAGGAAGCTGTCACACTAGCCGTCCCCTCCTCTTCCCAACCGTTCGCTGAGGCTGCCGAGGAAGGTCCAAAGAGGGAGGAGGACCCGTTTGACGTTTTTGCTCAGCTTGATCGGTCCGAGGATCCGCCTGGGGACTTGGGTGACCCTAATCTGAGCGAAGCAGACCTCCTCGCTTCTGAAGCCCCTCCACCAACAATGGGTTACAAGAGGAAGCCCACTACCGACTTGCTGGACTTGATCGAGGGCCAACCAGGGAAGTCCCAACAAAAGCTTCCTCCTACCCCACCGAAAACTAGGTCGACTTCTGCTCAGTAGAGGCTCCCTCCTCCTCCTCCTCAGACACGCTCGCCCTCTCGGTCTGTGCCTGTTACACCCAAGAAGAGGAAGGACAAGGGCAAGGGGCCTATAGAGGAGAAGACGGTGCCTTCGCAGTAGGGGGACACTACTCTGCGGTTGTCCAAGCAGCTATAGATAGGCGGTAGGAGTCCGGATAGGCAGGTCGCCGACACTGTCTCGCCCGAGGCTCAGGCCTGGCTCCCAGCCTCGATGCTCCGTGGGGAGCCCTTGAGGAATAACGCCTCCCTCAGGGACTTCAACGAGGGCGAAGGTACGCGTGTGGCTGATGCACTGGAGAGGAGCCTGCTGCTCCCAGCAGACATGGCGGAGCTTAACTCTTTGACGAGTGAGCAGGTCTTCCTCAGCCTTAAGCGATATGTGGGGATGGTAAGGGCTTTAGCCTCGAATCTTCTCCCACTCTTTTTCTTTTATTGGGCTTATAGCACGTTGGTTATTCTAGCAGGCTATCCAAGCTATCTTTGCGTTTGAGGGGGCGGCAAACGACCAGAAGGAGGCCCTTAAGAAGGAGCGCGACTGGCGATACCAGGCCACCAGGACTCTGAAGAATTCTGAAGCTAACCTCGTCAAGGCCCGAGAGGCTCTGAAGGAGGTGACCAGGGAGCGGGACAATGCGCTGTCTGGTCTTGAGAGTGTCCAGACCTAGGCCACGGAGCAGACGAGGCGCCTAGGCGAGGCGGAGGAGCAATTGCGGATCGCGAGGGATCTGATCACTGACCTGCGAGCTGACGTGGCTAAGGCCGAGGGGGCTCAGAGGGTAGCAGAATGGGCCAGAGACCAGGCTCGGCAGGCCAAGGATGAGGCTGACCATGGCAGGGAGATGATCGAACGTGCCAAGGAGGAGGCTGAGACCGCAGCCTACGCTGATGGGATGGCTTCGGTAGAGGCTGCCTACAAGGCTCAAGTCCCGGGGGTGTGTAAGCGATATTGTTCCCAGGTCTGGGCTGAGGCCCTTAAACAAGCTGGGGTGGAGGCCACGTCCGACCTATGGAAGGCAGAGAACGTGTACTACCCCCCTGCTATCCGCGAGGCCGCCCCTGAGGACCCTAAGGTTGGGGAGACTGTTGAAGAGATGGGGGCAGCTGAACTGGGGGAGCATTCGGGCGAGGAGGTGCCCCAAGGGATAGTGGAGATCTCTTTCGATGATCCAACCCCCACTGTTGAGGAAGCAACTGCTCTCGCCATACCCCCGCAAGCCGTCCCCTCAGGCCAGGGCTCGGAGGGGTCGGGGGTTGCCTCCGTTCAGCTTGAGCAAAAGGAGTAGACTCCCCGACGTCTCTGCTCACCCTACTTTCACGTTGTCATTCTATTTTGTTGTGCTTCTCCTCTGTGTACTGTGGCTTTTGCCATGCAATTTTTACGAACTCATTGTTGTAATGCTAATTTAATCTCCCTTTATTTGAATTGCTTATTTGTGTACGCGCTGCCTGCTTTCCCTCATTTCCTTTGATCGGCACGATTTTAGCTTGAGTTGTATGTTAGCCGATTGTGGCAGCAACGATGAGATGTAGAGAGTACGTATGCATGGGCAGCCCTCTTGTGTCTCAAGGGTTAGGTGGGACTTGATCATTTCCTAACTTGGGATATGTTGTAGTTAAGTCTCCCCGTGGGCTTGAATCTGAGGATCAAGCAGTGATCCTGCCCTGTTTAGCCCCCAGGTGTAGTTGAGCGATTAGTTTCCCCATAGGCTTGAGTCCGAGGACCATGCAATGCCTTGGTTCTGTCCAGCGCTTTCATTTCTCTGTAAGTATCTAGTTTTCCTATAGGTTTGAGTCCGAGGACCATACAATACCTTGGTTTTATCCAGTACCCAGGTATAGCTGAGCGGTTAGTTTCCCCATAGGCTTGAGTCCGAGGACCATGTAATGCCTTGGTTCTGTCTAACGCTTTCATTTCTCTGTAAGTATCTAGTTTCCCCATAGGTTTGAGTCCGAGGACCATGCAATACCTTGATTCTGTCTAGTACCCAGGTATAGCTGAGCGGTTAGTTTCCCCATAGGCTTGAGTCCAAGGACCATGCAATGCCTTGGTTCTGTCTAACGCTTTCATTTCTTTGTAAGTATCTAGTTTCCCCATAGGTTTGAGTCCGAGGACCATGCAATACCTTGGTTCTATCTAGTACCCAGGTATAGCTGAGCGGTTAGTTTCCCCATAGGCTTGAGTCCGAGGACCATGCAATGCCTTGGTTCTGTCTAACGCTTTCATTTCTCTGTAAGTATCTAGTTTCCCTATAGGTTTGAGTCCGAGGACCATGCAATACCTTGGTTCTGTCTAGTACCCAGGTATAGCTGAGCGGTTAGTTTCCCCATAGGCTTGAGTTCGAGGACCATGTAATGCCTTGGTTCTGTCCAACGCTTTCATTTCTCTGTAAGTATCTAGTTTCCCCATAGGTTTGAGTCCGAGGACCATGCAATACCTTGGTTCTGTCTAGTACCCAGGTATAGCTGAGCAGTTAGTTTCCCCATAGGCTTGAGTCTGAGGACCATGCAATGCCTTAGTTCTGTCTAACGCTTTCATTTCTCTGCAAGTAGGGGTTTGTCTTCGGACCGCTTCATTGGAGATGATTCCTCTTCGGGTTGGATTATGACCTTACACGTGGCATTCTGTTTCGCCTCCAGTTCGAGTCCCATCTTTTTCATTTACGAGGCGTCCTTTGGCGATTCGTTTTCCACGCTTGACGTTTCGGTGCGCGAGACGCGCCCTCATTAATGTCCTCGTGAATTAGCACACATCCAGCGGTCTACAGCCCCTCGGAATTTGGTGGCTCCATGATTAGCACTGTTGACAACTCTCTTTTCGAATTCTGCGTGAATTAATTCTCACCAACATTTATCCCCTATATAAGACTCTTCGGGGGGAAGGTTTCTTCACACTCCATGAACTCCCAAATGCAATTAGAAACGCATCCCCTCAATTTCTTTAGCCCCTTCAATAACCCCGTTAGGATTGTGGCCGGAGTTGGAGGACATGTGGCGGCTTTGGGCGGGTGTGAGGACATCCGGGCCAAGGGCCGTCGTGACCGCAGCCCCTACTATGTTTCCGGCGCGGCAGAGTTTAGGCGTAACCCCGTTGGTGCCATGCATGGTGGCCCGGAGGGATGTCGTTGGAGTACCTAATGTCTTTCCTCAGAGCGCACCCCCGACGGAGGAGATGCGCGAATTCATGTCATGGTTGGTGCCCGAGCGTTGCCGTCTCCAACGGCCAACGCTCGTGAGGGTTAGAGAGAATCAAGGGAACATCATGAGGGAGGGTGTCCCGGTGCGCCTGCATCTACTCCTCACTTTGTTTAAGCTCCGCCGCACCGGACAAGGAGTTGCTGGTGGCCTTGAAGCGAGCTAGCCTCAGCCCCCTTCCCCCCTCTTATTGTCAAGTTCTCCCATTCTCTTGACGCCAATAAGGGTACGGGTTGACACTTTCCTCTAGCTAGTTCTAGAATCGGTCCGCCTGGGCCTCTGATTGTAGGATTAGCTTGTAAATTTGTTTGTAAAGCACGCCTGCCTGAGCCTCTGATTGTATTTTGTACTCTTCTTTTTATGAAATAATATCAAACTTTCTTTCTTTGCTGTTAAATCTTCTATTTTTCTGCGATTCCCTTTTTTTTTTTTTTTTTTTGATACGTCGCCAACCTTCTGTGAAGTGACCACTTAGAACGATTGCCGGTTGCGCCGCCTAGCGCACTAATCCTCCCCACAGACGGCGCCAATTGTGGGGACCGTTTTCGTAGCCCAAGCCCAAAAGATATGGGTTGAAGGCCCAACGAACTCGAAACAATAAATTTGTAGAGAGTGGATCGAAGGTTTAGGCACTGGTCGGCCTTCACCGAGCCAGAACTACTTTATCTTTTATTGAAAGAACACTTAGAACAATTTACAACTGAGGGATGCTTAGCCGAGGAGGCTTGTTTCCCAGGCTTGTCTCTTTTCTTTCCTTTTCTATTTCCCCCCCCCCCCTCCCTTTACACTTTGCTCGTATCCCTTATATATTACTCTCTTCCTCCTTCTGTTGATCATCCATTGGCCTCTCCTCTGTCTGCCTGTCCCATCAGAGGTCGTATCCGTGCTCAAGTGGTTCACCCTGATCGATGTAGCCCTGCTCGGGGGTTGCATCCCCATTAATGCGGCCAGAAAGGTTAGGTGAACATATTAAGTGTTGAGGTGACAACTTGCTCTGGGTTTGTCCCCCCCCCCCCCCTACAATTATCCTCAGTATGCCGAGGACGAAGAGGTCCTCGGCGTGGATCCAAAGAAGAGTTTTCTCCCCAAATTGGCCTCGGATAGTCATCCTTCCTTGGAGTGGGTCATTTGGGCCTGGCTTGGAGTAGGCCAAGGCTGCACAATTTCCTGACCCCACATATATATATATATATATATATATATATATATATATATATATATATATATATATATATATATATATATATATATATATATATATATAATGTTCGTGTGAACCATGTTACTAAAGGCTACAAAGAGCCTTTAAATGGAGTTCCAACTTATGAGCTTTAAAAATGGAGTTGCAAATTCCACCTTTGCTTTAGGGGTGAAGGCCATTCAGATCCACATTCCAATGATAATATTTATATATAACTTGCTCTGGCATATCTGACGATGAAGACCAACCATGGCATGGATTTGAGTTTCTTTACTTTTCCAAAAGAGATGCATTTCCAAGACCATGGAATATGAGCGTCTTTCTTTATGATCTGAGCTTTTGATAGCTTTTGATATATGTGTTTCATACTTTAATTTATTATTAAAAAAAATGATAGGTTTTAGGTGCTCTTTAGTATTTTTATTTTTTACAGGCCACCAGAATAACTTTCGTATTCCGCATGCATTGCACGAGTTAGCAAAATATTTAATTAATTTAATCTTCACTCATTTAAAAGCAGCCACTAGAACGATTTCATGGATTCCACATCCATGGCATGAGTTAGTAAAATATTTTATTTTATTTAATCTTCACTCAATTAAAAAAGCTACGCCACATTTAATTGTTTGAATAAAATTATTTTCTTGTCTCAATCATTATTCCACTTTTTTTTTTTAATAAATTTGATAGTTACAAGAAAATAGGAGAGTTTGAACTTTGAATATCTCTATTAAAAATACTAAAAAATGTCAATTGAGCTAAAATGATCTTTTATCCATTTTCATATATGTTAAATAATTCTTTTAAGGTTTTTGTTAATAAATCATTTTAAAAAACTTTTAATACTACTTTTATTGAAAAAAAAAATTAAATTTGTCAAAATAGTTAATTGTTTTTTTTTTCTTTTTTCATAAAAAATTTATAAAATTTTTCTTAAATCAATATCGTGCATCCATATATATATATATATATATATATATATATATATATATTGCAGTCAAATCCATGCCTTGCAGAAGAAACGTCCGAACAAAAAACAAAAAACAAATGAACAAATAATGACAAGGTAACGTGAAAGGCATGGGTATGTCACATGCTAGGAATAACTTTGTCTTGTCGGCCCCAAAAAAAGTGGAGGTGATAATTTGTCACCACAAAATTAAACATGTGTCATTTTTGGGTAAGACAAATCATGTGTCATTATAAAAAATGTTGCTAAAAGATAAATTGAAGGCATAGAAAAGAAGGGTATAAAAAGTATAGTCCACACGTGCCCTTTAAATTAACAGGATAAAGGTAGTTCACACAAACCCAAAAAACTTAAGAGTGTCCTCCTGGATTTGTGTCCAACCATTCTTATGATTTTTTTTTAATGAACCTTCTTTTGCTTTAGTTGTACTACTAATAATTATAATAAAGTATTAATGAATTGATCTATTATGGTTCTTGGAACATGATTTCTATAATCAGTGGCGTAGGCAAGAAATTTTTTTGAGAGGGCCGGCCCAAATGTGAAAGAAGATTAATGGAAATTTTCAAAAACTAGGGTACATATATATGGACCCCTTTAGCTCCGCCTATGTCTATAATATAATTATTGTGTGTTGTTCTTTTTGAATCCCCCCTTAATTCCGTCCACACCTTTATGTTAATTTACTAAGTAATGATCATTGGTCCATAAGTTTTCAATGTTTATGGCATGCTTTACAATAATGGGACTGCTACTTCATTGCTGCCATGATAACTTCTTTGATTCTCAGGTCATTCTCTTGTGAAAAAGGAGAGACTATGCTTTTGCTTTGCCAATCAGTTCAGTCTCTTTTAAGACTCTGCATGGATATATAACACTAATATCGTTTTTAACGATACTTATTTAACAATAGTTTTATAATTAATTACTATTCTTGATGACTTTGTCACCACATTTGGTTGGACTAGCAACCCCATATGATGATATGAATGGGACCTTTTTTCAAATTGAAAGGACGTGGCTAATTAAGTTGAAATATGCGACTTTAGAAAGGCTCTAAAAGCTGTTTTATCTATCCAAAACGTTGTTTCAAACACCAAAAAAGTATGTAAGTGTGAAAAGTGTCAAAAAATCAACAACTAACACCATTATCATGGTATTATTCAACCTACAATGAATGGTAGTTGTGAAAGATAAACGTCTAATTAGGTTTTCTTCCAAACCATGACAGAAAGTCCTCTTTGAATGCCTAAGATAATCATAGAATTATAGTTAAACCTAATTATAAAGGAAGGAAAATATAGAAGAGGTATACATAGTCTTAGGTAAATCCTTTAATTGAATCTGTGCAACCTGTGAGATGTTTCTCTTTTTCACACTTGACTAATGCTTAGAATTTTCCAAATGTCTGGCATAGCAAAACTCTCAGCTCATTTCAGTGGAAATAGGGCAAAAAGATGCGAATTTGATGTGCTTAACCTAGACCAAACAGAGGTTTAAAGTTTCAAATATTTTCAACCCAAGTTATCAGAAATTGAGATTAATCAAATATTACATTGACCTCTATTTATATACCAATAATATAAAGCATAAGGGAGAAATCAACTAAAGTTTAATTAACCACATGCTTCCCACGTTTTTTACTTTTTATTTATTTATATAAAAGTCAAAATACACAGCAACACTGCAAGTCGTATAGCTATCTGAAATGAGAGATAACTGATCAATCTTACGTACCCAACTTGCTGTTTGTAGTCGTTGCATCCATTTTGACACTCCAAGTGATTGACAATATGAACGTCGATTTTATTACGTGAATATTTGTTGGTTTAACTCATAATTAAAAGTTGTTAATTGTTATTAATGAAATTGATGTTACGGGCTGGTATGGCTCTCGTGGCTACTGCACAATGATGCAGCGGAAAGATATGTGAAACTAGAGTCAGTATCTTAGCGATACGACTTTACTTTGATCTATGGATTGTCAAGCAATGATTAAGACGCAGAGCAGGTAAAACAGTGCTATAGCAGCTCTTGATAAAAACACATGTTTCATTATAATAATCGAAGAGAAAATTCAAAGTTACAAATGATTCATTTCAGCCATAGCCCCTTACAATCTTTTGAGTTTTGATAATGAAACATCACCTGCTAGGACTTCTTATCAAACTTGGAAATATAACAAAGATAGAGGGAAACTAGGAATGAAAATAAATCTAAATCCTAATTCAAGATTCTAATTTAAAGAAGACTTCTAAGTAAACTAAATTAATAATAAGAAAAATTAAATTAAAGCACGTAATTTGTTGCTTTCATTTAATTTAGACTTTTGCTGGAGCTTGATATGATCTCCTTAATTGCCATAGGGCCCAATCTGGTAGATTGTTGCCGCAAACTTCTATGAGGTTTACTGTGAAATGTGATAAAAATAAAATTGGAACAACAACACTAATGACTCTTCCACTAAATACATGCTTGATGATTGACCCACTTATCTCATTGTAAGGTTGAATTTAATCAATCATTCTGTTGTTTTGTTCCGTACCAAATTTGCTTGTAATTCAACATTTAGAAACCATGTATTTAAGTGAGAATCATTTAAGGGTAGTGTGTGAGAGAGTGTGAAGAAATGCTCAATATTATGCAATGAAGCAGAGACTCACAGCTGGATCTCGTGAGTGGCTCACGACTGGCAAGCTACCAGAATATGCACACAAGTGAAACATGCAGAGAAGCTGAACCGTCATGCCAGCTGTAGCACTACAGGACAAAAAATCCAGACTGTCCATTCAGTTAGTTCAAGGTTTGAACTCGCAACTCAGTCAAGTCGCGAGACCAAGTCGCCAACCAGCTCTGTTTTGAAAAAATGATTCTTCGCATTCCAAACACACACTACTATAAATATCTCTTATACCTACGAAATGTAGAGAGTTTCCAAAGAGAATTTTGAGAGAGAAAAATAAGATTGACTCATCCACTCTTCAAATTCCTTTACTCTCACACTCTCCATTATTACATCCTTGAGAGGTTCATTACCTAAATCATTTTCTCACCATACTCATATCTGTGAGAATATTATTTAGTGCTTTGGGAAGCAGTTAGGAAGGGACCAATGGTTATTGGTTGATACCATGGGCTATAGCGGAATCCAGTAAGTTAGAAAAGATAAAAGTTCGGCGTAACCTCGTTGGAGCAAGAAGTTTGGAGGGCTTAGGTATGTTGAGTAGATTAAGCTTGGAAGGTCTTTTGCTGTTCATGTATCCCAACTTTATTTTCTAGTGGATTATTGATTACTTAGAGGGCGGCGGAGAGGTTTTTCGTTGAGGATTTCGGTTTTCTTTTCAATAACAGATTGTTATGTTTTCTTTGTGTTTGCATCTCTCTTTCCTTAATTTTTGTCATTTAATTTCTACTATGAATGTGATTTTAATTGGTTTATATTGTTTATCAATTCTATTATTTGCTTATGTTCATTTTCCACACATATATTATTTGACATTAAGTTTGAATTGATAATTTTGTTATTGAAGGTCTAAACATTCATAGTGTTTTACATGCTATTTAAACATTCGCTCCTGCATCATAAATGTTGTGAAAATGCTATCAAGATGATGCACTATTGTTTTAATCAGCTTAGGGACCACAAGGTCCACAACAATGAAAACAAAGTTATGGAAATGAAAGTACTTGTCTAAAATCTTTTTAATCAGCTTAGGGACCACAAGGTCCCCAACAATGAAAACAAAGTTATGGAAATGAAAGTACTTGTCTAAAATCTGACATGCCACTGCCAACCTTCATCTAGAGCCATATGTTGGAACAGTGCTAAAGTACACAAATTTTTAGTTTGTGGAGGAAAATTGTTATCTTACTCATCCTGTCATCCATTTTGGCCTTTAGATTTGTTCCCATGCAAAGATAGATTCGAATTCCTCACATCCAGGACCCAACCACGTGCTCAAATTTTCAGGATTATGGACACTGCGTATGCTTGGTATATGGCATTCAAAAGATGCACAACCGACAAATTAAAGCATGGAATAATCCATTTTTTGTTTATTAGAATAGTGATGTGAAAGACTTGCAAAGGCTTTAAAATCACCAAGCATAGATAAACAATAACATTGCAGCGCAGTGAATGAGAATTTCCAAATGTAAAAAGAATCACCTAGGGGTGTGCATGGGTCGGGTTGAGTTAATGAGATTTTTTGACCAAACCCACCATGGTGAGTTAAAAATAACTCAATTCAACCCAACCCATTACATAAGTCCAACCCAACCCACATAAGTTGGGTTGAGTTGGGTTGAACCCCTTGGATTGGATAATTTTTTATTACTATTATTATAAAATTAAGCCAAAAAAATATAAATATAAATATATTAAAAAAACCCAAAGATTAGTATCAATATAACTCCTTAAAAGCAAACAATACTAATGACTAAACAATAATAGTAATTTACTAAGATTTGTGCGAATTAATTGACTTTTATATAGGATAGAAAGAACTAGTTATTTTAAAAAAATTATTAATTATATAATATATTTTAAATATATGGTGGGTCGGGTTGGGTTTGACAGATTTGGAATTTTATGACCTGAACCCAACCTAACCCGCCATAAAAAAAATTTTGTAACCCAACCCAACCCACCAAACCTTAAAAAAAGACCCAACTCGAAGGGTTGAGTTGAGTCAGGTTGGTTTTTGCGAGTTAGCGGGTTGGCTGCACAATCTTCCCTTCTAAATGCATGGTATCTAACGCATCAATACCATTACGTGTGGGGAACAAAAAGTGGTTTCCGCGTATCTATTATATATGGAAAACAAGCCGTATTGCTTTCTTTTGTGTGTCTTCAACTTTTAAAGGGATTGAAATTCAATTATTAGCCTTCCTGAATCACATGCTTTTTTTTCTTTTCTTTTTTTAATTCAATAGTTGGGAGGAGATTAAATTTGGAATGTTTTTGTTGGAAACATTAAAAGACAAGAGATACTAATCAACCTGTGGAATTATAGGACTCTTGATGAATCACCTACTTTCCTAATTGCATTGTTTAAGTCTCATATTCGGAAGTGTGTGTGCGTGTTTGTTTTCAAAAAAATACAAAGAATTGTCTCACATTACTTAATTAAAAGAGTGTTTTGTATGTGGTATAATTTACTCTACCTCATGACTTTTAAATGAAGTTTATGGTATATTTTTGTATTAAAATGTGATTCTTCTTCTATGTGTGTGCTGCACGTTTATTTCTCAAAAAAGAAAAAGTCTCGTATTAAAAAATGAGTGATTAATATGATATTAATGGACCCAAGTTCATTGACTTATAATTAAAAGTGAAATCCTAAAATATCATATCAATAAATTTACACACACAAAAATCGTTGTATTGAAATTTCTTATCCATAGCTTTGACTCGAGTCTAATAAAATATTCATTCTTCAATTGTTAATCAATATTAGATCTCTTATATTTTGTTATAAGAGAAAGCTGCAAGGGATGTTAATTTTGCTAACACAGCTTGGCTATGGGGCTTTTCTTTTTCTTTTCTTTTTTTGAGGAAAATTAGGCATTTTGTGTGATTATCATTGAATATGTATCTCACTCCGGGTCTATTTGGATATCGTTTATTTTGTTAAAATTAAAAATTAATTGCTAAAAAAACTATAAATAAATGTAAAAATTAGTTGAAATAGTACAGTAGAGCCTGTAAATAGTATCAAAAAATACAGTGGAACCTATAAATAATAGTAAAAATAAACTGAATAGTAAAATAATTTATAATTTTCGTTACTTTCAAAACGCACAATATATATATATATATCCTGTAGCCTAATTTTCTCAAAGCATACTTTTGCCGACTGATGAACAGTGGAGTTCCCTTTTTTATTATTATTATTTTTTTTGGTAACGTTCTTTTCTTTCTTGCTTGATAATAAATTATTAATAATGTTTTTCCGAGAGGAGTGGGGACTGGGCAGTGGGGGAGGTTTCATTGGGGCTGATGCCAAAACTCAAAAGCGTGATGCACGTTTCGAAAGCTTATTATTATTATTATTATTATTAGGTTAAAAGGTAAAATTGGACCTCTAACTTTCATACTTGGTCATTTTAGTTATTTAAATTTTAGTTTTGTTATTTTAGTTTTTTAAATTTCAAATTTTGTCAATTCAGTCTTCTGTTATGACTCTGTTAACTGCTGTCGTTTACTAGCCAAAACGACACAGTTTTAGACTCTTTTTTTTTTTTTTTTTAATTTCTTAATTTAAAAAAAATCTGAAAACGTTAATTACAAAAAAGAAAAAAAATGAAACTTAAGGGAACAACGTCATCCCTTGCCAACTGAAAAGAATCTTAAATTGCCCAAACGTTATACTTTGAGAAGTGAGAATGCAAAACAAACACACAAAATTAATAAAATTTAATCAAAACCCATTTCAAATTTGCCTAGATGAACCATAAAAGTATTATCTTTAATAATACCTTGATTGTGATCTCTGGCTTCGTGGGCTTACCAGCACCCAACAAAATCAAAGAAAAGATAGTGATGATGCCAAAATCGTCAGTTGGATCACTCGTCCAATCTGAAGTTTTAGACGATCTTAAAGTATCTGAAAGATAAAGAGAGTTGATTGAAGAGACCACCGGATTGTACCCGGTGGGGGAGCCTCCGATGCTTAAGTTAGTATCAGCCCATATCTTTTCTACTATATATAGCATTTTGTAGTGGTTTTTGACATACCTTACCAAATGAACAGATTGTCCCTTTTATAGGTGATTTACGTAGCCGTTGGACATAAATGAAGGTGATTATTACCCTAATCGTAACGATCTTTGTCTTGATGGGAGAGTTTAAGACCTTTGATGGTCTTTATTGAATGTGTTAAGCGGTTACTCATCTTTCTTTGATGACCCACTAATGATGCAATTATCGTCCATTAAGATGGACGACCTTAATGGTTTTTATGAACTCATCAGTTGCCCCCCATTTCCAAGTTTGATTTTGCTTTCTGCTGGTCAGGCTTAGGGAATGTTCTTGACTTGTTTAGATTTGGACTTCTTTATCTTCAATTACTTTCTTCTTCAAGAATGGTAGTATTTTTGTGACGACTTCTTAGTATCTACCTTTTGAAGGTCTTTTTGGATGTTTGAGGGACCATTGCTTGATCTTGAAAGTGAGCTAATTTCTTTAGACGACCATTTTTTATCACTGCAGAAGAGCAAGCTAATTTTTTTGGATGACCATTTTTTATCACTTCGATGCTTCTTCTTTCATTCATTCTCTGGTTGTCACGTTTGATATTCTTGATTTGTGTGTGACTTGCGTTTGTGTGAGAATCCTTGTCTACTTACACTCGTGTAAGGGTATTTAGTCACTTAGCCACTTTTAGGTGACATACATCCAGTTACGAAGCTTTGTCATTTAGACTTCATCAGCGATTTACATCGATCTAGCAGAATCTTGTCCTTTTTTTTTTCTCTCTCTCTTTTTTTTTTTTTTTTTGTGACTTACATCCATTTAAGGATTTTTGTCACTTAGGGTTCGTCAGTGATTTATATCCGTCTAGACGAAATCTTATCACTTAGCCTCTTTTTTTTTTACTAACATCCATTTAAGAAATTTTGTCACTTAGGTTTCGTCAATGATTTACATCCATCTTGGCGGAATTTTATCACTTAGCCATTTTGGTGACTTACATCCATTTAAGGAATCTTGTCACTTTTACATTTGTCTTGTCGGAATCTTATCACTTAGCCATTTTTTGGTGACTTACATCCATTTAAGGAATCTTGTCACTTAGGCTTTGTTAATGATTTACATCCGTCTTGGCGGAATCTTATCACTTAGCCATTTTTTGGTGACTTACATCCATTCAAGGAATCTTGTCACTTGTTACTGGAAAGATTCCTTGATGCTCTTAAGGCCACGTTGATATCTGCATTAAGTAGCACATGTACTTGCCAAGACTTGGTTAAACAAGAATTTTAGAACAATTCATATATGAATAATAAGTTACCAATAGCCTAGGTGGACTTTTTTCTTATTTCCTTGTAATCCTAAAGTTTTACCTCTTTTGTAATCTGTCTAGTAATGTATACATTTTTGCATCAAACCTTACTAGGTGTAAATTTTTATAGAAGAATATAAAAGAGACAAAGATAAATGTGTTACCTTAAATGACAATATTATTTTGTCACATACCCCGAGCTTTTTATTGCTGGGATCTTCTTGACAAGCTCTTCCCTTTTTAGGATGACGAGCTCTTCACTTTTCAAGAATTTTTTTTTTTAAGCCCGACATGATACTTCATGTCAAAGGCCTAGATTTCTTTTGCTTCATTTTTTTTTTTTTTGAAGGCGTAAAAACTAGGCCACGTTTTTGCCCCCATTCATACATAAAAAGTACAATTCTCGTTTTTTGACAACTAGAGGAATGGTCTATCGCAATTGGAACCTTCTTTTTTTTTTTTTTTTTTTTTGGCGTGCTTTAATGACTATGGTCATTGCTGTTGGTAATAACAATATCGTCTTCTTTCTTCTTTAATTGTATGCTTAAGTCACTTCAATAGTGCTAGCTACATGACAATGTACAACTTTACAATTGCATGCTATATAAGACGAAGTGCATTCTATATGAATCATAGAGAAGTATAAAAATTGAAACTATTTGACTATATGCTTCTTTAAATTGGTATTTGTTAGGTGCTTGCACCGTATATGATTTTTAAAGCAATTTAAGAAGATTTTGGTGAGTTGATGGAGATAGCAGAAATTTATTGAGACTTAAATTCATAAGCATATTGTGAACACGATCATCTAGCATTTTAAGTTTAGGAAACTTAGAAGAACTTCTCAGATTCATGACGATGAAACATATGCTACTAATAATATAGTCATATTGATTGTGATAGTTGTAACAATTTTATAGCAATATTTTCAGCATGTTCTACATACACATTTGTAATAATCGTGGAAGCTTGATATTTGTTTGGCTTCAATGAAATAATCTCTCGCATGGATAATTAAAAAGAAAGAAAGAAATGAGTTACCTCAATAGAAAACCTTAAATCTCAATACTATTTTGGCACGTACATCGATCTTTTTACTATTGAAGTCTCCTTGACAAGTTCTCCTCCTTTGAGATCTTTTTTGTTAAGCTTGACATGATATTTCATGTTGAAGGCCTAAATCTCTCTTGCTTCATTCATTTGAAGGGATGAGAACTAGGCCAGATTGTTGTAATTTGTCGAGGTTGCTCCAAGGCTATATTTCATTTCTCAAAGGACGAAGGTCATCTTGAGTTCTTTTATCATTGTTGTCCTTGGTATCTGAAGATGACCAAAGGGTTTGCCCCCATTCAAACATGAAGGCTGCAGTCGTTTGTTTGATGATAACCAAAGGAATGATCTATCATGGTTTGAACCCGTATATTTCTTTCTTGGGGCTTAATCTTATCTTTAATTGTGTACTCAAAATGAGTCACCTCAATAATGCTTGCTGCATTTTGTTAGGAATGACAATATCCAAATAGGCAAATTGCATGTTGAACTATAATAGATATTTTTTGACGAAGTGAACTAAACGTGAATCATAGAGAAGTATACTATGATATATGAATACAAAAGCTACTGACTATACGCTTCTTTAAAGTGTTGAGGGACAAAACTTTGATCTTCTTCTTGGCAGGCTCTCTTAACGAGTTCTCATTCTTAATCCTATGAGCTTAAAGAATATATGTATAGTAGCTAGTCTAGTTGTTGTACTATAATGTGCTCTTACTGCACAAAGTGTTAGATTTAGAGCTATAGTGTCAAGCATAAATAATATTAACCACAAATGTTTGAATTATTTACTTATTTTTAAGGACGGTATATGTTGATGTGTCCATGACATAGTCTTTAGCACAATATCCCTTCAAGTGACTATGGAACACAAATATGTATGTGTGTATAAAACAAAGGAAGCGTAATTTAGTTCATATTGAGCACTAAAATAATGGCTCAATTTATGAAATCATGATGCATAAACATATAGATATCACTAAAGTTTTCATGAAACCATATGGTGGGATGTATAAATGGAACAATTTAAATTCTCCATTCTCAAAGTCAAAGTAACATGTAATTACACATGGAAAAGTTTGAATAGTAAACTTTGTTCGTTCTATGGTGGAACATGTCAAGATATAAAATTTCATATCTTAGTAACGATGATGGAATTTATTTCAAGAAGAAATGTACTGATACTAAATAATATCTTTATGTATACTGGCATAAATTCTAATGATTTTTAAATTATGAAATTTTAGAAACTTGCATTCCTTGAATAACTGGATCCTTTGACCCAAAAATAATGCCATTGTCATATTTTTTAAACCATCTTATATCTAATGATATTGACTACTTTGGAAGTAAAAACATATAACGTTTTATACATTTTATTGACTGCTCTAAGGAGCATTTATAAGATTAATTTCTATTAGGAAACTAACTGTAAAAAGTAAAAACATATAAGAGTATTCACTAACTTTCTTTATCCAGAAATTCTTTAACTTCAAAAATTGAAATTGAATAACTTCGGGTTTAATACCTAAAGCAGCTTTTTTTTTTTTTTGACAGGCAATAAGATTCCAATACACCTTTTTAGTGCTTAGAATTATGACACACTATAATTTTATTAAGATAATAAATTTCAGTTTTACTTTTTTCAAATGCAGAAAGTTAAGATTTATTATCTTTGGCAAAGCAATAATCCTTGGCTTCCATCTTTCCTATCTTAGCAAGATGTATTAGGAAAGAAAAGTAGTGATATAAAAAGCCATAATGCTTGAATATCAACTAGGATGTTATCAAAATATCAATTAAAGACACAAGCGAAAGACACAAGCGGTCTGTTACAATATTAGGAAAGGTAATAAAACCCTTTCTAATGGCCATAAATTGGATTCAAGATCATAATACTTTGCCGGTATTTGGCCATGAATATTTTTTATTCCTCTTTCTTTTACTATATATTTATAGTGTGTTTCGTGTATAGGCTGTAGATTCTTAAACTTCATAGTTGTACAAATATTTAAACCCTCTTTTGGATAAGTATATTTCTTGTGATTTCCGTAACTATTTGAAACAAGTTATATGGGATTAAAACAATTCTTGTGAAATCATTCACTATTTTTAGCGTAGCAACCATTATGGTAAGTTTCTAAAAGAATTTGAATTGTCATATATGTATCTATTATCTCTATAGTTGACCTCTTTAATAGGTGCTATGCTTAATTGGAGCCATTCCTTTTTAAGAAAATTTTCTTGAAGACTTACCTAAAATTAAGTTATGCAATACCAAATTGTAAATACACGATTTGATTGCTATAATGTAATTGTTTCCGAGAAAATTTTAAGCCTCATTTAGAGTCACCTAAACAGTAAGACTTTAAGGTCTTAGGCAATACGTAATTCTACCAAGTAAAAATATTACTATAAGGAGAATCAAGCCGTTAAACATACCTGAACAATTGTAGTCAATGGACGGATTAGTGGGTTAGCCCATGGAATGCATCCATTTACCATTCATTTATGAGAAGGATTTTTTCTTTACATGTGTCCTTCACCAACAAAACGATGAAGGTGCTCTAGTAGTGTATTAGAGATTTAGATGGGAGGATTCCTTGATTGGAGTGATATCTTGGGTTATTTGGTACTGCACTTTAGCGTCCATTACTCCAAATTGAAAAGAGTAACCCTTTGTTGTAGGAAGAACTAAATAACTAATTTTCCCCACAGAGGGCGCCAAATTGATGATGCCAAAATCGTCAGTTGGATCACTCGTCCAATTCGAAGCTTTAGACGATCTTGAAGTATTTGCAAGATAAAGAGAGTTGATTGAAGAGATCACCGGATTGTATCCGGTGGGGGAGCCTCTAATGCTTAAGTTAGTATCAGCCCATATCTTTTCTACTATATATAGCATTTTGTAGTGGTTTTTGACATACCTTAGCAAATGAACAGATTGTCCCTTTTATAGGTGATTTAGGTAGCCGTTGGACATAAATGAGGGTGATTATTACCCTAATCGTAACGATCTTTGTCTTGATGGGAGATTTTAAGACCTTTGATGGTTTTTATTGAATGTGTTGAGTGGTTACTCATCTTTCTTTGATGACCCACTAATGACGCAATTATCGTCCATTAAGATGGACGACCTTAATGGTTTTTATGGACTCATCAGATAGTGTACAGAATGAGAAACCCAAGCGCAAAAGCAAGAACAAGCAATGATGAAGAAGACCCACACGCTCTTCATCTTCAAGAAGTTCTTCAATCACATCACACTGGTCCTTCCATGTCTTCTGACATCTTCTCCCTCTCCCTATCTCTCACTCTCACTCTCACTCTCTCTTTCTCCCTCTTTCTTTCTCGGTTTCTCCCTCAATCCCTTAGCCCCTTAATTTTTTTCTCAGAGAAATAGGTTTCATGATTTGAGGCTAGGCATCAAATCGGTCAACGACGGTGGGTGCAGTGGTGGCTCTAGGAATTTTTTCAAAGGAGGTCATTAAGAAACTTAATTTAAACAAAAATTTAATTAAAAAAAAAAAAGAACTTAAATACATTGAGTTAACAAAAAAAAAAAAAAACATGAAATTTTACAATTTCTTTTTACAAGTTTTCATATTTTGAAATCACCTCATGATAGTTTATTATCAATTTTCATTATCTACTGTTAATGTAAGTATGACCATTTTATTTTGTTAAGTTTGTATAGTATTTTTGTTTTTATGAAATTGTGGTTATATATTTGTCATTTTTTTTTATAAAAATATTTTAAACTAAATGAAAAAACTCAACGCTACTAGCACTATATAATTATTAATTCACACAACCACACTTATCCACACATAAATAATACACTAAATTGTTGTTTGATTGTGGGACAAGTTAATATGTGATCAAGGTGTGCAAGATTTAAAATAGTAAAACAATATTATATATATATATATATATATATAATTTTTCAAGTCAGGGAGTTCATTTGAACCCCCTGAAATGTATGTGCAGCCGCCCCTGGGTGGGTGGGGGTGGGGTTTTTTGTATTGCTTTAAAAAAAAAAAAAAGAAAAAGAGCCCAAAACGGTGTGTTTTGGTTAGTAGACGACAGCAGTTAACAGAGTCCTAACGAAAGATTAAATTGACAAAATTTGAAATTTAGAGGACTAAAATGACAAAATAAAAATTTAGAGGACTGAAATGACAAAAGGTAAAAGTTAGAGGGTCAGTTTTGCATTTTAGACTTATTATTATTATTATTATTATGGATAATGTTCATTTGCTTTTTTTTTTTTTTTCTAAAAAAGAAATTGCTTGTTTTGATTATTAATATAAAGATACAGTTTTGTTTGTTTGTATTTTTTGTTTGTTTGTTTTTTAATAAAGAGTCACAGCAATTCATTTATAATGAATTAGAGTATTCAATTGAGAGGATTTTTCTAAATTTTTTTTTTTTAAAAAAAAAAAAAAGAGGGGAGAAAAGTCAGATAATCCTCAAGCCAATTGGGAGGCAAAACATTAATAAATTTTTTGACCGGTTAATAATAAAAGGTATACTAAAATTCAAAAATAATTAATATATAAAAAATAAAAGTAGCTAGTATTAAAAAAGGGTTATACTAACGAGTACCTTTAGGGTACTCATTAATAATCTATTTTAAGAAAGTTTTGATACCACTTTTATAGAAAATGAAAAAAGCTGTCAAAATATTATTACTTTTTTTATTTTCATTTTCCATAAAAACTTTCTTTAAATAGATTATTAATGGGAGGACACTCGTTAGTATTTTCTTTAAAAAAAAATTAAAGATGCTAAATAATAATATATAATAATTTCCTAATACATTTCAACCCAATCATATATTATCTTTTCTTTTTTTTTTCTTTTTAATCTCAAACATTTATGATTTTGATTTCTTACTTAGTAGGAATTTTCCTTTTAATATACAAGTCAAAGAGTTTGGTAGAATATCATCTTTCGTTTTGTTGTGAAATACAATATCCATTGTTGTATATATTAGGTTAGTGTCAGCAATTTAAATCATAACAAATTGTAAGTCTTGTACTCTTGTTAAGTTGTAATGTTTAATTCTAGTCTAAGACGAAGATCTAAGACTAGTTCAAGAAAAGAAACTTTCTGAAAGAGCTTGACACATCACTTGATTGACCTTTGATCAATCAAGATAAGCCTTCGGCAGACTTTTAGTTGATTGAGAACCGGAAATCCTAATTCTCTTAAAGGCCTTTTAAGTCGATAAATAGTGGGATTTCGAGCTCTATATGGAAAACTATATAAGAGCCAATTTTGTTGATAAAATCGAGAAGAAAAAATGTTTGTGTCGTGCCAAAAATTCTAAAAAGTCTAATTCTTTCTTTGTCACCATCATATGATATCATAAATCTAGAAAGTTAATATGAAAACAATACCTTGAAAATTGGTGATAGTTTGTTGAAACCAGAAAGTCAAAGTCATTGCATCAAGTTGATTTGAAGAAATCTTCAGGAATGTCCTCAGAGTAATGGACGAAGTTCGTGGAGGGAAATTCATGGTAGAAGAATCAAAGGCACTTGGAGTATCGTGGGGTTGTGCTATAAGCTTTAAAAGTAAGGGTTTATTTCTAGTATAAGCTTTGATTTTAAATTGTTGATAATCATAGATTTTGCATATACAATCTAATGACGAGCACCTGCAAAAAGGAATGAGTACATCGGAAAGGTTGTGAAGAGAGCTGGTGAGGAATTCTATGATGCCTAGGTCAGCAACGAATTGGACTATTGTATCACATAAATTTTTTTTTTTTTTTTTGGTGTTAATTTCTTGTGTACCTTTTTATGTAATGTAGAAATTAAGAGAAAATTAATTGATTTTTTGGTTTGATCATAAAAAGCAATCATCATAGCACGTATGTCATAAGTTGGAATCCTATTGTATCTATCGAAAAAAAAATCTATCGAAAAAAAAAAAAAAAAGAAAAGAAGAAAAAGAAAGGTGTTTACACACAAATCTACACCAACTTACTAGACCACCACCGAGCCGCTCACTTTGTTGGAGGGAGTTGCCAATGGCGCATATTCCAATGATAATCACCAACTACTAATTCTAATCATCGATTGGTATAGTTGTTGGCAGCAATTTTAAAATTTCATCCTTAACTAAGTTGATCGTGTGAGTGTGTGTCTATATATATTTATATATATATATCAATATGCATAACCTCAGTTTGATCTGTGATCATCTTTAGGACATATCCAAGATCCTCTTTCATCTTTCCTCATCAACCTTCAGTTGCCGATGTCATTGCACTCATAAGTATCTCTCTCTGGTCGTCGATTGAAGTTTGAAGGTGGGTTAATTGAAGAAGGTGAGTCTCAATTCTAACAGTTTTTGGGTTTGATTTGCTATGGGTTTGATTATTAGATCTTAACTATTGATATGTGGGTTTGAATTCTTGGGATATATAAAGATCTTAGGTTTCCAAATCTCTCTCTCTCTCTCTCTCTCATGTTACAATGCTTGATGACAACTGACTACTGCATTGACGAAAATCGTTGTTGATGTTTCCAAAAAATGGGTTCAAAGTTGCAATGGCGATTTACATTTTAAGGAGATCAACGACTCTAGTGTGGCCCAAAAATCCTTCCTAAAATTGACCACATAAGCCGATGAACACCTCCAATAGAAACCCATTTTTATAAAATTCCACGAGGTCCTCTAATTTGCTCAGCTATTAAATTGTTTCCTTCTTTGGAAAATTTTGAATATAGGCAAAATATATAGAAATTTATTTATTTATTTTATTTCCATATAAGTTTTAGATGACCAAATTTATGGTTGATTAATTATAGGCATATCATAAATAGTGAATTTTTCTTTGGAATGGTGATTAACCTCCGCAATGACCTTTCTTTTAGGTGGTTTTTCTTGAAATTTTCACTTTGCCACCATATTCTGTGTTATTTGTATGATTGTTTATTGCCTTATATTTGATAACTTACTTAATAAGATTTAGATCTTCTAGATTTTTTAGTAAATTCTATCATACAGTGTTCTTAAAATTCTAACATTTCCCTTTTAATGTAAGGTTTCAACCATGCTACGTCCACATTCCACTAACTAAACTATTAAAAGAATAATTTTTTAATAGAAAAATTATTAAACAAAAGGGATTGCCAAACGAAGGAGTCACCCCATTAAAAAAAAAGGTCTAAACATAATTTTTCATTTATGATTGAAATTATTTGTTCATAATGGTAGTCAGTATATATACACCTACTTTTATAAATGAATTGTCATGTTATTGAACATTTTGTCCTTACTAACTATTAACCCAATTCAAACTAGTTTAATAGAAATATGATAATTAAAAATAGAAAGAGACTTTAGATCAGTGCTTAATTTTACTAACACGTTAGGATATAAATACATATTCAAAATTGAACATGTGTCTACATCTTAATACGTCCAATAAAACTAATCACTAGATGAAAGTCCAACCCTTAAAAATAATTCTAGATAAGATTACCATAGGAAGTATTAAAATGAAACAGCAGAGGAAAAAAGATTGCGTTCATGAAAAGTGTCCAGCCTCAAATCACAATCAAGTACCCACCAGTTGATCCAAAAAACAATCAAGTACCCACTGATTCAATTCAGACTGAGAAAAAAGAAAAAGAAAAAAAAGCACCCACTTTTTTCTCTCGTGTCAATCTTGTGTATGATTGTGTGGATATTTCCCCTCCCCACCTACCGTCAGTTTTCTTTTTTTAACAATCACCAACCGTTCATCTTCATTCTTCACTTCCTCTTGGGAGTTGGGACAATTGCCACTCACAACTCCAAATTCTTATTATAGAAAAAAAAAGTCAAAAACAAAAAGTACTTCCAACTACCTCACCAATGTACAAAGCAAAACGGAAAACAAATTCAATAAAAAAAAAAAAAAACACATATAAATAAATTTTCAAACACTGTTAAAAAAAGAAAAAGAAAAAGAAGAAGAAGAAGTAAATCTCTTCTTGTGTATAAATAAGCTTATTATACACACACACGCACCATTTCCGTCCAAACAAAGCCTCAAAAAATTGAGACTGTGAGAGTAAGAGCTGAGAGAGACATAACCCAGATCATCTGTTTCTCTTTCCCGCTCACTCTTTTTGCAGTTTTGCTCTCTCAGCAATAACAGATTAAACCCAAAAATAAGAAACGGAAAACAAACAGAGTATTAAGAGCAATACAGCAATATCGCCACCATTAACGCCAGGCAAGATTTCTCTCTCTCTCTCTCTCTCTCTCTGTTATCTTAAGTTTTCTACTTTCTGCTATTTGCTTTTTGTATAATCTATTTGTAGATTATGTTGTAGCTGTTTTTTTTTGGATTGATATATTGTTGCTATTGGGCTTTGGACCATGTTTTCTTCAAAAATAAATAAGTGGGCTATTTTTATTTTGCGTTAAACCCTAGTGGTTCCGTTTGTTTCCAGGGAAAACTGGGTTCTTGATTGTTCTTTGGGTGATTCTTGGTGCCAAATGCGGATTTTTTTTAGTGATAATGTTAAATTAAAGCAATAGGGAAGTGGAATTTGAAGTTGAGATTCTGGGATTTTTTTATTCTTTCCGTGGAGAATTTTTGTTGTTACGTGTGTAGTTTGTATGGCTTTTAAGGACTTTACTTTTTCAGCATTTGACCAAAAGAAAACTGTGTAGTAGTGTTCATCGTTCTCTGCGCAAAAGTAGATTCTTTTTTTGTTAAGAGAATGTTAAGTACAAGCCAAGGAAATCATGTAGCATCTTCTTAATAAGGTCCAAGCGATTTTATTTTATGTTTGGGTGAAATGGAGCTTGGGGTTTTTCTTGATTGCGTGATTGACGCATTAATTATGTTTGTTGATTCTTTATTTGGTGAAATAAAGACTAAATTGGAAATATTGGGATTGATTTTATTGATATATGTATTTTTCTTTTGAAAAAAATATTTGTGTATTTTTTTTGTCGAAATTAAAATGTGCATTTCCTTTTCCACTGAAGATTCTTTTTTAAAAAAGTAAAACAGCCCGTTTTTGTTGATGGGTTTGGTTATATAAATGAGTCCCTTTTGCTTGTTATTGTATATTTGAGAGTTTGCTTGGTATTCTTCTTTCTTCTTTCTCTTTTCTTGAAGTTTCAATTTCATTGAATGGATGTTCGCTTAAAAAAAAATCATTGTTTAGATTGTTTTCAGTTTAATTTATGAACTAAAGTAATGGGAGATGAATGCTTGAACTTAAAGAGATAGGTTTCAGTGTGTTTGTGAGAGAGAGATTAACTATAGTTCTGTTTTTTCATTGTTAAAGTTGTGTTTTTTAATGGATATACTTTCATATGTAGAGGCTGGAGCTGGAGAAGAAAAAGATAATATATGGAGGGCGGCGCAGGAAAAGGTTTGGAATGCCAGAAGACTATGGATGGGAAGGGGAGTAACGGGAATGGCTCAGAGAAGGCTGTCCCTTCTTGTTGCTTGAAGGCCATGGCTTCAGCCCCAGAGCTTGAGGCAAAATGCCATTCTACTGTTGTTTCTGGGTGGTTTTCAGAATCTCACTCTTGCTCTGGTCATTATCTATGATTTTTTCCCCAAATATTCATTTATTTTTGTTGTACGTGGTACTCCACGATATTTAGGTACAATAGTTGGTCTAAATAGTTTTATATTACTAACCCCATTTTCTTGCTTTGTTTTTTACAGGGAAAGCCAGCAAAAGGGTTTATTTTAACAATCCAATGTGGCCTGGTACGCATTTTTTTTTATACATGTTACGCATTACATGATCTCAATTTAATAGTCTTCTCATACATCTTGATATTGTAATCTTACATATGTATAGATAGAGGTTTTCTTTTTCTTTTTCTTCTTCATTTTTTTTTTTTTTTGGTATGACTTTGGGTAGAATAGAATGGAGGTAAAGAATGCATGTGACTGATCTGTTCAGGATCCATAGCTGCCCCAAAATTTTGGGATTATGGCTTTATTGTTGTTATTGTATCACTTTTTATTGTATGGTAGTGATATAAATATCGTTATGTGACCTTTCTTACTGTTATAATAATTATAAAAACATTGCTCATTAGATGAACCTGATGAAAAATAAACCCATAGTGGGGGCTCAATGTTTTTCTTGCAAGTCAAACATCCTTTCTTATGCTACGAATTTTTCTTTAAAATAAAAAAAATAAAAATTCTTAAACCTAACTCATTTAGTGAATATGGATCTTTTATTCAATATAAATAGGTATAGATGATGCTTTTTTTTTTAATCATATTTAGGAGAAGCGCATTCCCTAGTGGTGGAAAAAGTTTTGTTTAAGGCAAAGTCAGACTATCAAGAGGTCCTTGTTTTTGAGGTATGGAGTTGCTTTCTGTTGTTTGCGTGACCTTCACATACCTTATAATTGTTTCATTGAATTGGTTAATGTTAATTCAGTCCTTAACATATGGGAAAGTGCTCGTACTTGATGGCATTGTTCAGCTGACAGAGAAAGATGAATGTAGCTACCAGGAGATGATTGTTCATCTTCCTCTCTGTTCAATTCCATCCCCCAAAACTGTAAGTTCATCTGTATTTAAGTCCCTCCTGTTTATAATTTACATTTGCTGTTGCGTTGCTTGTGTCATATTTTCTTTTCTCTTATCCTTCGCATTATTTGTCATTGGACAATGGGGGTTGTAAAATTCTTATACTTCATGTTTGTTTGAAGATAATGGTTGGTCTAGTTTGATTGTATTACAAAATGCTGCTAATCTTTTTTTTCCCTTTTATATTGTAGGGATGTAATTTTTACTGAAAAAAGAAAGCATTTACGTTTTTGGTAATTGAAGCTTGTAATTTGATGCTCCTGTATCATTTAGAAATAAAATGGTCTAAACTGTACTGCTTCCTAGAACTTTAAGGGAAAATGTTGAAAATAAAGATGTTATGAGTTCTTCCGTTTAGCCAATTGATTATGGGTTTTCTATTGAGTAAGAAAAAGAAATATAATCTTGATAAAAAAAGAATTTAATGGAACTTTGATGTGCATCAGATGGATGGCAAAGTTTGATCCTTCCATCTATACTGAGCAGGAATTGGTAGCCATCATTTCATTTGCTGTAATACTACTTTTTTTTTTTTTTTTTTTTTTTTTTTTTTATCTAGTATTTATATATATATATATATACACATATAGATTTTAATCTTTTTTCTAACCAATAATTTTTCCATTTTGACCTTATAATATTGCTGAACTGTGTGTGGGTGTGTTTGAGTCTATCTAAAGTCTATCTAAAATTTAGATAGACTCAAACACGCCCACACACAGTTCTAAATGCAAAAAAGGCTAATTAAGTTCCGGTAATTGATTTATTCTCAATACGGTGGTGGTGCCATTGATAGAAGAGTTGGTGATGCTAGTAGCCCTTGGTTGGTATGGTGGCATGGCTTGTAGTGACTGATAGTTGCAGTGATGATTTGGTGGTTGCATGATAAGTTGTGTGGCAGTGGTTTTATCTTTTGGGAGGTGGCAGTGGTGCAATGCTGACAGTTATTAGTTTCTAGCTGGAGCTGGTCGTGATGGTGGCCTTATATATTTTACTTTGCAGGGGATTGGTAGGTATATTTCTGGAATTACTGCTCTGCTAAAATGACGACATTTTTTTAGAGGAAACAACAGTAAACTCAGCAAATTATCAATATTTTCTCTCTATTGCATGTATGTAATTGTAAATTTATTTGTTACATCATAGAACACAACATATGTTGTTTCTTGCGGTGCTCTAGCTGGACCAAAACCCAAACTCATGTTCTTAATTCCAATTTAAGACAAAAGCTATTGCTGCATGTATTTTAGGATATAATAAATGTGCTATCGTGATATTTCTGTAGTTTTGTGCCAACAAAGTGACTTTTGGTGGTTGCTTAATATAATTGAAACCAATATGTTATGATCTTCGTAACAAGACTAGTGAAAATTGCAGGGCAATAGTTGGTCCAGAGAAAATATGAGTACGGTGAGCAAATCCAGTTAGTTTGTCTTGTCTTCTTCATTTTGTCTTGGTCATTAAGATTTGCTACATGTCTTTGGATGCATAAGTGAATTTAGTTTTGCTCTTATGTTCAATTGACGTTATGCCTCCAGTAAAGTAATTTAAAAATATAGCCAATGAGCTCTAGCTCAACTAGAACTTTCTCCCTTGGTATGGAATGGAGTGGGAGGTGAGGTTGTGGGTTCAAGGCTTATCAGTGAGTTTGTAACTTAATATTACAGCATGCATGGTGCTCAAAGATCTCTATAATAGGAAGCAAGTTTTAGTTAGCTTGTTGATGTTTAAGTTCTTTGAGCTTTGAAGCTGATCAGAGGATCTGGTTGCCCTATGAAGATTGTGGACCAGGGGCAGTCATACTCTGTGACCAGCTTCTACTTCTGCATGACTTTGCATGTTGGTTTTCCTCTTCAGTGTTGGTATGATTTTGAACTTTACTAATATTAATTTCACAGGTTCTTGTTGTTGGCGGTGGAGATGGTGGTGTTCTTAGAGAAATAGCTCGCCATAGCTCTGTGGAGCAAATTGATATTTGTGAGATAGATAAGATGGTCATTGATGTAAGTGGATGTTGTGATGTGCCTTCTTCATTTAATTACTTGTGCAGTTGAGTTTTATTTTTCTTTTCGCTTTTTGGGTGGAGTTAATCAACTCATTGTCTTGATTTCTTTTATTTAGGTCTCTAAAAAGTTTTTTCCTGAGTTAGCTGTTGGATTTGAGGACCCTCGTGTCCACCTCTATGTTGGTGATGGTACATTCAAAAAGTGTCATTGGTTCTCTTTTTTTCACTGGGTTTTTGTTGATTTACAATGCTGTAGCCCTTAGTTAATCTTACTATTATTTTTGGACAGCTGTTGAATTTCTTCGGAATGCACCTGAGGGGAAATATGATGCAATTATTGTGGATTCATCAGATCCTGTTGGTACGTTTTTTTTTTTTTGGGGGGGGGGGGGGGGTGTGGGGAGGTAATTATTCATTTCAGATATTTGGAGTGGTGTGCTTCTGCGTATTAGTTTCTGGGCTTGGTTTATAATCTATTCTTTTTCTTTTATAAACTTATCCTCTCCTCTTTCTTAATTATATTATGAATTTGGTTAAAAATTGTGAGGTTTGCCTGAAATCTGAAATATGCAGTCTAATTGTTTAGGAAATACTGAAAGCTTAGACTTCTTTTTCTTTTATCTTATTTTTTAGTTTGAAACTTGTGCTTATAAGGTTTGTGATGCCAAAACCTCACTCATAGGGTTCTTTTGCCTGATATAGGACCTGCTCAGGAGCTTGTAGAGAAACCTTTTTTTGACACAGCAGCCAGAGCATTAAGGCCTGGTGGTGTCCTCTGTAACATGGCAGAAAGCATGTGGCTCCATACGCATCTAATTCAAGATATGATCTCTATTTGCCGTGAAACATTTAAGGGTTCTGTTCACTATGCCTGGACTAGTGTGCCAACATATCCAAGGTATTGATGTTTCTTATTGTTTCTTGAATTTCATGGTAGAAAAATTTATTTAGCATTTTACATTTTGCTGCCTGTTTATTGCTTTTTCTGCTGTGTATGTTTTCAAAATGTAGAGATTTACTGAAAATAGGTTGTCTTTATTGGCTTAACACTGTCTGAACTTTGAGTTTGTTGCTTAATGAATTTTAGAGTTGCCTGCCGCAAATTTGTTGTTTTAAATCAGTTGGACATTATAATAAGTGCAACTATAAATAGGATACCACCCATACATTATTATATCCTATCAATTAAGTATTGGAATTTTAGAATTTTCTTTGGTTTCATAATGTGGTTTTTGTAAAATTTTTCCATGCCAAGCAGTGGTGTGATAGGATTTCTAATATGCTCAACTGAGGGGCCGCCTGTTGATTTTCTAAATCCCATTAATCCTATTGAGAAGTTAGAAGGAGCTCTGAAGCATAAAAGAGAGCTAAGATTCTATAACTCAGAGGTAAGATCTCTCTCTCTCTCATACCTATTAAAAAAAAAAAAAAGATCTCTCTCTCTCTCTCTCACACACGCACACCGCATTCAGCATAAATTGACATTGGTATACAGCCTTCGCAGCAACTTAATTTTTTTCCTTGACCTCTGAGTTATAGAATCTTAGCTCTCAAGCATAGACGAGAAGCTAAGGTTCTATTACTCATGGGCAAGATCTCTCTCTCTCTCTCTCTCTCTCTCATGCACGCTCTCACACATATATTCAGCTTAAATAGACATTGCTGTGCAGCCTATGCTGCATTTTACTTTTTTCCTTTGAGAATTGAGTGAGCTATAGAAAATCATTAACATTATATAGCTAGCAAAAGCTGAATATTTTGATACACTAGACCTGAAATGGTCAATGATGTGATGACATACACTGAGGAATGAGGCTTTCTTAACCTTTGCTGGTAAAGCTCTTCAGTGAAGATTGTCAATTTCATTCCTTTATAATCTGGTATCATTAGGAAACATACAATAATCCCTTCATGCTTGAATCATGATGCTGAAGTACCCCCCCCCCCCCCCCCCCCTTTTTTTTTTGTGTGTGTGTGTGTGTGATTGAAATCCTTATTTGCTCGCTTCTCCCAAAAAAAAAAAAAAAAGAAAAAAGAAAAAAGAAATACTTATTTGCTCTTTGGCCAAAGAAAAAGAAACAGAGGATTCATAGCTAACCTCAAAATTTTGGAATTAAGGCTTGGTTGTTATTGTTGTTGTATTGCACTCACAATGTGACCTGAAACTAATTGGCATTATTCTTTTGACAGATGCATTCAGCTGCCTTTGCCTTGCCATCCTTTCTGAAAAGGGAGGTGAGCTCGCTTTGTGATTCTCCAACCCCGGCAGCTCAACGAATCAGTGTTTCCTAGTTAATTCATACCAGTCCTAGTTTGGTTTTTCAGATATATGGAATTAGTAACATTGAAAGTAGACTGTAGGTGATTATTGCACAATTGTAGATGGGACCATGAGCTCTGTTTCAGGAATTAGTGAGGATATTAATTCTAGCGTGTAATATCATCTCTGCCAATAATCAATTTGTGGATGGCTACTTTTATTATATTTGTACCTCTGAAATTATCATATTTTGTGAATGTTGACTTTTCCTTGTTCATTTAGCCAAGTGGTTAATCTGCTTAATTGGGAATTGATGGTTCAAAATTTCCTTGTTCATATTTAGTTTTTCAAGCCGTAACATGGTTGAAGTCACGTACTGGGAGATGTTGCAGGTCAATGTTTAATGGCTGTGACTGGCTATTTGTGGAATGTGGATTTTTGGTGCACCAAGAAAAATAAATGGAAAGTGTTTCCATTTGTTTGGTGAATGATCCAATCTTATGGCAAGCTGTATTAGCCCAAAAAAATCTCTTCTATGGCCAAACAAACTTTTAAAGTAGTTGCTGTAAGTCTACAATTCAATTAAGATAAATTTGAATCTCTATCATCCGTTCTAGCTTCCATGGCCGCATGGTAAAGAAATAAAGAATAAATATAGAGACATCTAAATTCACAATAATAGGCTGTTTGGAGTGGTCGATTGTAAGTGATAGGCACTTTCTGTCTTTCTTTTACATATATCCACAATTTTTTTCACCACTCAGATTATTTCAACAAATTGTGAAATTAGATAACTCCAAGACATCCATATATTATGGTATGATTTTCTAAAATCAATGTCATATGTCTTTGCATAGGCTGTCTGAAAATTGAAGATAGCTCCAAAAAGTGTAAATTTAGCCCTTCTATACTACAACTCATCTTATCCTCAATTCAAATTATATTAGGGTAGTAAAATTTTTAAATAATTCTATCTTTGCAATGCCTTATTCTCTCTTGGCTACCTAGGCATGCATGTGTACTTACCAGTTACCACACATGTGAATGAGATATCTCGTAATTAAGTGGGAACCAATAATAACAACCTTTAAAAAGATGACTTATACTAAAAAGTAGTAGATTCTACCACGTGTTGAATCTTTACCGAATCTGGCATGCGCTCTCCACACTCTCATCCCCTCTTATATGTATCATATAGGCCATAATAGTTTTTCTTTTCACTTTCTCGAGAAACAAACAGGCGCCTCAGCTTCACAACTACACTTTCTTGTTCCCTAAAAATTCTTCTAAGGTACAAATTTCTCTCACTCTCAAAGTAAATTGTAAAAACTTTCGCGGAAAATTTTTTTGGGAGTCAAAACAAATGGTTTTTCTGAATTTTGTTGAGTCTCGTGAATTCTCATGATTTCCGTGAAATTATCAGAAAACAAAATATTTGTATTTAGATTTTTCAGGTGCATTCTTTCTGAGGAAATGTTAAATTAGTATTTTTTTTTAATCAAAGTTTTTACTTTGTTTAATTCAATATTATAAAGGTGTATAATTTTGTTTGTTTTAGGTGGTCTTGCAAGTCCATGATTTGTGTGTGTACTGATTTTGCCCGATATAGATGACGACGCTGGGTGCACTATCAGCTTATGTAGTTGCTAACCAGGTGAGTATCGGTAACCATGTAATTTTCTCATTCACCTTAATAATTCAATACAAATGAGAGTAATTTAATGCTTTGTATGTGTATGTATGGATGTATGTATGTATGTATTTGTGGCTAGCTACGACCATTTATATAGAGTGATACGAAAAAAAAAACAGGCGGGTCTCCGATGGCGTTGAGCCATTGAATAACAACTCTTACAGCCCTTGTTTGATTGAATGCATGCTGCAGGAGGCTTCCATTTGATTTCTTTTGTTAATTCTCTTCGTTTGTGAGTGCATTCTCTGAAAAAGGTTTGTGCACATTTTATCTCGTGTCATTCTTTGTTCCTCTTCTAGTAAAATATTTTCTAATAAAAAAAGGGTTATGTTAACAAGCATCGTAAACGGTAACTTTTTGACTTTTTTTTTTGGTTGAAATTTTGTCTTTTTTACTGTTTTATGTCATTTTTTCAGCTTTATAAGCTGTGAGGTCAGCTTCATAGAGAGAAAGAATATTAAAATAAATTGTGAGACTAGTTTTATGTTTTTTTTCTTTTATTTATCCAATTTTTTTATTAAATGGGACCTGCATTAGCCCCGCCTTAACAAGCACTGCATGGTGCTTGTTAAAGTTTCCCATAAAAAAAATATAGAGCGATACAAAACGTTCTCAATTAGTTACTTATTTCTTGGATGATTTGAGCAACCATGAATAGATGATTGTCCTAGTGTGCTGCTGGTCACTTCTATTAGTTTTTAATCTGACCGCTTATATGAATTGAAGATCAATTATTTTCTTTAGTTTATAATGATGCATTGATGTAAAAAAGCTACTTGAATTGATGGAGATAGATGCTAGATGGCGATGATGTAACTGGTGATTCACTGGATGAGTGGATGGTGATCTGTGTGTATCAGCAAATTTCATTTAATTTGCTGAGCTTTTATGCATATTTTAGCAGACAGTCACCTTTTTGTAAATAATGTAAATTGGTGTTATTGAATGCTTTAGCCTGCACCTTCCGGTGAACTTCTTGTTTCTTCTCCCTTTAAAGTTTGAAGTGCTTGAGAACTGTCCCATTGAAGTGTAGTTTGAGCTTTGACTGTTTTATTGATTAAAGAAACCATCCAAGGCTAAATGAATTTTCTGGTCTGCAGGCAATTCAAACAGCTGAAATACAACTTCCACCCTCCAACTTGAGACGGAAGCTCCAACATCTGCCACGTAGATTTCATGTGAAACAGCCAACTCACGTTTTTCAAATATTAGCCACACATGGAAGGAACCAAAAGCCAAGGATGTCAGCTTTCGCTGTTCCAGATGGAAATAATAAAGCTGAAATGGGCAGTTCACGTGACGATCCAGTGCTTGTGCTTTCTAAGAGTAATAAGAGTTCCAAGGATCCAGATGTGAAAGTTGTTGCATCTAGTTCACACTCCCTAGCCAACTTTCGTCCAAATTCTGATCAGCCAGGAAGCCAAGGAACACTTCTTGACAAGCTAAAGGCAGTTCACTTACATATATTAGCATCCGAACAATGGAATGCTTCCCTACTTAAATTATGTCACAGGTACATATAGTGACTTTCCAGATACAGTTTATAACTGCCCCCCCCCCCCCCCTCCAAAAGAAAAAAAAAAGGCAAATCTGTTATTCTGTTTAAGTTCTTGAGTAATATGTTGTCTGGCAGCTGATCCTATAATGTGCCACCACTCAATAATGTCATGTTAATGAACCATCAAAGATGCACTTTGAACTTTTTGTTGAATTCTTCTTACATTTAGTACTTGAAACTCCCACCCCCCCCCCCCCCCCCCCCCCTCTCCAATAGGATGTGTCAAAATTTTATACTTCCCCTCTTGTTAATCTAGTTGCATGTTACTTTCCCAAAAATAAAAATAAAAAAGTTTTACAAATGATCCTTTATATAAATGCACTGTGGCCAAAATTCAACCATAGATTGAGTACATCTCTAATGATGTCCCCATTCCCAGACCATTTCTTACTCCTGCAACTAAATAATTTAAGCAACCAAACTGATTGTTTGAATTTTATATTGATAGGAACATGTTCATTGATGTCATGATCGTCCCTGCAATAATAACTTTTTACTTATTTTTTGATAATGCTATGCAATAACAGGTTTAGTGTCTACATTTCAAATTTGGTAAAACTATTTTATTTTGTGAAGTACTAAATTGCTGAACAGGGTAAAAATTATGCTATCTTTTTAGAAGTAAATCCACTTTTTTAGTCTTCTTGAAGTTTATTCTCCACCCCCCCACCCCCACCACATTCTCAAGTTGTTATATGGTAATCCCATTCTAATCAATGAATACTTTGTCCTAGCAGAAATTACTTGGTAAGTGCAATAAACTTTGTACATTTTTTGGCACTGAAATGCCTTGATCTAGAGCAGCTCAATGAAGATCTTTCTTCTGTTGGTCTTTTGAATTTGGAGACTGTCAATTCTCATATCCTTGCAAGTCTTACTACAGCCATCCGATTGCTAGAAACTTTGAAATTAAACTCTTTGAACACGAAGGAGAATATTGGTCCAGGAATTGACACCCAAAATAGAATAGACCAACTAAAGAATGAGAAGTTCACAATACTTACAATGAAGAAGGCGTTCTCTGATGGGGAGTTACTATTGGGTCCACTTCAACATGACAGAACTACTCATATTATGGTCACAGTTGGCCAAGAAGCCCTTGGGAGTGAAATGCTTATAACTGACCTTATCAAAATGGGGGCCTCCATTTTACGGATTAATTGTGCACATGGAAACCCAAGTGATTGGAGTGAGATAATCAGAAGAGTGAAAAGAAGTTCTCAGTTGCTGGAGAAACCATGTCGAATTCTCATGGATTTAGCTGGACCTAAGCTCCGAACAGGAAAACTGAAGCCAGGTGAATGTGTGATGAAAATATCGCCCAAGAAAAATGCTACTGGAAATGTGATCTTCCCTGCTCAAGTTTGGCTGTGTCATAAAGGAGCTGGTCCTCCTCCTGCTCACTTCACTCCTGATGCAGTTCTTTTCATAGATGACCAAGAATTTCTCAGCAAGATCAATGTAGGTGATACTGTGAGATTTCATGACATTAGAGGAAGAAAAAGGACACTTAAGATTTGTAGGAGGCTGGATGTATTTTCTGGCAATGGGTATGTGGCTGAGTGTTCTAGGACTGCTTATGTTGAGTCGGGAACGGAATTGTATGTTAAGAGAAAAAAATTGAAGTACCCAATTGGAAAAGTGGTGGATGTACCTTCCATAGAGCCATTTTTAAGATTGAGAGTTGGAGATTTGTTATTTATATCACGAGATCGTTTGTGTGAGCAAGATGAATTGCCTGGACCCACTAGTTCTGCTCCTACAATAGCTTGTTCTTCTGGCGTTCTATTTGATTCTGTCAAACCAGGAGATCCCATTGCTTTTGATGATGGAAAGATTTGGGGAGTAGTTCAAGGAACTAGTATCTCAGAGATTATTGTTTCAATCACTCATGCTGGTCCAAAAGGTACTAAACTTGGATCTGAAAAATCCATCAACATCCCAGAGAGCAATATATGGTTTGAAGGCCTAACTTCAAAGGATCTTATGGATCTTGATTTTGTTTCTGCTAATGCTGACATGGTTGGAGTTTCATTTGTCCGAGATGTTTGTGATATAGTAGTTCTCCGCCAAGAATTAGAGAAGCGGAAACTTCAAAATCTAGGAGTTGTTCTAAAGATCGAGACAAAGAGTGCATTTGAGAAATTGCCTCTGATGTTGTTGGAGGCAATGAAGTCTTCAAATCCTCTAGGGGTGATGATCGCAAGAGGAGATCTTGCGGTGGAGTGTGGGTGGGAAAAGTTGGCTGATGTGCAAGATGAAATTCTATCTGTCTGTAATGCTGCCCACATACCAGTCATTTGGGCAACTCAAGTGCTGGAGTCACTTGTCAAGTCTGGGATGCCTACCAGAGCTGAACTAACTGATGTAGCCAATGGAAGGAGGTAAGATTCAATTTGTTACTTACTATTTCATTGATTGATTAATGACTTGTTCAAGTTGCATGAATATTACTAATTTTTTCCTTCATGAATGCATGGTGTGTGTTGGTATTGTTATTTTTTCCTTTATTTGCAACTTATTGTGACTGCCATTATTCTTCAATTCCATATCTTTGGTTTGATGATGAAATGAAGTTTTGATAGTTTCAAAGCATATGTCGCCATTCAAACTTTCAAGTCCAATAGCCCTATGAATCACCTACTCCTTATTTGAATTCCGGGAAATAATTATTTCAATATGCTCATAGCAGTTTTCTGTGTAGTTTTTAAAGCCCTTTAATATTATATTTGTATCTGTGCGTGCGTGCATGCATGTGATTCTATTTTCATTTCCCCTCTCCTTTTTGATGGGAAAATAAGCACATGAATGATAATTGCCAAGCAGGACTAATGGGTTTATGATTTGTTTACGCAGGGCAGGTTGCATCATGTTGAACAAAGGAAAACACATTGTAGAGGCTGTTAAATTCTTGGATGGCATCTTAGATGGAAGCTCCATAAAGATGTAAGCAGCAATTAAGCCTCTTGTACTCTTCAGCCACTTGTTTCAGTGCAAGCTCATCTGCTTATCATGCGAGGTATATAAATCTCCTTGTTTATGTGCAGCAAGAGGTTTCCATTTGAATTTAGGACATTAGAGGGGTTTCAATCTGTAAATACTTCCCACTTTTATCAAAGCAATCATTTAAATTTTTCACATTTTACTGCCGTGGTAATTTGAACCTGCATTCAGTGTGTGAAGATGAGGATCAATTCTGTGCTTGGATTGATTCTGTATATAAAATTCCTTTACATTGGTATAGTTTCTGAGCTTTTAGTTTGGGTTGATTATCCATATGTTCAGAACATTTCTGATTATAGGCTGCCACTCCATATAGCTTTTTGAAAAATTAATTTAAGGCAATCCAAAGCTTTTGTGGCTAAAAGTAATCTTTCTTGTAGTGATTTGGACTTGGTCGGTTTGCATCCATTTAAGTAAGATTAAGAAATTAGAATCTGTTGTCTAGCAATCTTGGATAATGTTGGTTGTTGCGTTGTGTTTCTCTCTTTGATGAGCTGCCCGATCCCATTTGTACACATATGAAGGCATCTACTGCAGCTTTGGTCTCATTCTCTGAAAACCGTTTTTGAAGTTTCAAAGAGCAACAAACAACATTGAAGGGGGAAAAAATCAAAATAATACATTTCACAAATAATCGACAGTATCATACATTATTTAAGAAGTTTAATTTTTTGTTTCCTACTCTAGTCATTCACTGAAAACACTAGCAAGCCAATCACTGGAAAACCAGTAGTGTATTCAATTGTCAATCATTACAATTTACAAGGTTAGGCACTAAAATAGAATAGTCAGTGCCATGAAAGGGAATTAGTACCACATATTGAGGCGTAAGTGGTCTTACACAATCTTGGTGAGTTCCCGCCCCGTAAGCCACTGGGCAGACTTTATAAGCACATCTTCATGATGGCGGTGGCTTCGTTGCCAGGCACGATAGCGGGGGCTGCGGCGCCAGGCTGCTAGTATAGATGAAGCTGCCAAAGGTTTCCATCTCTCCAAGTTAGATCCAGTGATGTGGCTGAGCATCTTGCTAAGCAGCCACCAGTTTTGAGTGAGTATAGTCTTGAGGTCACTAGCCCTTAAAGCAAAAGCTTCAACTTTTGTATGGCATCTGACAGTCTTGGGCGAGATGGGGAGGTTGGATAGGTCGGTTAAGGAGAGGGCTTTGAAACCCCATTCTAGAATTTCTTCACCACAGAATTGACCTTTCCCAAGACACTCACTTTTATTACCATCACTACTTGTATAAGTCCATGCAATGCCTTGCGTGACAAAGAGCATTGCGTCGAGTGGTTCTCCCTCTCGAAAAATATAGCTGCACTCACTAAGGTGCACTGGCTTGAGATGGTCGAGAAACACTTGCAAAAGTTGATTATTTATGTTTCGAAACCTGGGAACCTGGCTTAAACACATTCAACAAGAATAATGAGAAAAGTTTACATATCAAATCCAAATGATTGATTATATAAGTTTAAACGGGAATTCAATATAATGAACTAATTAATAAATTGTAAAGGCCAAGCTAGTAATATTACTGTCTTTGTAGAAAGATGACACATTTTGTACTTCATTGACTCAATATAGCCACATGAATGAGTTTAATTGGGAACCTAAGTCATTGCACTTAGGAATTTGTACCTAAGTTTTTCCCTATGAAAAATTACATACTAAACCAATGGTTTCCCTGCATAAATCCAGCAATGCTCTCTCTCTCTCTCTCTCTCTCCCTCCCTCCCCTGATAGCTGATAGTGATGAACTCATGATCTATTTCGACCCTTTCCTTAACCATCTGAACCAAAGGCATGAGTCAATTTTTTTATTATTCATATAATGCATGCTACCAAAGTCATTGAAGTTTGAACCATCAAAATAGGTACCTTGCAACAAGTTGTTGAGAAAGGTCAGCATGCAAAGAGAATATCTAATTTGTAGGGAAATGGTGCAATTGCTCAACTTAGGGGGCAAAGTTTCTTCTTTCTTTTCAAATTTAAAGTTTTGGGATCAATTTGGCAGATATTTGAGATAATAGGATTAGAAATTTGTTTTATTACTTAGAAGATTACATATTAATGCTAGGAATTGATCTACCACTTAAAATAAAAATAGAAGGTACATGCAAATCACATAATATGAACAAGAATATAATCAAGATTAACCCTTAGTCTCTGTTCGTGATTTCATTTATTGATTCAGAAAATATATTATCAAGAAAACAATTTCAGAGAAGCTGATAAACTTACTCTCTTTAGCATATCCAAGCATAGATGGCGCTTTATATTAGATTTCTTGCGAACATTAAGAAGCAGACTTTCAACATTAGCATCTTTGTCACCTTCTAGTATGTCTTTTACACTCTGCATGATCTCTTCATTTATATTCTGAGGGAGATCATTCTTTGAGATCCATAATTCTATATCTATTTCTTTCAATGTCATCTTCCTTCTTATCTCCTCTGACCTTGTAGTTGCCAACTGCATATATGTCTGTTTCAAAACAAAGTTCATTCAGACATCTAATCCTATATAATATAGGTATCATGAAAGCATTGTTTTCTACATGTCCAGAGTATCTCATCAAACCTTTAAAATTGATATTAGAATTAGAATCTATTAAAGACTTACTAATATTTAAACCTGTCATAGTTATAATAGTCCAAACCCATATGTGAGCTTAATCTCATTGTTATGTATATATACAAGCGTATTTGGTTTGATTTTTGGTCAAATCTGGTCAAATTTAGTCAAATTTTGTCAAAGTCATTTTTTTTTGCCAAGACATATTGTAGTTGTGTCCGATTTGAGTGAATGAGCTCAATCAACTTGATTGAATAACTAGGAGCTGTAAATATTTGAAAAAAGGAAAAAAAAAAATATATATATAGATGTGAAAAGAGAAGAATTGGATACTAACCTGCACATTTCCAATGAGATATAAAAATAGTAGCAAGCCAACGATAGAAATAAAAATTGCGAAGCAGCCTTCCCAAATATAGTTACTTGTTTGGAGGTTTTGACCAAGAGAACTGCAAAAATAGCCCAACTAAATCAGAATCTAAAAACTTTTGGATGAAAATACATTATTTTTATTTATTTTATTATAAAGAAAATTTGCAGGTGTGATCACTACCCCGTACCACTTATATTCCCGCATTGTGTTATGACTTATGACGTGGGATCTGTTAACAATCATGGAGTTTCTACTTCAGTGAAGATACAAGAAATTGAAAATGGTTGATTCAAGATTCAATCTCAAACCCTGGTGTAAATTGTACTGAAGGCGTGAGGTTGAAGAAGACCAGATTTGGGGATGACCGTTGGAGTTGAAACGCACAGTTTCACTAAACCAAGAACGCACCGTTTCGTATGTGTTGATATTCAAACTTCAGTAAGTGGAACGACGTCGTCTGAGAGCTGGGATTAATTCAACCGTATTTGGCGCCAAGATATGAATCAGTTCCAGCAGTTAGTTACTTACCTGAATTCACGGAACTGATCCATTCTGTTAGAACTAATTCTGTTATTCCATAGCTTAGTCATATTATGATTATAAATAGAGGATTGTAATCACAGATTATGTATTGAAGAATATAATTCAGTTTCTAATCTTTTCTTTCTCTCTTTTCTCTCTTCTCTGTTACTCTTTTCTTTTCTGTGTTTTCTCTTTACACAAACAATCTTTAATCTCGGTTCAATCACATTTGAACACTGAGATTGATCTTCTTACTTCTTTGAGAAAATCTTCATGGTATCAGAGCCACAGATTCCTGTACAAAACTCAACAATGGCAGCCACAAACTCAACAGCTGCATCATCTTCTTCTACAGGTACAAACTCTTCAACGTTTGCTAATTCATCAATGAATGTAATGAATCAACCTCTTCTTCTTCTCTCGAATATGTCGAATATGATGACAATTAAGTTGGACAATACCAACTATATTGTGTGGAAACATCAAATTACAATGATTTTAGAAACTTATTCCTTGTATGAGCTAATTGAAGAACCAAAATTAGCTCCAGAGAAATTTCTCAGAGATCTGAGTGGAGCTTACAATGCAATTGTGAATCCAGAATATACAATCTGGAGATCTAAAGAGAAAGCATTACTAACCTTCATTAGCTCTACTCTCTCACCATCAATTTTGTCTCTCACTGTTGGATGTATTTCTGCATTGGAAGTTTGGAAGGTTCTAGAAAATAGGTTCTCTTCTATCTCTAGGTCTCATGTTATGAACCTAAAGGGGGAACTTCATAATCTGAAGAAGGGCACAGATTCTGTTGATGCATATCTGAGGAAAATTAAAGTTGTGAGGGATAAACTACTAGGAGTTGGAGTAATCTTGGATGATGAGGAGTTGCTTCATATAGCACTCAAGGGGTTACCAAAGGACTACAATGCCTTCAGGTCAGCAATAAGGACCAGAAGCACACCTTTAAGCTTTGATGAACTGTCCACTATGCTTAGTGGTGAAGAAGAATCCTTAAATGAAGGATTAGATCCTAAAGAATCAGTTTTTGCAATGGCAGCTACTGTGCCTCCAAGACCAGGTGGGAATTTCAGTCAGCAAGGTGGTCATTACAGTCAGAACAATCGAGGGAGAGGCAGAGGAAGTTTTAATAATAGAGGTGGAAGAGGAGGAAGAGGTGCAAATAATTTCACACCTTATTCAAATCAGTTCACTTCCTTTCACCCAAATCAGTCCAGTCCAAGCTCCTATACTCCAAGATCAGATAGGCCTATGTGCCAAATCTGCCACAAACTTGGCCATACTGCTATAGATTGTTATCATAGGATGGACTATGCCTATCAAGGCAAGCATCCACCAACCAAACTTGCTGCCATGGCCACAGCATCCAATGCTTACCTTGCACAGGAGCAGCCTTGGCTTGCTGACAGTGCAGCCACTGATCATGTGACTGCAAACCTCAATCAACTCAACCTTGCTCAGCCATATGGAGGTCAGGATCATCTCACAGTAGGGAATGGCCAGCATTTACCAATTACTCACATAGGTAACACCCTCATTCCTTCATCTTCTTCAACTCTTCAATTACACAATGTACTTCGAGTTCCATCCATCTCTTCCAATCTTGCTTCTGTCCATAAAATCTGTCAAGATAACAATTGTTGGTGTTATTTTGACAAAAACATTCTCTCCATTCAGGCATTGGCCACGGGGAAGGTTCTATACCAAGGCAAGAGTAAAGATGGTGTTTACCCCATCTATCCTCATAAAGCTTCACATCTTCATTTGTCTTCCAAACACTGTAATCATGCTTCTCAAATCTGTAACACTGTGTCTAGGACTGGTAGTTTCAATAAGATACTTTGGCACATGAGACTTGGTTATCCACATGATCAAGTTCTCAAATCTGTGTTTCCTCATGTTAGTTCTGTCATGAATAAGTGTAAACCTTTGGTTCAAACTTGTATTCATTGCTTACATGGTAAAATGCACAACTTACCTTTTCCTAAATCTAAATTTGTTGCTTACTCTCCCTTTGAACTTGTTCATTCTGATGTATGGGGTCCTGCCCCTATAACATCTATCAATGGTTTTAGGTATTATGTTGTCTTTGTAGATCACTTTACAAGATTTACTTAGGTATATCCTCTTAAACACAAGTCTGAAGTCTTTTCCAAATTTCTATTGTTCAAAGCCTTGGTTGAAACTCAATTCTCTGCCAAAATTAAAACTTTCAGATCTGATGGGGGTGGGGAATATACCTCTACTGTTTTTAAGTCATTTCTGTCACAACATGGTATTCTCCATCAGGTTTCTTGTCCATATACACCCCAACAAAATGGCCTAGTTGAAAGGAAACACAGGCACCTCATTGAAACCACTATTACAATGCTGTCTCAAGCCTCTATGTCAAATTCCTTTTGGTCCTATGCACTCCTTACTGCCACTTTCTTAATCAACCTGCTTCCTACTTCAGTCCTTAATTTTGACTCTCCTTGGTCTAGACTGTATGCTACTTTCCCAGACCTATCTCAACTTAAGGTTTTTGGTTGTGCATGCTACCCACATCTTAGACCTTACTCTAATCATAAGCTGGATCACAGAACTAAGGAGTGTATTTTCTTAGGTTACTCCCCTAGTTCAAAAGGATACTTGTGTTTTGACCCTTCTTCTCACCACATATACACCTCTAGGCATGTCATGTTCAATGAAACAAAGTTTCCTTCATCCAAACCTAAAATCTCTGTCAGCCAGTCCTTCTCACCAGCTTCTACTACTTCACATGTTCTCTGGTTATCCAATCTCCTCTATCTTCATGCATCAAATCAACCCTCCTTATTAGGCCCATATAATTCTCACATCACTTCCTCACCACCTGCTACCATTGATTCTATTGCCACTGAAGTTCATGCACCTGCTACCATTGATTCTAATGTAACTGATGCTCCTATACCTTCTCATCATATAAACACTCCACACTCTGACCCTACACCACCTAATCTTTCACATTCCACCACTTCCTCCACTGATTCAGTTATCCCTATCCCTACATCCACTGCTACTGTCCACCATCCAATGCAGACCAGGTCCAAGAGTGGTATTGTTAAACCCAATCCTAAACTTTGTTATAAGGCTGTACTGGATTACTCACTCACTGAACCACCCTCCTACAAGCTTGCTTCCAAGTATCCAGTGTGGTGTGAAGCCATGGATGCAGAATTCCAAGCTTTACAAAGGCAACAAACCTGGTCTTTGGTTCCTGCTCCTCCTCATGCCAACCTAGTTGGCTGTAAGTGGGTGTTTAAGATCAAGCTTCATAGTAATGGTACTATTGCTCGCTACAAGGCCAGGCTTGTTGCAAAGGGATTTCACCAACAAGCTGGTATTGATTACTCAGAAACCTTCAGTCCAGTGGTCAAGCCAGCAACTGTCAGACTTGTCCTTGCCATTGCTGTTAGTTGTAATTGGACTTTAAAACAGCTGGATGTATCCAATGCTTTTCTTCATGGTCACCTCAAGGAGGAAGTATACATGCAGCAACCTCCAGGCTATGTTGATCCAACTCATCCTGATTATGTTTGCAGGTTACACAAGTCACTTTATGGACTCAAACAAGCACCACGGGCTTGGTTTGAGAGGTTCACCTTTCACCTAGTCCATCTAGGATTCCAAGCTTCCTTTGCTGACAGTTCTTTATTCATCTTTCAATCCAAGAGTTCTATCATCTATCTTCTCCTTTATGTAGATGATATTATCCTCACAGGGAATAATTCCAAGCATGTTTCTTCACTTGTTGCTGCTCTAAGTTCTGTTTTTGACATTAAGGATCTTGGGAACCTTAATTACTTCTTGGGTGTCCAGATTTCCAGAACTTCATTTGGTCTTCATCTCACACAGTCCAAATATGCTTCAGATGTTCTTCATCGTTTTCACATGGAAAATTCCAAACCAACCAAGACTCCTTGCTGCCCTTCTATTCGTTTGCTCCCTCATGATGGCATTGCTCTTTCTGACCCAACTGAATATAGGAGCATGGTTGGGGCTCTGCAATATTTGACTTTCACTCGTCCAGACCTGGCTTTTAGCGTGCATCAACTATGTCAATTCATGAGCAATCCCACAACTATACATCTTGAAGCTGCTAAGAGAGTTCTCAGATATCTTCGTGGCACTCTTTATCATGGCATTTCCTTCTCCCCTGGTCCTTTAACTCTCACAGCCTTCTCAGACGCAGACTGGGCTGGAGATCCATTTGACCGTCGTTCTACCACAGGCCTTCTCGTGTTTCTTGGTCCTTCTCCCATTTCTTGGTCTTCCAAGAAACAGCCCACTGTTGCTCGTTCTTCTACGGAGGCAGAATATCGTGCCTTGGCTACTACTGCTGCAGAAATGTCTTGGCTACGAATTCTTTTCCAGGAATTGAGAATTTTTCTCTCCCATGTCCCTGTCATTTGGTGTGACAATGCTTCTGCCATTGCTCTCTCTGCCAACCCTGTATTCCATTCTCGCACTAAGCACATCGAAGTTGACTACCACTATATTCGTGAGAAGGTGCTGCGCCGTGACTTGTGTGTGCGATTTGTTTCTGGGAAGGACAACCTCTCTGATATTTTCACCAAACCATTGCCTTCTCCTTCATTTCTTCTTCAACGGCGCAAACTTCTGTTGGATACCTCCCCCAAAAGTTTGAAGGGGGATGTTAACAATCATGGAGTTTCTACTTCAGTGAAGATACAAGAAATTGAAAATGGTTGATTCAAGATTCAATCTCAAACCCTGGTGTAAATTGTACTGAAGGCGTGAGGTTGAAGAAGACCAGATTTGGGGATGACCGTTGGAGTTGAAACGCACAGTTTCACTAAACCAAGAACGCACCGTTTCGTATGTGTTGATATTCAAACTTCAGTAAGTGGAACGACGTCGTCTGAGAGCTGGGATTAATTCAACCGTATTTGGCGCCAAGATATGAATCAGTTCCAGCAGTTAGTTACTTACCTGAATTCACGGAACTGATCCATTCTGTTAGAACTAATTCTGTTATTCCATAGCTTAGTCATATTATGATTATAAATAGAGGATTGTAATCACAGATTATGTATTGAAGAATATAATTCAGTTTCTAATCTTTTCTTTCTCTCTTTTCTCTCTTCTCTGTTACTCTTTTCTTTTCTGTGTTTTCTCTTTACACAAACAATCTTTAATCTCGGTTCAATCACATTTGAACACTGAGATTGATCTTCTTACTTCTTTGAGAAAATCTTCAGGATCAACCAGGCACTAAGTCATAATCAAGTTCTTCTCACTACACATAATATTATGTTGCACATTTGATATGTGAATTGATTAGAAAAAGGGAATATGCAAATGTTGTGGCAGGCTGAAACCCTACTTGAAAACTTGATAGTAAGATATGTGTATGCAATCACTAATAAAAATTAAAAACTACCACATCATAAATTAGCTCAACAGGGAATAGTGAAGTTTCTAACATGTGCAAACCTTAGATTTTGCAAGCCCCACCAAAAACACTTAATGAATTTTTGTGGAAAGTCTGTGGACTCTGCAACACCTGACTGAAGGGCTTCAAGATATATTCCAAAATCAAATAGTGTCGTATTTGGTGTTTTTATAGGGCAAAAATCATTTAGGAATGTGTAGTTTCCTAAACTGTGATCACAGTTTAAAGAACTGTGGACACATGTTGGATGATTTTCACAGGCTATGTCCCAACAAGCCATTTCTCTTTGAATTGAAAAGAAATACCAAAAGGCTCCCAATACCTATATGATCAGAAAGTAATTACACATCAGTAAATTTTCATAAATTAGGCATAAAGATATCCAAATCATTTTACTGGATAAACATTTTGTTTGTACATGCATAAGTTGAAGAAATTGAGAAGAAAAGGCATGTCTGAAAGTAAGGTCACATGACGTAACAATTTCTCGAGTTTCAATGAAATCATATAATTTTCTATCAAAAAAGAAGAAATCAGAATTTAATCAAACTTACATGGCTAGCAAGGATGTACAGAAAGAAGTTGAATAAACCTTTAACCCATGCAGGGGTTTTAGCAAACTTTCTGGCACTCCTCATAAGTTCCCTCCATGATAGGTAGATTCGAAGAACTCTTGGTACATATTGAAAGAGAAGAATAAAGTTCATCAACTTTCTTGTATTCAAATATTTTGCGCCTCTCTTTGAAAAGACAACTGAAACAACCACCTAACAAGATAAAGAACAATGTTAATTTTAAGAATATGATCATTATGAGTGTGAGCATAGCCAAATTTCTAAACATTAAGAATCTATTAATTCAATTGACATCTCATGATATTTCTAACAGAGATATTCAATGTTCAAATCTTTTGTTCCCAACTATCAAATTATTGGAAAAAGTGAGTCTTCCTTATGTACCTGTGGGATGGGAAGAATAACGAGAATGTCGATCAGGAAATATGGCCAGAAATACCTCCTAGCTATTGTCCTAGCATCTTTAACTAACAATGGTTTTCCAAGTTTCTGAGAGGCCTCATTTATAAAACCAGTGCGAAATTGCAAAATCATATGAACTATGTGAATGATATCGGAGATTGATCTCAAAACAATAGCTGTGGTCCTCAACTTTTTGTCTAACCTAACGCACTTGTTATCTTCACTGGTCACAGGAATGTAAAAGAACAAAGGATCCAGTGATACTGCAATCACACACAACACTACAAATATTTTGTTCCACCAACAAAGGAACAAATTCTGTGGGTGAAGAATTTTCAGTAATGCCTTTTCCTGTGAATGTAATCCATTTTTAGCGGGAAAGTGCTCCTCCTTAGTGTCTATCAGGCAATCCGGACTCCTACATAAAAAAGAAAAAGAAAATAACAGTGATATATAACTCAAGGCTCAAGCTCACAACTATTGTTTATATATCAAGTTTCGAATCCATTTTTCCCACTGTTATAACTATCGAATTATATATATATATATATATATATATCTCAAGAGGTGATGGAATGGAACTAACCTCCAACAAACGTAGTTTGGCGAGTTATTCATAACTAGAGTTTATGTATGATACAGAGCAATCAACTCTAAACTATTAGTAGGCCTGAAAGAACTTCTTTATGCACCACACAATTCAGAATATTGATACCAACTGGAGAGATTTAAAGATGTAGATAGCGTTTTTCATGTATCCAAGTGTGAAATGGCCGGGTGAACTGAACAGTGAACACCATATAAGACATTATATATCAAGAAGAAGAAAATTTCACAAGCATTAGAACCTGATAAACTATATGCGCAGGCTTATTTCTAGTCTGACTGAGCGAAAGAGACTAAGCTCGGTTTGGAACCAAACACAGCCTTAGTAAAAAAAAAAAAAAAAAAAAACTGAGAGAGGAAATTTATAAACAAGGACGACTCTTACTGTTCTCATAAATAGTTTTTAGTAATGCAACCACTTAACAATAGTCTATCCTATAGTCTTTCTTTATATGATAGTATTGTTTTTCTTACTTAGCGAACTTATCTAAGCCAGCTAGACATGACTTTGCAAAGTCCATGCAAAATAAAAATAGCAAGAAATATATATATATATATATATTGATAAATAAGGGTATCCAGACCTCTTTAAATATTTAACTAGTCCCTTAGACATGTGTAATTCTCCCGTCTCACACTCCGGATTATTATAGTCAACTTGCAAATTGACTATAATTAACCTCGACATTGCAATTGCAAGTGGGAACTCAAGATATAAAAAGCAAGAAAACGAAAAGATAAAAGATACGTATAAAAGCTTGAGATTCCTGGTTGACCTTAAAACATTCATGTTATTAAGATTGCATGTGACTATCCAAGTTCAATCACTCTCCACGAGATCATTTTATTACTGGTAACTTGGTAAGATTGTATTGTTTGTCCGGGAGTTCCGGCAGCCAACTTGTTTTAGAAATAACAATCAATTTCTCTTCATTTGTAAAGAATGACCGACAAGTAAACAAAATTATTTTTTTGTCATTTTTTTATAACAACGAGGTAAACCATGAGTTCTTCATGGGAAATATTGTATAACGATTTACATAAACTCCAAATCTCTTCGTATCAAGGACATGAGTCTCGAGAACCGTACTCGTAGTAATTAAATCCATATATTTTAGCATTCTTCTTGTTCCTTCTGGGGGAGGTGGAATTTTTCGAACATTTCATGCAACTCAGACGTCTTAAATAAAGTTCTATTTTTACCAAATTGATCGAAGTTATATTGAGTTTGTATATTTATTTTCAGACATTAAAATAAACTAGTTACGAACCTGCGCGTTGCGCGTAATAATATTTTAGAATGATTTCATTAAATTTATTTTTTACAGTTTGGACTAATTTAATAAATAGTAATATATTTCATAATCATATTTTCATTTATTATAGGAACAATCACAAATGTAATATATATAATTTTAATCGTACCAAAATGAAAACAATACAATTCTTCTCAAGAATTCAAAAGTTAGTACAAATATTAATTTGTTAATAAAATTTATTTATAACATTTTGTGTATCATTAAAAAGTATATAAAATTTGGTTTTTTTTTTTTTTAGTTTTAAATTTTTTAAAAAAAATCTAATTGTATCTACCGTACAATTAAAAACACCAAAAAATGTATTAAAAAAAAAATCAACAAAAACTACAATTCAAAAAAGAAGGGAAAAATAAAAATCACATCAAAGTCAAACTTCTTCCGAATATGTAAAACATTTCAAACGTGATGTGATCAAACCAAATATTCAATGCATAATCAAATTCAAATTTTTAAAAAAGATTTTGAAGTGACGCAATAAAAATATGTCATTATTCCCAAGAAAAAAAGTGTTGGTTATAACTTTATATAATGATTGTAACCAAGAGTACAAAGGGAAAATTTAGAGATTATTTATTTATTTATTTATTTTGTAAAAATAAAAAGTACTGTGTTAATACTATCATAATCTAATCTAACGTATGAAAAATGAATAGATAAATAAATAATTTTAAATACAAAATTAAATTTGTTTTCTTAAAAATCTCAAAGAATACACAGATGAGATAAGGAATATGAGCAATACAAAATATTCATAAATGATTAAAACAATTACTCAAGCATCTAAAAATATTATATAATTAATAAAGACATAACAATTTGCTGCTAATTTGTTAAAAAAATATTTACAAATAGTGAAAGGAAACTGCACAAATATCATTTTCTTCAGTTGCATTAATTGTTCTTCATCGTATTGTCTAGACTATTTTGCTGTTTTCGAAATAAACTAAAACTTGATAACAACACAAAATATGGACATATTAATATATTATAATACGATTTTTCCCTAAATCTAGTCAACAACGTCAAAACTATTTTGTGTTATAAATAAAATGATAAAAAAAAAAAATACTTGCATCAGGTAACACATATAAATTAGTCAATAATAAGATAATGGAAGTACAAACCTCATAAAAAAATCCAACAAAAAAATGAAAAAAAAATGAGAGAGGGTGAGAAATAACCATTTTGTGTGGGAAAATACGCATAAAATGAGAAAGAGTGAAAAATTTATAAGGGGATGAGAATAGGAAGAGCCAAAATAAAGAAAGATAAAGGAACAAAATTATATGTAAAGTTAAAACCGTCTAAGAGGAATATGTACAGACAATACTTAGTTATAACATCAAAATTAAAGTAAGTGAATATGTAAAGTTAAAACCACCTAAGATGAATTTGTAATGCCAATGTATTTATATATTTAATATTGTCAAAAAAATTAAAGGTAAAAAATAAATATGAAAAGCAATAATGATGTGATAATGACATGGAGGATGAGGTGACTTAATAAGAGCATAGCAACAATAAATGCTACGCTTTAGTTTTTAGATATACTAGTTGCTATCCTGTGCGATGCATGAAATAGTTAAATAAAAATTAAAAGTACTTATTTTGCTTAAAGGTTTATGACTTAACTTTAAAAAATGTATAACTTGAAAATGAATGAAAATAAGTAATTTTTTGTTCAATATATTGGTTTAGAAAAATTATTTTTCTTTTATATCATTGATTTCACATAACATATTTTGGCGTAAGCTATTCTATGGTGATAACTTCACATAATACTCAACTGCAATTAAATCTACTATCCACCACCAATCTATTTATGTTATCTTGATAGTAGATCTACAAATTGCATTCTCATATGCTTAGAGCTTACTACATCATTATTATTATTTATATATTGTAAGGACTCAATCCAATTTGAATTGAGGGTTGGGTTTCAGCCCAATAAGGCCAAACAATACATTTATAGAGAGTGGGCTGACAGGCTTAGGTGCTGGCCGTTGATCACCATGCCCAAACTTATCTCAAAAAATGGCTAAGTGTTTTCTTACAAATGGGGGAATGCTCCTCGGACTGTGGCCGAGGAGGCCTCCCTTTCCCCCCCCCCCCTCTCTTTGGCGTTACTAGCTCTTCTTTTATAGTTTTCATCTCCCTATCTCCTGCTTCCATCTGTTGATTGTCTATTCGCTCCTCTTCTGGTTGTCCGTCCCATCAGAGGCCTTATCGGTACTCAAGTGGCTCGCTCTAACCAACGTTATCCTGCCAAAGGGTTACCTCCCCATTAATGCGGCCAGGGGGGTTAGTTGAGTGCATTCAATGCGATAGTGACAGCTTACTTTGGGGTTAACTTCTCCCCCAAAACCACCCTTGTCAGGCCGAGGACAAGATATCCTCGGCATGGACTTAGGAAAAAAGGCTTCCCTTTTCTCCTCAGAAATAGCTTACCCTCCTCGGCATGGGCCTTGGGCTTGCTATATGATGGGCCGAGGTTATCAGGCCCACGGACCCCACAATAGCCCCTCAAAACTCTGCTGCACGTTCCCTCGAACGGGGAGGAGGGTTTTGATACATGCGGATCCACTGGACGAATGGCTTTGCTTTAGTTTATACTGATGCTGGCGGCTTCTTGACTGCCAGATGCGCGTTTTTAGCATTTCGAGAATTAATGGGTGCCCACATTAAATTTTTGGCGGCACCACGTTTCCCATTTTCAGCAGCATGATCTTCTGTCTTTATGAGCGAGCGGTTTCATTTGGGGAAATTAAGGGAGAGTATAAATACCTGTTTGGCTTGCCTGGTTTCATCATTTTCGCGCTTATCATTATTGACGCATATAGTTTGAACTTGGTTCGACTTGCACACTATCTGAAGAGTATCGTCATACTTCTGTAAGTTTTCTTTTTCTAGTGACCCCAAATTTCCTTGATTTCATTCTTCCTTTTCTCTTTTAGAGCTTTTAGTTGTCTTTGGGGAATGGGTAAGTTTAAGAAGTTGGTCGAGTCCGAGGAGATGATGAACAAATTCATTGTTGACTATGGAATACCCAATAATGTAAATTTGAAGTACTGTGAAGAAGGGGAGTGGTACCTTAGGAGGAGAGAGGGTGAGGTCGTAATCCCAATAGTTGCCTTTGTAGAAGGAGGGATGAGAATCCCTATGAGGCCGGTGACCCTCAATTACCTTAGGCATTTCCGCCTGGCTCCTACTCAATGTGCTGTGAATGTGTTTAGGATACTAGGGTGTGTAGATACCCTGAATGAGAAAATGGGGCTGAGACTGACTCACCATGATGTGAATTGATGTTATAACTTTCATCACCTGAGGAGTAAGACATATTATATGAAGACAAGGGACGATAGGGTTCGTCTTATCCAGTGTCTTCCTGATTCTAATAAAGGGTTGAACCAAGACTTCCTCATAGTGTCGGGAGAGTGGCACGACGGCTTTCACTGCCCAACTGTAGAGGGGGAGCCAGGTAGGGCATCCGATGTACAAAATAATCTAGGTCTCAGCACCTTCAAGTTTTACGTCTGTATATCTGATTTGGTTGACTAACCATAGGAGTTTTGTTTTTCTTTTCGCAGATCCGCACGCCTTTGCACGTCACTTCCACCTAGTTAATAAGGCGGATTTGGAAACCGTTCTCAGGTCGGACCTTTTTTTGAACGAGCCTGACAACCAAGTCAGGGCTGCTCATAAAATCCTCGGGTGTGACCCAGCTCAGACGTCATTCCCTGTTCCGCAGCACGTAATTAGAGCTCGTGATCCTCGGCTTACGCAGATTACCGTGGTGGAGAGCGGTTTTTCTTTTACTGGGGGATCTTACATACCTGAAGGTATTCCGCTGTCAGGTCCTTCTTCATCCCGGCAAGTAACGGTGGCCGAGAGAGGACCATCTAAGAAAGCAAAGGAGGTGGTTGAATTGAGTTCCTCCGAGGACGAGTATAGTGTATTTAACCTAGCTGATCAGCTCGAGGATCCTCCTGGTGACCTAGGGGATCCTCACTTATCCGAAGCCGATCTCCAGTCCTTAAGAGTTGGTACCCAGGCCGAGATGGGTTTAAAGAGGCAGCCCCAGACAAGTCTTCTTGACCTGCTCGAAGGCTGTTCCAAGAAGGATGTATCAGGGGAGTTACAGTCCCAGCCCCCAACATCTCAGCCCCAGATTTCAACCATGCAGACCAGGTCGTCCTCCACCCCTATAGTAGCTGCCCCTTCTACTGAGTCTCCTGATCCGAAAAGGAAAAGACTTTCTAAGGGTAAGGATCCAGTGGATGGGAGCAAATCTCATTCTTCGCCCGAGGAGGGTAGAACTCGTAGACCCCCAAAGCAGTTGAAGCTCGGTGATCAAAAGAAGGGCAAGAAGGTCATCCAGCAGCCCCAGGCTCAAGCATGGCTGCCTGCTGCCATGCTTCATGACCAGCCCTTAATGGACAACGCGTCGATACGAGAGTCTCAAGGAGACGAGGGGGCTCTCGTAGCCGAGGCCTTAGAGAAATCTCTTCTTCTTCCCGTTGATATGGCTGAGTTAGAGAAGATGAGTGGGGTAGAGGTTGTCCTCGACCTTAAGAAATATCTGGGCATGGTAGGTCCTTTGGCAACCATTCTTTGTACTAGAAATTTTTGTTGCTTAGTACTTTTCTTTCTCTTCATAAAGCTACTTGCTTTTGCTGGCAGGCTATCCAGGCCCTTTTTAGGTTGGGCGAAGAGGTTGATGACCATAGCCAGGCCTTAGCGCAGGAGCGCAATAAATTCTTAGAAGCGGCTAAAACTCTTAAGAGATCTGAGGCCGACCTGAAAAAGGCGACCGAGGATCTGGCAGAAATGGCGAAAGCCAAGGACACTGCTGTTTCTGACCTAGCCGTGGTCAGGAAGCAAGCTGAGGATCAAACTGTCCACTTGCAAGAGGTTGAAAGTCAATTACAGAAGGCCAAAGAGGACATTTCCTGCATGAGGGGAAGTTTGACCAAAGCCATCCACGACAAAGGTGTTGCCGAGTATGCTAGAGACGAGGCTATAAGAGTCAGAGACGAGACAATTTTTGCTAAAACGGACGCTGAGCGCTCTGTGGAAGAGGCAAAAGAAGAGGCTTTCACAGAAGGGGTGGCTAAGACTGAAGCCACCTTTCGGGCTCAAGTTCCTGCTGTGTGCAGGCATTATTGCTCTCAAACCTAGCATGAGGCCCTCAACCAAGCAGGGATTGATGCTTCGTCTGATCTTAGAAGGGAAGACAGGGTATATTACCCTACTGCCATTCGCGAGATTGTGCCTGCTGCTCCTGAGGAGGAGTCTTCCTTACCATTGGTTGAAAGTCAAGACAAGACCGCCGAGGATGCTCCGTTAACTGGTCAACCATCCGAGGAGGTCGAGCCCCAGATAGCGTTGGGGGAAGTCGTAACCGAGGGTCAGGAAAGACCTCAAGACATGGCCAGTCCTCCGACGGACTTTCAGAGATCTAGCTCTTGAGCTTTGGCCTTAGCCTCTTGATTTACCTACCGAGTTTGAAGGAATCAGTATACGGCCTAGGATAGCTTTGTTTATTTTTTTTTTCTTTGAGATTATCTCATTTCCTGCTTCAGTGGCATTGTAAGAGAGTCGTGTACTTTCTTTTTGAATCGAATACTTGAGATTTTGCTTTCGTTTAATGATACTTTATTTTGTTTGCTTTGCTATTGTATTCTACTCAATGTTTGTATTCCATTTTGGAGTTGGCATCATGGGACCATCTATTATCATCCAAATATAAATCGAAGGATTGTACTATAGCCTGACATTGAGTAACGCTTTGGCTTTTCTCAGAGCAATTATTTTCTTTATGGGTTTGAGTTCGAAGACCATATAATACCCTGGTAATGCACAATACTTATTTAGTTTCCTATAGGTTTGGGTCCGAGGACCATGTAATACCTTGGCTCTGCCCACCACTTCAATTTTTTGTAAATATATAATTGGCGTGTGTGGTTTTACCATAGGTTTGGGTCCGAGGACCATGCAATACCTTGGCTCTGTCCACCACTTCAATTTTTTGTAAATATATCATTGGCGTGTGTGGTTTTACCATAGGTTTGGGTCCGAGGACCATGCAATACCTTGGATCTGTCCACCACTTCAATTTTTTGTAAATATATCATTGGCGTGTGTGGTTTTACCATAGGTTTGGGTCCGAGGACCATGCAATACCTTGGCTCTGTCCACCACTTCAATTTTTTGTAAATAATATATCATTGGCGTGTGTGGTTTTACCATAGGTTTGGGTCCGAGGACCATGCAATACCTTGGCTCTGTCCACCACTTCAATTTTTTGTAAATATATCATTGGCGTGTGTGGTTTTACCATAGGTTTGGATCCGAGGACCATGCAATACCTTGGCTCTGTCCACCACTTCAATTTTTTGTATGTATTAGATATAATCGGTGTGTGTAGTTTTACCATAGGCTTGAGTCCGAGGACCATGCAATACCTTGGCTCTGTCTACCACTTCAATTTTTCCTGTAAGCACCTAGTTTCCCCATAGGCAATGCCTTGGTTCTGTCTAGTACTCAGGTATAATGGTGTGTGTAGTTTTACCATAGGTTTGGGTCCGAGGACCATGCAATACCTTGGTTCTGTCTACCACTTCAATTTTTTGTAAGCACCTAGTTTCCCCATAGGCAATGCCATGGTTCTGTCTAGTACTCAAGTATAATGGTGTGTGTAGTTTTACCATAGGTTTGGGTCCGAGGACCATGCAATACCTTGGCTCTGTCTACCACTTCAATTTTTTTTTGTATGTATTAGATATAATCGGTGTGTGTAGTTTTACCATAGGCTTGAGTCCGAGGACCATGCAATACCTTGGTTCTGTCTACCACTTCAATTTTTCCTGTAAGCACCTAGTTTCCCCATAGGCAATGCCTTGGTTCTGTCTAGTACTCAGGTATAATGGTGTGTGTAGTTTTACCATAGGTTTGGGTCCGAGGACCATGCAATACCTTGGTTCTGTCTACCACTTCAATTTTTTGTAAGCACCTAGTTTCCCCATAGGCAATGCCATGGTTCTGTCTAGTACTCAAGTATAATGGTGTGTGTAGTTTTACCATAGGTTTGGGTCCGAGGACCATGCAATACCTTGGCTCTGTCTACCACTTCAATTTTTTTTGTATGTATTAGATATAATCGGTGTGTGTAGTTTTACCATAGGCTTGAGTCCGAGGACCATGCAATACCTTGGTTCTGTCTACCACTTCAATTTTTCCTGTAAGCACCTAGTTTCCCCATAGGCAATGCCTTGGTTCTGTCTAGTACTCAGGTATAATGGTGTGTGTAGTTTTACCATAGGTTTGGGTCCGAGGACCATGCAATACCTTGGTTCTGTCTACCACTTCAATTTTTTGTATATAGGGGTTTGCCCTCAGATTGCTTTACTGGAGATGATTATCCTTTACGTCAAATTATGATCTTTACACGTGGCATACGATCTCTCCTCTAACTCGAGGCCCAATCTTTTTCATTTAAGAAACGCCCCCTGTCTGTTCGTATTCCGCGCTTAACGCTCCGGTGCGCGAAACGCGCCTTCATTAATGCCCTCGTAAATTGACACGAGTCCAACCGTCCGTGGCCTCCTTGGAAATTGGGGGCTTCATTACTGATCCACCTGATAATACCCTTTTCGAATTCTGCATGAATTAATTCTCACCAAACTCCCATCCCTTATATAAAGTAAGCAGATGGTTACTCCCCAACTCATGAACCTCTCAACACAAACAGAACAAAACACTCTCTTCCATCTTCCCACAGCCTTTCAATAACCCCGCTGGAATTGTTACCGGGACTGACAAAAACCGGTATGGCCGCAGCCCCCACTGGGCTTTCGGCGCGGCAGAGTCTGGGCGTAACCCTGATGGTGCCCTTCGAGGTATCCCAGAGGGATGTTGTTAGAGAACCTCACGTCTTTCCTCGGAGCACACCCCCGACGAGGAAGGCGCATGAATTCACCTCATGGGCGGTGCTCGAGTGTTGCCGTCTCCAATGGCCAACACTCGAGAGGAATGGAGAGAATCGAGGGAACATCATGGGGGAGGGTACCCCCGAGCCCCTGCGTCTGCTCCTCTCTTTGTTCCAGCTCTGCCCAGCCGAGGAGGGAGTGGTTGGGAGCCTGAGGGCATGTCTGTCCTTCACCTCCTCCACCGTGTGTCAAGCTCTCCCATTCTTTTGATGCCAATAAAGGCACGAGTTGACACTTCCCTCAGGCTAGTTTTCCCTTGGGGCGGCTTCACCTGGGCCTCTGATTGTAGGAGTAGCTAGGACTAGCAGGTGGCTATTAGCTAGTAAATTTTCTTGTAACACAGGCCTACCTGAGCCTCTGATTGTAATATGTAATTTTTATGTTTGAATTAATAATATCAAGATCTTTTGTTTTTCTCTTTCGTTCGTCGTTTTTTTTTTTTTTTTTTTTTTGTTTTTTTGTTTTTTTTTTTGTGTACAATAAATACTTAAAATTTAGAACTCTTATCTTATTCAATCTACTGCAAAACAAATACTTATAACTTGGAACATTATCTTTTTCAATCTACCGTAAAACAGACACTTAGAACTTAGAACTTTATCTTATTCAATCTACTGTAAAACAAATACTTATAACTTGGAACATTTACCTGGTGCACCGGCCAGCACTCTAATCCTCCCCACAGACGGCGCCAATTGTAAGGACTCAATCCAATTTGAATTGAGGGTTGGGTTTCAGCCCAATAAGCCCAAACAATACATTTATAGAGAGTGGGCTGACAGGTTTAGGTGCTGGCCGTTGATCACCATGCCCAAACTTATCTCAAAAAATGGCTAAGTGTTTTCTTACAAATGGGGGAATGCTCCTCGGACTGTGGCCGAGGAGGCCTCCCTTTTTTCCCCCCCCCTCTCTTTGGCGTTACTAGCTCTTCTTTTATAGTTTTCATCTCCCTATCTCCTGCTTCCATCTGTTGATTGTCTATTCGCTCCTCTTCTGGTTGTCCGTCCCATCAGAGGCCTTATCGGTACTCAAGTGGCTCGCTCTAACCAACGTTATCCTGCCAAAGGGTTACCTCCCCATTAATGCGGCCAGGGGGGTTAGTTGAGTGCATTCAATGTGATAGTGACAGCTTACTTTGGGGTTAACTTCTCCCCCAAAACCACCCTTGTCAGGCCGAGGACAAGATATCCTCGGCATGGACTTAGGAAAAAAGGCTTCCCTTTTCTCCTCAGAAATAGCTTGCCCTCCTCGGCATGGGCCTTGGGCTTGCTATATGATGGGCCGAGGTTATCAGGCCCACGGACCCCACATATATAATATAAAACCAAAATTTTTGACTTTTTGAGTGACTTACGTTAGAATTAGGATTAAAAAAATAATTATAATTTTTTTTAATTATACCGCACATTAGAATTTTTTTTTTTTTAAATGACTACTTTAGGTTTCAAAAAGAAGAAGAAGAAGAAGAAGAAGAAGAAGAAGAAAAACTCACGTAAAATAAAATAAAAAATTTAGGATTAAGAAAGAAAGAGAGAGAGACTCATGTTAGGATTCTCTTACTATTTAATTTAAAAAAAGACCACACATTAGAATATAGTTTTTTAAAGGACTCACTTTAGGTTTCAAAAAAAAAAAAAAAAGACTCACATAGAAAAAAATTTTAGGATTAAGGAAAAAGAGAGAAAGACCCATGTTAGGACTCTCTCACTATTTGATTTAAAAAATTAAAAAAAATTATAAATTAAAATAATGATGTGAAAAATTGTGGGAGTTTCAGAGGTTTCGGTTATATATATATATATATATATATATATATATATATATATATAGATATAAATTAATATTGTCAAAAAAATTAAAGGTAAAAAATAAATATGAAAAACAATAATGATGTGGTAATAACGTGGAGGATGAGGTAGCTTAATAGGAACGTAGCAATAATAAATACTACGCTTTAGTTTTTAGATATAAATAAATATAGATTTCACAAATTTATTGTTAAACCTTATGTTCTTGAACCATTTTGACTAAATTTAATGGAGGTTGACAAAGTTGGGTTAACCAAAAATCTGATATCAAAGTAAATATGGTTCCTTATAAAAATATAAGAAATTTTTTCCTTTTATTTAATTGAGGCAAGTTTTAACCTTGAATCAAGCTGTGAGATTAACAGAATATTATAATTATCTCAAAAAAGAAGAAACAAGTGTTTCACCTTAAATCCAATGAGATATGAAAAATTGAAAATACTGTAATTAATTTTTCAATTCACAATTATATAAGAACAAGTAACTTAGTATCATGTAGAATTTTCGAGGCATATTTGAATTGAGACAAATAAATCCAATGTTTAGAGCAATGGTGTTTGGTAGAAAAGTTTGAATAATATTGTTTCGGTATTTTAACATACGCGTGGATGAAAAAGTGTGTTAGTGTGTTTAAAATACTCAAAATGTGTGGCTTGAAATGGCCTACCAACCCGGCCAGTGCTTAGTAAATATTTCTGCCACGTGTTGAATCTTAACCGAATCTAGCACACGCTCTACTCACTCTCATCCCCTCTTCTTATTCGTATCACAACTATAATAGTTTTCCCTCTCACTTTCTCGAGAAACAAACAGGCACCTCAGCTTCACAACCCCACTTTCTTGTTCACCCAAAAATTCTCCTAAGGTACACATTTCCGTCTCTCTAAACGTGAACCGTAAAAACTTTCGCGGAAATTTTTTTTTTTGGGAGTCAAAACAAACAGAGATTTTCTAAATTTTCTGAATTTTGAAGTTAAAGTTGGTTTCTTTTAATTTCATTTGTTTGTGCTTTATGATAAGATTATCATTACAAATCTCTCCTTCTATCACATTTCTTTTTCGCTCCAAATCACTATTTTTTTTTTCTAATCAAGTTTTTACCTTGTTTATTTCAATACTATAATGGTGTATGATTTTGATTGTTTTAGGTGGTCTTGCAAGTCCACGATTTGTGCGTGTGCGCTGATTTTGGCCGATATAGTCATATAGATGACGACGCTGGGTGCACTTTCAGCTTATGTAGTTGCTAACCAGGTGAGGTGAGTATCGGTAACCATGTAATTTTCTCATTCACCTTAATAATTCAATACAAATGAGAGTAATTTAATGCTTTATATGTGTATGTATGGATGTATGAATGTATTTGTAGCTAGCTACGCATGTTTATATAGAGTGATACGAAAGAAAGCAAGAAATAGACGGGTCTTTGATGGCGTTGAGCCATTGAGCGACAAGCTCATGCTGTCAAATAGTAACTCTTACGGCCCTTGTTTGATTGGATGCATGCTGTAGGAGGCATCCATTTGATTTCTTTTGTTGATTCTCTTCGTTTGTGAGTGCATTCTCTGAAAAAGGTTTGTGCACATTTTATCATGCGTCATTCTCTGTTCCTCTTCTAATAAAAAATTTTACTAATAAAAAAAAAAATATAGATTGATACAAAATGTTGTCAATTAGTTACATATTTTTTGGATGACTTGAGCAACCATGAATAAATGATTGTCACTTCTATTTGTTTTTAATTCGACTGCTTATATGAATTGAAGACCAATTATTTTCTTTAGTTTATGATGATGCATTGATGTAAAAAGGCTACTTGAACTGATGGAGATAGATCTTCGATGGTAATGATGTAACTTGTGATTCACTGGATGGTGATCTGTGTGTATCAGCTAGATTGAGCAACATTTGATTTGTTGATCCTTTTATGCATATTTTAGTAGATAGATACCTTTTTGTAAGTAGTGTAAATTGGAGTTATTGATTGCTTTAGCCTGCACCTTCCGGTGAACTTCTTGTTTCTTCTCCTTTTAAAGTTTGAAGTGCTTAAGAAGTGTACCATTTAAGTGTCATTTGAGCTTTGACTGTTTTATTGATTAAAGAAACCATCCAAGGCTAAATGAATTTTCTGGTCTGCAGGCAATTCAAACAGCTGATATCTTACAACTTCCAACCTCCAACTTGAGACGGGAGCTCCAACATCTGCCATGTAGATTTCATGTGAAACACAGCCAACTCATGTTTTTCAAATATTAGCCACACATGGAAGGAACCAAAAGCCAAGGATGTCAGCTTTTGCTGTTCCAGATGGAAATAAGAAGGCTGAAATGGGCAGTTCACGTGGTGCTTGTGATGTCTAAAAATAATAGGCGTTCCAAGGATCCAGATGTGGAAGCTGCTGCATCCAGTTCACAGTCACAAGCCAACTTTTGTCCAAATTCTGAGCAGCGAAGCCAAGGAACACTTCTTGACAAGCTAAAGGCATTTCACTTTCATGTATTAGCATCTGAGCAATGGAATGCTTCTCTACTTAAATTATGTCACAGGTACATATAGTGACTTTCCAGATACAGTTTATAAAGCCCCCCTCCTCCCCCACAACCCAACCCCACCCTACCACCACCCCCCCCCCCCCCCCCCCCCAAAAAAAAAAGAAAAAAAGGCAAATCTGTTATTCTGTTTAAGTTTTTGAGTAATATGTTGTCTGGCAGCTGATCCTATAATATGCCACCACTTTCCCAAAAATAAAAAAAGTTTTACAAATGATCCCATATATAAATGCACTGTGGCTAAAATTCAACCATAGATTGAGTACATCTCTAATGATGTCCCCATTCCCAGACCATTTCTTACTCCTGCAACTAAATAATTTAAGCAACCAAACTGATTGTTTGAATTTTATATTGATAGGAACATGTTCATTGATGTCATGATCGTCCCTGCAATAATAATTTTTTACTTATTTTTTGATAATGCTATGCAATATCAGGTTTAGTGTCTACATTTCAAATTTGGTAAAACTATTTTATTTTGTGAAGCACTAAATTGCTGAACAGGGTAAAAATTGTGCTATCTTTTTTGAAGTAAATCCACTTTTTTAGTCTTCTTGAAGTTTATTCTTCCCCCCTATACTCAAGTTGTTATATAGTAATCACATTCTAATCAATGAATACTTTGTCCTAGCAGAAATTACTTGGTAAGTGCAACAAACTTAGTACATTTTTTGGCACTGAAATGCCTTGATCTAGAGCAGCTTAATGAAGATCTTTCTTCTGTTGGTCTTTTGAATTTGGAGACTGTCAATTCTCATATCCTTGCAAGTCTTACTGCAGCCATCTGATTGCTAGATACTTTGAAATTAAACTCTTTGAACACGAAGGAGAATATTGGACCAGGAATTGAAACTCAAAATAGAATAGACCAACTAAAGAATGAGAAGTTCACAATACATACAATGAAGAAGGCATTCTCTGATGGGGAGTTACTCTTGGGTCCACTTCAACATGACAGAACTACTCATATTATGGTCACAGTTGGCCAAGAAGCCCTTGGGAGTGAAATGCTTATAACTGACCTTATCAAGATGGGGGCCTCCATTATACGGATTAATTGTGCAGATGGAAACCCAAGTGACTGGAGTGAGATAATCAGAAGAGTGAAAAGAAGTTCTCAGTTGCTGGAGAAACCATGTCGAATTCTCATGGATTTAGCTGGACCTAAGCTCCGAACGGGCAAACTGAAGCCAGGTGAATGTGTGATGAAAATATCGCCCAAGAAAAATGCTACTGGAAATGTGATCTTCCCTGCTCAAGTTTGGCTGTGTCATAAAGGAGCTGGTCCTCCTGCTCACTTCACTCCTGATGCAGTTCTTTTCATAGATGACCAAGAATTTCTCAGCAAGATCAAGGTAGGTGATACTGTGAGATTTCATGACATTAGAGGAAGAAAAAGGATGCTTAAGATTTGTAGGAGGCTGGATGTATTTTCTGGCACTGGGTATGTGGCTGAGTGTTCTAGGACTGCTTATGTTGAGTCGGGAACGGAATTGTATGTTAAGAGAAAATAATTGAAGTACCCAATTGGAAAAGTGGTGGATGTACCTTCCATAGAGCCATTTATAAGATTGAGAGTTGGAGACTTGTTAATTATATCACGAGATCGTTTGTGTGAACAAGATGAATTGCCTGGACCCACTAGTTCTGCTCCTACAATAGCTTGTTCTTCTGGCCTTCTATTTGATTCTGTCAAACCAGGAGATCCCATCGCTTTTGATGATGGAAAGATTTTGGGAGTAGTTCAAGGAACTAGTATCTCGGAGATTATCGTTTCAATCACTCATGCTGGTCCAAAAGGTACTAAACTTGGATCTGAAAAATCCATCAACATCCCAGAGAGCAATATATGGTTTGAAGGCCTAACTTCAAAGGATCTTATGGATCTTGATTTTGTTTGTGCTAATGCTGACATGGTTGGAGTTTCATTTGTCCGAGATGTTCATGATATAGTAGTTCTCCGCCAAGAATTAGAGAAGCGGAAACTTCAAAATCTAGGAGTTGTTCTAAAGATCGAGACAAAGAGTGCATTTGAGAAATTGCCTGTGATGTTGTTGGAGGCAATGAAGTCTTCAAATCCTCTAGGGGTGATGATCGCAAGAGGAGATCTTGCGGTGGAGTGTGGGTGGGAAAATTTGGCTGATGTGCAAGATGAAATTCTATGTCTGCAATGCTGCCCACATACCAGTCATTTGGGCAACTCAAGTGCTGGAGTCACTTGTCAAGTCTGGGATGCCTACCAGAGCTGAGCTAACTGATGTAGCCAATGGAAGGAGGTAAGATTCAATTTGTTACTTACTATTTCATTGATTGATTAATTACTTGTTTAAGTTGCATGAATATTATTAATTTTTTCCTTCGTGAATGCATGGTGTGTGTTGGTATTGTTATTTGTCACCTATACATGTATATGAATGAAGACATTTGCAACTTATTGTGACTGCCATTATTCTTCAATTCCATATCTTTGGTTTGATGATGAAATGTAGTTTTGATAGTTTCAAAGCATATGTCGCCATTCAAACTTTCAAGTCCAATAGCCCTATGAATCACCTACTCCTTATTTGAATTCCGGGAAGTAATTATTTCAATATGCTCATAGCAGTTTTCTGTGTAGTTTTTAAAGCCCTTTAATATTATATTTGTATGTGTGTGCGCATGCGTGCGTGCATGTGATTCTATTTTCTTTTCCCCTCTCCTTTTTGATGGGAAAATAAGCACATGAATGATAATTGCCAAGCAGGACTAATGGGTTTATGATTTGTTTACGCAGGGCAGGTTGCATCATGTTGATCAAAGGAAAACACATTGTAGAGGCTGTTAAATTCTTGGATGGCATCTTAGATGGAAGCTCCATAAAGATGTAAGCAGCACTTAAGCCTTTTGTACTCTTCTGCCACTTGTTTCAGTGCAAGCTCATCTGCTTATCATGTGAGGTATATAAATCTCCTTGTTTATGTGCAGCAAGAGGTTTCCATTTGAATTTAGGACATTAGAGGGGTTTCAATCTGTAAATACTTCCCACTTTCATCAAAGCAATCATTTAAATTTTTCACATTTTACTGCCGTGGTAATTTGAACCTGCATTCAGTGTGTGAAGATGAGGATCAATTCTGTGCTTGGTTTGATTCTGTATATAAAATTCCTTTACATTGGTATAGTTTCTGTGCTTTTAGTTTGGGTTGATTATCCATATGTTCAGAACATTTCTGATTATAGGCTGCCACTCCATATTGCTTTTTGGAAAATTAATTTAAGGCAATCCAAAGCTTTTGTGGCTAAAAGTAATCTTTCTTGTAGTGACTTGGACTTGGTCTGTCATCCAGTTAAGTAAGCTTAAGAAATAAGAATCTGTTGTCTAGCAATCTTGGATTATGTTGGTTGTTACATTGTGTTTCTCTCTTTGATGAGCTGCCCGATCCCATTTGTACACATATGAAGGCATCTACTGCAGCTTTGGTTTCATTCTCTGACAACCGTTTTAGAAGTTTCAAAGAGCAGCAAACAACATTGAAGGGGGAAAAAAAATCAAAATCTACATTTCACAAATAATTGACAGTATCAGCACTTACATTATTTAAGAAGTTTAATTTTTTGTTTCCTACTCTAGTCATTCACAGAAAACACTAGCAAGCCAATCACTGGAAAACCAGTAGTGTATTCAATTGTTAATCATTACAATTTACAAGGTTACGCACCAAAATAGAATAGTCAGAGCCCAGAGGGGCGTAGGATTTTTATTCAGCATGAAAGGGAATTAGTACCACATATTGAGGCGTAAGTGGTCTTACACAAACTTGGTGAGTTCCCGTCCCGTAAGCCACTGGGCAGACTTTATAAGCACATCTTCATGATGGCGGTGGCTTCGTTGCCAGGCACGATAGCGGGGGCTGCGGCGCCAGGCTGCTAGTATAGATGAAGCCGCCAAAGGTTTCCACCTCTCCAAGTTAGATCCAGTGATGTGGCTGAGCATCTTGCTAAGCTGCCACCAGTTTTGAGTGAGTATAGTCTTGAGGTCACTAGCCCTTAAAGCAAAAGCTTCCACTTTTGTATGGCATCTAACAGTCTTGGGCGAGATGGGGAGGTTGGATAGGTTGGTTAAGGAGAGCTCTTTGAAACCCCATTCTAGAATTTCTTCACCATAGAATTGACCTTTACCAAGACACTCACTTTTATTACCATCACTACTTGTATAGGTCCATGCAATGCCTTGCGTGACAAAGAGCATTGCATCGAGTGGTTCTCCCTCTCGAAAAATATAGCTGTGCTCACTGTGGTGCACTGGCTTGAGATGGTCGAGAAACACTTGCAAAAGTTGATTATTTATGTTTTGAAACCTGGGAACCTGGCTTAAACACATTCAACAAGAATAATGAGAAAAGTTTAAATATCAAATCCAAATGATTGATTATATAAGTTTAAACGGGAATTCAATATAAAGAACTAATTAATAAATTGTAAAGGCCAAGCTAGTAATATGACTGTCTTTGTAGAAACATGACACATTTTGTACTTCATTGAGTCAATATAGCCACATGAATAAGTTTAATTGGGAACCCAAGTCATTGCACTTAGCAATGGTTTCTCTGCATAAATCCAGTAATGCTCTCTCTCTCTCCCTCCCTCCCCTGATAGTGAACTCAAGATCTTAACCATCTGAACCAAAGGCATGAGTCAATTTTTTTATTATTCATATAATGCATGCTACTGAAGTCATTGAGGTTTGAACCATCAAAATAGGTACCTTGCAACAAGTTGTTGAGAAAGGTCAGCGTGCAGAGAGAATATCTAATTTGTAGAGAAATGGTGCAATTGCTCAACTTAGGGGAAAAAAGTTTCTTCTTTCTTTTCAAATTTAAAGTTTTGGGATCAATTTGGCAGATATTTGAGATAATAGGATTAGAAATTTGTTTTATCACTTAGAAGATTACATATTAATGCCAGGAATTGATCTATCACTTAAAATAAAAACAGAAGGTACATGCAAATCTCATAAAATGAACAGGAATATCATCGGGATTAACCCTTAGTCTCTGTTCATGATTTCATTTATTGATTCAGAAAATATATAGTCAAGAAAACAATTTCAGAGAAGCTGATTAACTTACTCTCTTTAGCATATCGAAGCACAGATGGCGCTTTATATTAGATTTCTTGCGAACATTAAGAAGCAGGCTTTCTACATTAGCATCTTTGTCACCTTCTAGTATGTCTTTTACACTCTGCATGATCTCTTCATTTATGTTCTGAGGGAGATCATTCCTTGAGATCCATAATTCTATATCTATTTCTTTCAATATCATCTTCCTTCTTATCTCCTCCGACCTTGTAGTTGCCAACTGCATATATGTCTGTTTCACAACAAAGTTCATTCAGACATCTAATCCTATATAATATAGGTATCATGAAAGCATTGTTTTTCTACATATCCAGAGTATCTCATCAAACCTTTAAAATTGATATTAGAATTAGAATCTATTAAAGACTTACTAATATTTAAACCTGTCATTTTTATATTAGCCCAAACCCATATTTGAGCTTAATCCCATTGTTATATATATATATATATATATATATATATATATATGTATGTATGTATCTATACAAGCGCATTTGGTTTGATTTTTGTTCAAATCTGGTCAAATTTTGTCAAAGTCATTTTTTTTTCCATGACATATTGTAGTTGTGTCCGATTTGAGTGAATGAGCTTAGTCAACGTGATTGAATAACTAGGAGCTGTAAATATTTGAAAAAAGGAAAAAAAAAAAAAAAAAAAAAAGAGGAGTGAAAAGAGAAGAATTGGATACTAACCTGCACATTTCCAATGAGATATAAAAATAGTAGCAAGCCAGCAACAGAAATAAAAATTGCGAAGCAGCCTTCCCAAATATAGTTACTTGTTTGGAGGTTTTGACCAAGAGAACTGCAAAAATAGCCCAACTAAATCAGAATCTAAAAACTTTTGGATGAAAAGACAAGATTTTTATTTATTTTATTATAAAGAAAATTTGCAGGTGTGATCACTACCCTGCACCACTTAAACTCCCGCATTGTGTATGACTTATGACGTGGGATCAACCAGGCACTAAGTCATAATCAAGTTCTTCTAACTACACATAATAATATGTTACACATTTGACATGTGAATTGATTAGAAAAAGGGGATATGCAAATGTTGAGGCAGACTGAAACCCTACTTGAAAACTTAATAGTAAGATATATGTATGCAATCACTAATAAAAATTAAAAACTACCACATCTTAAATTAGCTCAACAGGGAATAGTGAAATTTCTAACGTGCAATTGCAAACCTTAGATTTCGCAGGCCCCACCAAAAACACTGAAAGAGTTTTTGTGGAAAGTCTGTAGACTCTGCAACACCTGACTGAAGGGCATCAAGATATATTCCAAAATCAAATAGTGTCGTATTTGGTGTTTTTATAGGGCAAAAATCATCTAGGAATGTGTAGTTTCCTAAACTATGATCACAGTTTAAAGAACTGTGGACACATCTTGGATGATTTTCACAGGCTATGTCCCAACAAGCCATTTCTCTTTGAATTGAAAAGAAATACCAAAAGGCTCCCAACACCTATATGATCAGAAAGTAATTACACATCAGTAAATTTTCATAAATTAGGCATAAGGACATCCAAACCATTTTACTGGACAAGCATTTTGTTTGTACATGCATAGGTTGAAGAAATTGAGAGGAAAAGGCATGTCTAAAACTAAGGTCACATGATGTAATAATTTCTTGAGTTTGAATGAAATCATATGATTTTCTTAAAAAAAAAAAAAAAAAAAATCAGAATTTAATCAGACTTACATGGCTGGCAAGGATGTACAGAAAGAAATTGAATAAACCTTTAACCCATACAGCGGTTTTAGCGAACTTTCTGGCACTCCTCATAAGTTCCCTCCAGGATAGGTAGATTCGAAGAATTCTTGGCACATATTGAAAGAGAAGAATAGAGTTCATCAACTTTCTTGTATTCAAATATTTCGTGCCTCTCGCTGAAAAGATAACTGAAACAACCACCTGATAAGATAAAGGACAATGTTAATTTTAAGAATAAGATCATTATGAGTGTGAGCATAGCCAAATTTCTAAACATTAAGCATCTTATAATTCAATTGACATCTCATGATATTTCTAAGGAGATATTCAATGTTTGAATCTTTTGTTCCCAACTATCAAATTATCGGAAAAAGTAAGTCTTCCTTATGTACCTGTGGGATGGGAAGAATAACGAGAATGTCAATCAAGAAATATGGCCAGAAATACCTCCTAGCTATTTTCCTAGCATCTTTAACTAACACAGGTTTTCCAAATTTCCGAGAGGCCTTGTCTATAAAACCAGTGCGAAATTGCAAAATCATATGAACTATGTGAATGATATCGGTCATCGATCTCAAAACAATAGCTGCGGCCCTCAACTTTTTGTCTAACCTAATGCACTTGTTATCTTCATTGGTCACAGGAATGTAAAAGAACAAAGGATCCAATGATACTGCAATTACACACGACACTACAAATATTTTGTTCCACCAAAGAAGGAATGAATCCCGTGGGTGAAGAATTTTCAGTAATGCCTTTTCCTGGGAATGTAATCCATTATTAGCCGGAAAGTGCTCCTCCTTAGTTTCTATCAGGCAATCCGGACTCCTACATAAAAACAGAAGAAAAAACAGTAGTATATAACTCAAAGGCTCAAGCTCACAACTATTATTTATATATCAAGGTTCGAATCCCTTTTTCCCATTGTTATTATATATATATATATATATATATATATATATATCTCTATCAAGAGGTGATGGAATGGAACTAACCTCCAACAAACGTAGTTTGGTGAGTTATTCATAACTAGAGTTTATGTATGATACAGTGCAATCAGCTCTAAACCATTAGTAGGCCTGAATGAACTTCTTTATGCACCACAAACTTCGGAATATTGATACTAACTGGAGAGATTAGAGATGTAGATAGCAATTTTCATATATCCAAGTGCAAAATCGCCAGGTGAACTGAACACCATAAGACATTATCAAGAAGAAGAAAATTTCAGAAGCATTAGAATCAGTCAATCAGGACAAATTGTCCAAGAAAAAAAAACTTATAACTAAATTAAATATATTGAAAAATTACCAATCGTCTCAAAATCTCTAATACCATTATAAATTATCGATTATCCTAAAATTTTAAACTATTAAGAAATGATTAATTTGATCATTTAATCATAATTCTAACACACACACATATAAAATGAAACTGATAAAAGAGAAATGAAATTTTATGTAAATAGATTATAATATGCACTGTATGCAAATAGATAAAGTAGTGCCTTGCTTCACAAACTCAAGGAAGAAAAGAGGGCACACCATAGTGATGGTTGTAAACTTCAAGTTTGCAGCAATGGTGAAAATTTGTTCGATTTCTTTCATTAGTTTAATATAGATGTCGATAAAAAGCTCATTTGCAGAGAGTTCAAGAGGATTTTAGTAAGAAATTTATTTTTCAAAATTATAAGAACGGGTATACATTAATTAACCTCCCGAAATAGTACAATTGGCTGAGAATTATATTTCATAAATTCATTCTATAAATTCCATACCTACAGTGAGATATGATCCCCAAAACTCCACCTTAATATGGTGAAGAAATACAGCTACTACGTTACAAGTCCATTGGTTATACCTATTATAGATCGATTAAATTCCAATATCTTTACCTATTAAAGAGAAGAAATATTACAAGACGATAAGACCATTGATTATATTCCTTTTTTTCCTTATATCAATTTAAATGTCTTGCTTCTATTTTTTGAGATGAATATCTCCACTATTTTAAAGATATCAGGCACAGTGAATTGAAAAGCTTTACAAAAAAACATTTTTAGAATAATTAAGTAAAGAAACTCAATTTATTTGTTGACTTCTGTGAGTGCTAGACAGTTTACGCTCATATGGACCTATCACTTTTCGTCCATCACTCACAATTGCATAAATCGGCAAGTTATGACAAAAACAAACATTAAGAGTCGTCAATTACTCACAATTGCACAAATCAGCAAGGTGTGACAAAAGCAAACATTAGGAGAGAGAGAGGTGGTGTATCTACTTACAGTGAAGTTGAACCCTGTAGAACTCAGTCCAGTGGGCGTTTTACAAGGTCGAGCAAGACTTAAGAGACACGGAGGATTTACAGAACAAAAGCGTGGAAAACGTTGAGTTGGGATAGGATTTTTGATATGTGAGGAAAATACAAAACAGTTGCAATTATTTGGGTTCTCATAATTTGTTAGTGAAGTACTGACAGTCACATTGATCATGTCTTTTTCCTAATACTAGCTGTCAAGCTATGAACGGCAGAGGAAGACTTTTTTTCCCGAGTCAATTTAGCCACCCAACCACACAACCAGAATTAAATTCTTAAGATAATGTTTGGTTGAGTCTAAAGATATATAGAAAAGTAGAAGGGTAGAACAATATTAGAAGGATAAAAATTAAAAAAAAAAAAGGTAAGAGAACATAAAATATTTGTAATTACATGCAACTCCTCAAGAAACAAAAAATGAAAAAAGAAGTTTAGCCAAAAGTAATTGTAATTTGCTAATTGCTAACGAACTAAAATCTTAAATGATGATTGCCAATGACATGGAGGTCAAATGACCCCCTTTTTTTTTTTTTTTTTAATTAGAAAACAGCTTGGGCTCTATTTTAACCCTACTTTGCACTTTAGATTAAGCACCTTATGCAAGACATTTAGAGGCAAGAAATAAAGCTATACTTCAGCTAAAAAGATCTTACTTTTCGTTTCTTCATGATTCCATTCCGTGAGTACATAAGAGAGCATTCATGAGAAAATACTTCTAGTTTGTACCTATAAACATGATCAAAAGGTTAAAACCACATTGTCTATCAAATGTTCAAGAAGCCTCAGAGTAACCAAGAGATTGATTTGTCGATTGACGAATTGACTTGCAGCAATAAGTAACTTTGGAGGTAGAAGAAAGGAGTCTGTAGTTGTTAGTAAGAGTGAGGATCTTGGGTACTCAGTTTGACTAAGTATAAGAAAGTCACGTAAATGATGAGTAAACCACAACAATCTTGAACAATGTACTTGTTTTGTTGGTCTTTACCACGGATTGTCTTTATTGTTTGGTTTTCACTTTTCACTTCGTGAATAAATCATTGTCCCCGTGTAAATGTGTTGGTTATTTATTACTTCCAATATTTTTAGCATGCAAACCTCTTGATTTGAATCTTGACTAAATAACTACTTGGTTTAAGTCTTAAATTATTCATTAAAATTGGTAGTAAGCTATTGCAGGGGTCTAAACTCTAAATATCATTTTTCAAGAAGCATCTTGAGAAGTTGATATTAGTATGGCTTGAATCTCTTCACAAATAAGATTCTAATCTAACTCAATATGTTTGGTGTGCTCGTAAAAGATGAGATTAGCAGTAATGTGGGTGCCTTTGTTGTCATAGTAAAGTCGCATAGGGCCATTGTGGACGGTGCAAAGGTCGCTAATTTTTTGATGGAATTTTTTTATAAAAATTTTTAAATTTTTTTAATTTTATATGGAATCAAAGGTCACTAATTAGCAGCCGAAGCCTAATGAGTTTACAACTAGTGAAAGTCATGGTACAATATTGTTGGGAAAAAATTCTATATAACTGTGAATAAATTTCAGCAAGTACAACGGAAGTACAATTACATAATAACACAAAGATTTATGTAGAAACCATTTCTCCTTGAAGGAAAAAACCATAGGAAAAACTCCAAATAATTTTACTATATTAAGTAGAGATTACAACACGATACAATTTGAGCAAAAAAAAAAAAAAACTCTATTTTTCTTTTCACTCACTATGTATCTCTCACAATTTTCTCTTACTCTCTATTTTTCTCTTACTCACATGGTTCTTCAAAACTGCATTTAGTCCTCACTTTCTCTGAGACTTCACTCTTCACCCTTCTCCAAATGGCCGAATTGCCTTACTTTATATTTCTTCATCCTTTTCTTCTTTTCTTCCTTCATCGTGTCTCACAAGTTTAACATCACATCTTCATCTATGTGGGCTGGACATGTAGGTGTCGGCACCCAACAAATATTTGGCTTCAGCATATAAGCAATAGACAATAGTTTTCTTCTTGTTCTTCCTAGAGTTGGGAATGTTACTAAGGGATACACAATAGCCAGTGATAGATCAAAGAGTACTTGGACAAGTACCCTTATCAAAATCACAATAGGCTGCAAGATGGGTGGGAGTGAAACACAATATAATACCTTGGTTGGGAGCATACTTCAAATATGCCACATTAAGATGAGGCTTTCCTATCATGTAGAATTTCCAAGGCATATTTGCATTGAGACAAATAAATCCAATGTTTAGAGCAAGTAACTTCAATGCCTACTAAATATTTTAGAAGGCCAAACTATTTTACCTGGAAACTACTATGTAAAAAGCCTTCAAAGAATTGATGACACTGAGTGTCATTAACGGTTAAAAAGAATAATCAAAATGAGTTTCATTTTGATAGATGGTTGAGTTCCATTTAAGAAATAGATACTTCGGATTTTATTTTTTAAATTTTATCAATTTTAATGCATTACTTCAGTATTGAATCTTTAGTATAATTTCATTAATTATTGAATGATGAAAGTTTTTAAAATCTATGCTTTGGTCCTCAAAAAAATTAAACCCCTGTTCCATTATTGTCAAAAATATGAAGAGATTTTTTTTTTTTTTTTGAAAAATAATTACAACATCCTGCTCGAACCTTTTCCCTCTTAGACCCCTAAGCACTTTATACATAGGGAGGTGTCAATTCAACTACAAGACCTGTGGCAAGTATTGTTGGACGATATTGAAAAAAGTTTCTTATAAACAATTTATAAAAAAAGTGAAAAGGATATTTTTTCAATGTTTTTCTCTTTTATGGAATACGCGTGATATAATTATGTATGGGCAAAATTTAAGTACAGTACTTTAAGTGCAGGACCTTAAGTTCCCTTTTTAAAACTCTGACACGTGTCTCATTAACATTTTCATTAAACGGCGTTAGAGACCAACTATCTCCAGTTAGAAAATTCATCTGAAGCACAAACCAATTTGCACAGGACCTAGCATAACCCCATTGAATTATTGAAACCCAAACATAGACAGTACACCCATTAAATTATTGAAAGAAAATTTAGCATAGAAAAGATAGATCAAAGAGAGAGATTACAGGATCTAAGAGGGTTAGAGAGAGAGAATGAAGTGGAGATAGATCAAGATGAGAGCATGAAAGAGCAGCTGATCTGCCATGGTTAGCTCCCTCAAGCTTCTCTCTTAGCCTAGACCCAAAATAGAACAAATCGGTGAATAATAAAAAGGAGGAGAAAAAAAACATGAAAATAGTAAGATTAAACTAAGACCCATAATGCATTATTGAAAAAAGTTGAAAACTTTGATGGGTAAAAAGTACAAACTGAAGCTTCGTGGTGGATTTCTTCATAGGGTATGGGACAGGGAAGGTTAAAGAAATCAACTTTCTCTTCCTCTGTGGGCTTTGGATCCTCCTTATGCATGTGGGCTTTGGATCTTCCTTTCTCTGAATCTAGTGCTGCCATTGCTCAGTTGTGGTGATTTGGTTTGTAGAGAGAGAGCTTGAGAAGCCATCTGTGGTGGGTTGAAAGACCTTTGGCATTCTGCGTTTCTTTTTTTTTTTTTTTTTTTGAGATGCATTAAATTACGAAATACCAGCTAAATCAGCGTGGTATGAAGACAATACATCGGATGGAACATCTTCCATCCATATTACACAATTTGTAACTTTCCTAGCTAACTTAGCCAAATTGTGTGCAACTGTGTTGCCCTCTCTCTTAGTGTGAGAGTAGGACAATTTTAAAAAACCAGCAGATAACGTTAAAGAGTCCTGCAACAGTAAACCAAACGGAGCTAGACCAGTATTCTTTGATCTCAGAGCCGACATCACTACCTGAGAGTCTCCCTCTAGTATGGCCTCTGCTATACCCAACTCTCTAGCAAACTCAAGGGCTTTGCTAGCAGCCATAGCTTCAATCTCTACCAGCTGGAGCTGTTGAGGGATTCGAGTGGCCATGGACGCAATAACAAGACCCTTCCTGTCGCGAATGATAACTCCCAGACCAGAGCTCTTCTCCTCGGCGAAGATGGCACCATCGAAATTTATTTTCAGCATTTCGTGGACTGGAGGTTTCCACCATGTTCTTCTTACCAGTCTACTCGGAGATGGTGCAATTTTCAGTGCCTTGAATTCTGCCCAGCTATCGTGAGCCCACTGCGAAATGAAATTTAAGGGTCGATGGGCTGACTGAGACCGTGACTGGTTTCTCTGATGCCAGATGGACCAAACGGTGAATGCGAACAGAGCTGGGTTCCTTTGATGATCGAAAATCCAAGCCATGAGTTCACTGAAACTTGAAAAGCATTGAAGGTTCCGAAAATTCCATGAGTTATTCACACTCCAAACACTGTCCAACAATTTACAGCTCCACACCGCGTGCAAAGTGTCTTCATTTTCTGCCTTGCAACGATCACAGCACTGCTCTGAAATAATTCTCCTCCGGAATAGATTGCACTTCGAAGGAAGGGAGTTATGGCAGGCCCTCCATATTACATTTCTTACTTTATTTGGGCAATCAAGGGCCCAAATCTTCTTCCAAAGCCCTATCTCATGATCTTGCTGCACAGCCACCTGATGACCAACTTCATCATCCTTCAAGAACCGGTATCCTGCCTTGCAACTATACCTCCCATCCTTCTCCAATGGCCAAAATAAAGAGTCTTCCGTATCTTTTCTAGCTAGCGGAATATTCTTTATTTCTTCAGCTTCTTGTGGAGCAAAAATTCCATCTATCATTGCAACGTTCCACGTTCTAGTTCCCTCATCAATTAAGCAATCCACCGTGGCTTCTTCCATTGTTTCCACCATTGGGGAGAGCACCTTAGTTGGGTGTTTTCGGGGCAGCCAGTGGTGTTGCCAGATTTTTATGGATTTTCCATTTCCTACCCTCCAGCAAGCACCATCTAGGATAACATCTCGACCATGTAGTATACTCTTCCAAGCATAGGACCCCGAACTTGTTTCCTTAGCTTCTAAAAGAGAATGATTAGGGAAGAACTTCGCCTTGAAAACTTTGTAGAAGAGAGTTTCCTTGTTGTACAAAAGCCGCCATGCTTGTTTTGCCAAAAGGGCATCATTAAAATGAGTCAAGTCGCGAAAACCCATACCGCCCGCCATTTTGGATTTAGTCAATTCACTCCACCGGATCCAATGAATTTTCCTTCTATTCCCCCTTTGCCCCCACCAAAACTTCCTTATCATTATTTCAATGTCATTACAAAGGCCCAATGGCAATTTGAAGCATCCCATCGCATAAGTAGGGATGGCTTGGATCACGGATTTGACTAAAACCTCTCTCCCGGCTTGTGAGAGAAATTTTCCTTCCCATCCTTGGAGTTTTCGCCAAACCCTCTCTTTTATGTAATTGAAACTAGCCTTTTTTCCCCTCCCAACAAATGATGGTAGCCCCAAATATTTCTCATAAGACTTCACTTCTTGGACTTGGAAGAGGTTCTTTATGCTTGATTTCGCTTCATCCGTGGTGGATTTGCTAAAGAAGATTGCGGTCTTATCTTTGTTTATTTTTTGCCCTGACCAAGACTCATAGTCACCCAAAATCTTCAACACATTATTGCAATCCTCAGGGATAGACCTACAGAAAAGCAAGCTATCATCTGCAAAAAACAAGTGGGTTAGCTTTGGGCCACGTTTGCACAAGGAAAAGCCCTTAATGTCCCCATTCCTCGCCGAATGTTTAATGAGAGCATGAAGGCCTTCCGTACATAAAAGGAATAGAAAGGGAGAAAGGGGGTCTCCTTGTCTGATTCCTCTTTTAGGGTAGATCATCCCAGTTGGCTCGCCATTCACCATGATAGAATACGACACTGTTTTCACACAACTCATCATAAGAGCAACCCACCTAGCACAAAAACCCATTTTCTCCATAAGCCTCTCCAAATACCCCCACTCAACCCGATCGTAGGCTTTACTCATATCTAACTTTATAGCCATAAACCCATGTTTTCCTGAATTATGATTCTTCATATGGTGAAGGGTTTCAAATGCAACCATAATATTGTCTGAAATGAGTCTTTCTTTAGCAAAGGCAGATTGATGTTCAGAAATTAGGGAAGGTAAAAATTTCTTCAACCTATTTGCTAGGACCTTAGAGTAGATCTTATATAGAACATTGCAAAGACTAATAGGGCGAAATTCAGACACATGTTCAGGGTTAGCTATCTTAGGAATGAGAGTAATGAGTGTATGGTTAATGGGTTCGGGTAGGATACCTGAATTCAGCCATGAGAGAATGGCTGAAGTAACATCATGCTGCATCGTCGACCAAAAGTGTTGATAGAACAACGGTGGCATACTATCAGGACCTGGTGCTTTTAGAGGTGCCATTTGATTCAAGGCTTCCTTCACTTCCCCTTCTGAAAATTCCTTCATCAAATCCGCGTTCATCTCCTCAGTCACCATGCATGGAATTTTCTCAAGAGAATCAGCTTCAAGAATCGGATTGGAAGTGGAAAAAAGATCTTTGTAGTAATTTTCCATCACATGCCCAATTTCCTCATGATCGGTCACCCAAGCACCATTTTGATCCCTTATACCTCTGATCAAATTCTTCCTAAATCTCTTTGTAGCCCTACTGTGAAAGAAGGCTGTATTGTTGTCTCCTTTGCTTAGCCACAACACCCTGGACCTTTGACACCACATCCTTGATTCCCGGTCTTGTAACAAATTAATCTCCATTCTTATGCTCCTAACCTGGTTATTGTTCCCACTCACCAAAGCCTCACTCTCGGCCAAAACAAGTAGGTTCTTTTTTATCTGTAATTCCCTTCTCACATGCCCAAAGTTGTGTTTATTCCACCATGTTAATTCCCGTTCACAGAAAGCCACTTTTTCCAAAATGGCAATGCTTGGATTTGATTCCCTTGTACTGCTCCACACTTCCTCAACCAATTCCCCACAAGTTGGGTCCGATAACCACATTTCTTCAAATCTAAAGCATCTCTTCTTTCTAGGTTCAGGCATCCCCGACAAATTGATCAATAGGGGAGAGTGATCCGATGACATACAACTAAGGTGATGTACCCTAGTTCCTGGAAATTTTTGGAACCAAGAATTAGTAGCCATGCATCGATCCAATCTTATTCTTATGGAATGCCCATCCACAAAATGTTTTGCCCACGTGAATTTAGGCCCCACATATCCCAAATCCATGAATTGGCATTCATCGATGACATCACGAAATAGTAGCATTTGATTATGATCTCTAGGAGCCCCACCCCATTTTTCCTCTTGGCGAACTATTTCATTAAAATCACCACCACAAATCCAAGGGATATCCATTCTAGCCTTTAAACTTCTCAACTTGCTCCATGCTTCATTTCTCCTATGGGTTTCGGGCTCTCCATAAAAGCCAGTGAAACGCCATGCATTTTTAGTGTTCCCATTGATGATCGTATCAATAAAGTACCTGTGGGAATCAACCACCTCAATGTTGATAGAATTTTTCCAAAATAATACTAAACCACCACCTCTATTCAGCCTTGGAACCACCCACTTCTTGTCAAAATTAATCTTGCTCAAAGTACGATCTAGCCTTGCTTCATCTGCCCATGTTTCGGCTATAAACACGACAGAGGGATCTTTTGCCTATATTAAACTAACAAGCTCATTTTCTGTACGTGGGTTCCCAAGCCCACGACAGTTCCATACTAATAGACTCATTGCTTCTGGCAGGGCTGATTACCAGCCTCTGCCAATATCTTATTTTTTGTTGCACCTCCCTGTGAAACCCTTCTTTTTTTTGGTAACTCAGTTTGGTTTGTTTCCCTATCTCCACTTCTTTTTCCCCCCACTACCTCAGACATACCTATATCTTCTGTCACTCCAACACTTCTACGCCTTTTCCAAACCCCTTCAGTATACGCATGCTTGACAAAGGAGCATGGTAACTCTGCCAAAGGTATTCTTGGAGCTGAGGAAAAATTGGTTGCGTGAATTGATGGACATGGCATGCAAGCTTCATTAATTGTAGGCTGGCCCCCCAAATTTTCCTTTTCCATGCTAACACCTAGGCTGGTTGGTAGAGAGTCTTTTGAATCATATTTGTTTATTTCCTCATCTAACTCCCCAATTACTTCCTCAAAAGTCTTCCCTAACACCTCTCCCTTAGCTGACCCGGTCTGTTGAAGCATCATGGTCTCCTTGATTCCCTCACCTTTTGGCAGCTCCTTGTCCTTTACTAGGCCAGCCTGCTGAATCAGCTTTTCAGCACCTAAACCAGCCTGCTGTAGCTGCTTTTCCTCACCTAACCCGGCCTGCTTTAGTGTCTTTTTCTCTAATGCCAACTTTAAATCATGGTTTTGTACCTCTTGAAAAACCGGATCAGTGTTTCCAACGTTGGGAACTTCATAATTTTCCTTTTCGAGCCTACACATCTCCGGTGCTTGTTTTCTTGTTCGGACCACCACCACAGGCTTGTTCTTCACCGTTTCAAGCTTTTCCTTTGCCACTTCAGCCTTTTTTCTAGCAAAGAAACCGGGCACTTTAGCCACATACTTTCGGTTCGGCACAAATGGCGCTGCCTTAAGCCATGGGCCGAACTGCTTGGATTCAGGTAGGAGACTTCCTTCACTTTCAACCCAAAGATGGCAATCGTGATCATCATGCATCAAACACCCACACCAGAAGCATAGGCTAGGGAGCCTCTCATATTTGAAGTTCACCCATATTTCCTTACCACTGTCAAGTGAGACCACACGTCCCCTACTCAATGGTTGAGATATATCTATAGTAACCCGGACTCTCATAAAGTTATCTCCCTCTGCTTCTGCTTCATCAATTCCTGTGTTCACCTTGCCGATAGCTTCACACAGTTGTTCAGCAATTCTTTTAGTCCGAAATCTGATTGGAAGATCGTGTATTTGCACCCAAAAAGTCACCTTACTAAACTCCAAGTCACCCACGTCCTTTTCCTTACTACATCGTTGCAAAACCATTAATCGTTTGTCAAAACTCCAAGGCTCTGCTGCTATGACTTTCTCCATCTCACTCTTATCATCAAACGAAAATAGAACCACATGATCATTTTCCTTTTTGATCTTGACACCATTTTTCGATCTCCAGAGGGGAGTGAAAGTCTTGGCTATAGCATCTATGTTGAGAGCTCTCTTAGTCAAGAACTTAGCTGCTAGAATAAACTCTATCTTCGCCTGTTCCTCCTTGATGCGAAAGTTTGATCCTTCACATTCCGAGAGGGTTAGGTTGTTCCAATTTTTTGTGAGTTCCTCCATCCTAGTCTACTATCTGTTTCCCCAAAATCCCCTGAAAAAAAAAACCCAACAAAGCCTCAAGATAAACCTGTTATCTTAAGGGACAATAACACCTTCAAGTGAAGGGACACCTATTCTACTCTCTAGGAGGGAATGGAAAAAACCACCCTTCACTAGCAGAGAGAAACTTTTGTATTTGTTTTTTTTGGTCCCTAAACTTCTGCGTTTCTTTTGATTTCAGAGGAATAGAGTTTTTTTTTTTTTGGCTGTGATTAACATAGTTAGCCGTGCTTATTAAATAGTAACGTGTCAAAATTTTAAAAGAAAAACTTAAGTTACTGTGCCTAAAGTACTATATCTAAGTTTTACCCGTTATGTATTGTGTGGGTATGTTGAATACACATTAAACCTGTACAACGTCAATCATTATGGAGAGCTCCAATTGTAACTACTTTCATACGTAGGTACAAATTTATTTAAGCTATACATGTGACTAAGGGTGAGTTTGGTTCAGCTTTTTGTAAAAGTGCATAATGAAAAAGTGGAGTTTCAAAAAGCTGAGTGTTTGGTAAAAGCTGTTAAAAAGTGCTTTTTGAAAAAGCTGAGTGTTTGGCTAGTACTTATAAAAGTGGCAGTTTAAGGGATAAATTACCAAAAAGGACAATGTATATATAAGGAAGTTTATTTCATACTTTTTTTTTTTATGTGAGTTTATTTCATACTTAAATCAACTACTTCATATACTTAAATCAATTTTTCTCTTTCTAAAAAAATTAATTTTTTCTCATCAATATTAGCCAATAATAACCTACCACTTAAAATTTATTGTGAAAATATTGTAAAATTATTGTGATAATTGAGACTGATTTTAATTTTAACATACTATTAAAATTATTTTTTTCTCTTTCTAAAAAAATTATTTTTTTCTCACCAATATTAGCTAATAATAACCTACCATTTAAAATTTATTGTAAAAATATTGTGATAAAAATTAATATAGATTTTAATTTTAACGTACTATTAAAATTATTTTTTTTTCTTTCTAAAAAAATTATTTTTTTCTCACTAATATTAGCTAATAATAACCTACCTTTTAAAATTTATTGTGAAAATATTATACAAATATTGTGATAACATTTCCCCTTTCTTCTTTTTTTTTTTCTTTTTTTTCCCTCTTTTTTTCTCCTCCACCCACGTAGCCTTCTCTTTTTTCTTTTTCTTTTTCTTTTTCCTTCTTTTCCCTTTTACCCTACCACTCCCTAGCCTCCAGAACATTCCACTTTCACTTTTTTCTTCATCTCTTTTTCTTTTCTCCTTTTTCCCTTTCTCTTTTCCTCCAGAACGTTGTTCCACCGCTAAGCTCTTTTATTTAATTTTTTTTTTTTTGACAATTCGAAAGCTGCTCTTTCACTTCCTCCAGAGAAGATGATGATGATGATGATGATGAAGATGATTGAAACATTGGGTTTGTATTTTTATTTTTATTTGATTTTGGGTTTGGGTTATGGGTTTTTAATTAATGGTTTAATTTTGAGTTGATTTTCTGTGGATTTTGGGTTTGATTTTGAGTTGGGTTTGAAATGGGTTTTGTTGATTTTGTTGATTGTGGTGGTAGACCGGGTTCATGGATGACTTACCACGGAGAGGGCAGAGAAGAGATGAGCGTGAGAGTGAGAGAGCTCAGTGCTTGACGGCAGAGCAGAGAAGAGAAGAGAAGAGAGAAATAAAAGGGAAAGCGTGAGAACTGAGGTATATATATTGCAAGGGTAATTTGGTGAACAGCAAGAGCTAACGGATACATATGCGCGTTTGCCTTTGCTTATGGACCTCTGATGCTCCATATTGTTGCGCGTTCATGGATTATTTTTTGCCTTGGCCCAAAACACAACTTTTTTCAAAAAGTTGCGTTTTGGGCTGAGCCAAACGCAAAAAACTGTCTCAGCATTTGTAAAATGCGCATAAATGGTAAAAGTGGGCTCTAAAAGCCCAACCAAACGGGCACTAAGTGGGGTCCATAATTTAATATATATGTAGGTACTAGTCGCAAGAATATACCCTTCAAGAAATAACTACTTGAACTCTTACTAGTATATCTCTCAGCTTACCTATAATCTTGCCCAAATAATTCTTGTAACAAATTGTGTAATATTTTTCAAGAAGTGAAGCATATAGGAAAAGCATAAACTTTTTGTTTTGACTACATTTTGACCTAAACTTACTCTACTGCTTTGCTTGGATTCTAATAAAACCACGGTTGAGGATTTGTATTGGTGACTTTAATGAGGTAATGCATACGAGGGAGAAGGAAGGTGGTAATGACCGCCCGGTGTGGCAAATGAAGAATTTCTGCGAAGCGGTCAACCGTTGCAACCTCAGAGACATAGGCTACACCAGGTCGGACTTCACATGGAGTAGGAGACTTGGTTCTCGTGGATGGGTTAGGGAGGGACTTGACAGAGGTTTGGTTTCCACAAATTAGGCTAGTACATTCCCCAAGGTGAGACTATACCATGTTGCAGCTTCCACCTCGGATCATTACATGTTGGTGTTGAAGGCTTCTAATGACAGAAAGCAAAGGACCCAAAGAAAGAAGTTGTTCAGGTTTGAATTCATGTGGTTGAGGGATGAGGGGTGTAAGGAGATAGTGTTTGAGGCATGGGACCGTGCAATGATTATGGGAGGACCTCATCCGTTCTCTCAATGTTTGAAGGAGTGTAGAAAGTCTCTGACGGCATGGAATAGGAATACCTTTGGGCATGTAGGCAGGACAATAGCGAGACTTCAAGAAAAGCTTCAAGCCTTGAAGGGCAGGTAGAATAACAACAACGTGTTGGATGAGATCCAAGAAACAAAGCTGGAGTTAAATAGGATGCTTTTGGTGGAAGAGGATATGTGGCAGCAAAGATCAAGGAATTGTTGGCTAAAGTCGGGAGACCGCAACACTTCCTTTTTTTACATTAAGGCTTCTAATAGACACCAAAGGAACACCGTCACAAGGATCATGGATTCGAATAACGTCTGGCAGGAGGATGAGGAAACCGTGGGCAGAACGTTTGTGGAGTATTTTACATAGTTGTTTTCCTCAGCACAGGCTGATGTCAATACAGAGATGATTGAGGCTATCTAGGGCAAGGTGACAGATAGAATGAACAACATTCTCTTGCAAGACTTCCATGCTTAGGTTGTGGAAAAAGCACTGAAGCAGATGCACTCGTTGAAAGCGCTTGGATCGGACGGTCTGCCTCCCATTTTTACCAGCAATTTTGGCCTAATGTGAATGCTATTGTTATAAAAACTGTGTTAGACTTTCTTAACAATGGTGTAGCCCCTCCAAAGTACCATGAAATGCACATTGTACTGATTCCTAAAATGAAGAACCCGAAAAGAGTGTCGAATTACAGACTTATCAGTCTTTGCAATGTGGCTTACAAGCTTGCATCCAAAGCAGTGGCCAACCGCCTCAAATTAGATTTGCAGGACATTATTCGCGAAAACCAGAGTGCTTTTGTATCTAAGAGGCTCATCACTGATAATGTCTTAGTGGCTCATGAACTAATGAACCACATCAACAGGAAAAAGAATGGCAGAACAGGAGAAATGACCCTAAAACTAGACATGAGCAAGGCATATGACCGGGTGGAGTGGGGCTATCTACAACAAATAATGGGGAAACTGGGTTTTCATGACAGATGGATAAGTTTAGTGATGAGGTGTGTCTCGTCTGTTTCTTATGCAGTTCGAATCAACGGTCAGCCATGTGGTCACATTATTCCAACTCGTGGGCTGAGGCAAGAGGACCCTTTATCCCCTTACTTATTCCTCATTTGTGCTGAAGGGCTATCTGTGTTGTTGCACAAGGCGGTCCAAAACAAGGCCCTTAAAGGGGTGGCTGCCTCGGCTAGGGGACCCACCATCTCCCATCTATTTTTCGCCTACAGTAGCTTGATATTCGGAAGGGCCATTGTCAGGGAGGGTGAGGAAATACTACGGGTGCTTAAAATGTATGAGAAGTCCTCAGGTCAACAACTTAACAGAAACAAGACGTCTCTCTTCTTTAGCCACAACACAGACCATGATACAAGGGATGTAATAAAAGCACTGTTTGGTGCACAAGTCATCAGACCGCATGAGTCTTATCTGGGTCTGCCCTTATTGGTGGGGAAATCAAAGAGAAACACTTTTGCATAGTTGAAGCAAAGGGTGGCAAACAAGCTTACAGGGTGGAAGGAAAAATTATTGTCCAATGCCGGAAAGGAGGTTCTGATTAAGACAGTTGCACAAGCAGTGCCCTCATACACAATGAGCTGCTTCAAGCTCCCTAATACACTATGTGACGAGTTGACTAGCATGGTTAGGCAATTCTGGTGGGGTCAAGTAAAGGATGAAAAGAAATTAGTCTGGCTAAGTTAGGAGAAGATGTGCCTACTGAAAGAGAGAGGTGGTATGGGATTCCAGGACTTGCAACTTTTCAACCTAGCTTTCTTGGCAAAATAAGGGTGGAGACTCCAAACAAATTCTTCCTCCCTGTTTTATCGGGTTTACAAGGCAAAATATTTCCCGAGCTGTGAGTTTATGGATGCAGTCATGGGAAGCCAACCCTCATATGCTTGGAGGAGCATTGTGGCAGCACAGCCACTGGTGCGTCGGGGTATTCGTTGGCAAGTGGGAGATGGTAAACAGATTAAGGTCTGGAAGGACAAATGGATCCCAAGCCCACAAACATATAAGGTTGTTACGCCAGAGAGGTTACCGGGGCGAATACTGTGGGTCAGTGATCTCATTGATGAAGACAGCAAGGAGTGGAAAAGGGACTTAGTCAGCCAGTGCTTTCTACCTCAGGATACAGATGCTATCTTAAGCATTCCATTGAGCGTCACTGGGGCAAGGGATAGAGTGATATGGGCTGAAACCAAGAATGGTAGGTTCACGGTTAAAAGTGCATATAGGCTAGCACAGGCGGAACAATGGGATAATATGATGGCAGAAGGCTCAAACCAGTCACCTATGAAGCAGACCTGGAAGAGTTTGTGGCAGATGAATGTGCCAAACAAGGTCAAGCACTTTGCATGGAAAGCTTGTAGGAATATCCTAGCTACGAAAGAAAATCTACGGCGAAGAAACATCACAAAAGACAGCATTTGTGAGGTTTGTGGGAAGCAGGTGGAGTCCATAAGCCATTTATTTTGGTTTTGTGACCATGCAAAAGAGGTGTGGTCTTCATGCAAACTATCCTTCCCCTTTGAAATTCAACCATTGTGGGATTATATGGACGTTATGTGGTTTCTTCAAAAGTGGGAGGACGCACGGCCAGGGCTCTTGGAATGGATAGTCATGATTTGTTGGGGGATATGGAAGAATAGGAATGAAGCAAGACATGGGGGCAAGCAGCAAAGTGGATTAGCAGTGTCAAGAAGCTCTCTTAGACTGTTGGAGGAGTTTTAGACAGCAAACGAACTTCCCACCACCATCGCAGCACAAAACCAAATTGTTAAGTGGACCCCTCCTCCGTTGGGTTGCTACAAAGTGAACGTCGACGGGGCTATGCTCTCTAAAAGGAAGAGGGCTGGTGTGGGGGTGGTCATAAGGGATGAAGAAGGACAGGTGATAGCGGTGCTCTGCCGGAAACTGCACACGCCGTTGGGACCATTGGAGTCCGAGGCAAAGGCCGGAGGTGGGCGTCATGTTTGCAAGGGAGGTCGGGATTAGGGATGTGCTGTTTGAGGGCGATTCGTTAGTGCTCAACAACGCAATTCAAGGACTGAACGAAATTGACCCGTCTGTTCAGAATGTTGTCAGAGGAATACTTTAATGTGTTCAAGGCTTTCGCACCTTTGCCTTTTCACACACCAAAAGACAAGCAAATGCCCCAGCCCACACACTGGCCCAACATGCAGTGAACGTGGAAGACTTCCAAGTTCGGCTTGAGGAAAGCCCAAGTTGTATTATGCATGCATGCATGCAGGATCTACGCAATAGTCACAATTATGATTACTATATTTTTGTGGTTCCCGTCAAAAAAATAAAACCACGGTTGAAGATACAAGCCTCATTTTTCAGCAAAGAAATTAAATAAAAGCAAATCATCCTTATATCAACACTTACTAGATTCTAAGAGAGATTTATTTTCCCAAATAATCTAAACAACTAGCAAGTCTACAATCACTAAAAGATATCCAGTTGAGAATTTCCTTTACACAACATGCATGATACATGGACCACTTGAACGAGCAGTTCAATTGCCTTGTGTACCTAAACTCGGCAAGTATCTGCCGCCATGGGAGGACCTTTCAAGATTCTTATTTTCACGATGCCGGCGCCAGGCTGCTTGTACCACATAAGCTGCAAAGGGTTCCAATTGCTTTTTACCTATATGCATCCAGTTCTTGGAGATTATTTTCTTCAAGTCCTCATCCATTAGAGCAAAGGCTTCAATTGGTCCATGAGTTTTGACGGTTCTTGGAGATAGGGGGAGTCTGGATAGTTTAGACAAACCCAGTTCAAGAAGTTCTTCTCCAAAGAAGTGACCTTTTTCAAGACGCTCAGCGTGTGAGGAGGAGCTACTTGCTTCACCATTACAGGATGTATAGGCCCATGCAATGCCATCTGTAATGAAAAACGTTGCATCAATTGGATCTCCCTCCCGAACAATGTAGCTGCGCTCTTTGTAGTAGACTGGCTTGAGAGAATCGCATATATTTTTCAATAATTGTTCATCCATGTTTTGAAGCACTGGCACCTACCCCAAAGAGTAAAAACAATCAAGATGAATAATGCTTGGAGATTTACAAACACACTGAGCAAATCTATAATGTATTATCTATACACAATATAATACTGCAATTTACATTGGAAAGGGTTGTTATAATCTTGATTATTTCTTTGAATCAAGGTTGATTGATGTCTTGTACGTAGGAAAATTCTTCAATACGAAGAAATAGTACTTCTTCCTTTCATATTCATGGTGAACCTTACCATGAATGTGAGAGGAAAGAACACCATTCTCTGTATTTTAATAATACTTTAAAAATTATTCCTTAAATCAAACTATAATTGAGGGCAGAATACAGTACACCTAATAGCTACTAGCATAAAAAAGGGAAATATATATATATATATATATAGAGAGAGAGAGAGAGAGAGAGAGAGAGAGAGAGAGAGAGAGAGAGAGAGAGAGAGATGGGAACTTGGGATCAAGTTAAATGAACTCACTTTTTTTAGTAGATCCAAGCAGAGGCAGCGTTTTACAGCATTGCTTATATCTTCAGGAAGATAACAAAACAGGTTCTCCACACAAACATCTTTTTTTCTTTCCAATCTGGGTATTATGTTCTGCATAATCTGTTTTTTCATTTCTCTAGGAAGCCTGTATTTGAACATCCATATTCCTATTGTTCTTTTTTTCTCCTCCATCTCCAACTTCTCCTCCATCTTCATTCTTTCTTCCTCTTCCTTCTTCTCTCTTTCCTGCTTCATCTTCTTTCTTTTCTTTTCCGATCTTGCAGTTTCCAACTGCATGTATAACTGCGCCCCACTTCTACCGGTAAGTTCAATTTGTCAAATCTTATATCAGATTGACAAAAAAAAGTACATATTTACTTGTGTGTATGTTACTATGTTCACTGTGACATTTTATTTTTTATTTTTTTGAGAATGACTCATTGTGACAAATTCATTGCCATAAGATAGAGTTAATCTAATACCGACCTTAGAGTTAATTTAAGTTTCAAAAACTATTCCTGTGATTAGAATGAGATATTGAGATATTTAGTATTCCAACAAATCACAAACAATATGTGTTCGTATTTAACAATACAAAATAACAACTCCTCATAAATATGATTAGTTCATACAATCTCTTTAAAACTAAATATATTAAAGGATAATAACATTTCATCAAAAAGAGAATAAAAATATCATCATTAACAGAATTTTTTTTTAAAAATTATCATTAACAAAAAATTAATTTGCCAATCATTAACAATATATGTGGTAACAGCCCAGTATTTCAACCAGTAAAGAAAGGTCTCAATTCATATTTGTATAATTGGGAGTCCTAAGCTTTAAAAAGAAAAAAAAAAAAAAAAAAAAATTGTGACTAACCTGCAAATTTCCAATGAAATATGAAAATAATAGCAATCCAAAGATACAAATAAGAATTGTAAAGCAGCTTTCCCAGACATAGTTACTTGTTTGGAGATTTTGACCCAGAGAACTGCAAAAACGTTGCACTATAATATATTAGAGATATACTAATCTTAGAAATTATAACTATACTATCAAAAGAAATTTTTTTACCTACTAAGCATAAACTAGAAATTTCATTATGAGCTTTCCGTGGAAAAGAATAAGTTAAGACAGGATGTAAACATCTATACTTGGGCTCTAGGTAAGGAAACAAAAAATAGTGATAATTAGCGGTTGAGATCGTGGGTTTGAGTCTGTTTAGGACCTTAGGTGTATGAGTAAATTTTTCCAAAAAAGAAAAAGAAAATTGTAGTAAAATAGTTTATAACTCTAGCATTTTCCAAAGATGAAATAACAAAATTATAGGTCAAAAGTGAGAAGATTATCATATGTATGACCATTATTGAGCTTAAGTTATATCAAAATTATGCCAGTCTTCTTCTTCAAGAGAATCTATGTGTCTAGGGAAAATCTAATATTCATTACATGAAATCCAAAATTGTCTAAAGAGTGATAATGAGTAGTGACTCTCTCTAAAAATAAAGGCAAAAATTAAAAGTATACTTTCCCTTGTGATTTTTGAAATTTATAATCATGAGAAAGAATAGCAAATTTATAAAATAAAATATAATGAGAAGAATATTCAAAATGAAAAGTATAATTGTAAACATTAAATTATCCTAGTCATATTATGTAATAGCCATTAAATCATTATATATTATATTTATAATAAAATAGGATCGCATGTAACAATCAAAGAATAAAAAGATAACAACTTTATTTGAATTTAAACTTATCTGAAATGAATCGAAGTGGACCAAATGGACCATATTGGACAAAAATGGAACAAAGTAGACCAAAATAACAGGAACGGACCGAAATGGATAAAAGTGGACCATAGAGGACTGAATTGAATCGAATGGACAAAATTAGACCAAAGTGGACCGAAGTGGAAGAAAGTGGACGAAATGGACCAAAGTGAACCTAATTGGACTAAAATGGACCGATATGAAATGAAATGCTCCAGAGAACCTATTTATTATCTTTATCTCTTGAAGTTGATAAAAATGACATATGGTTTCTCTATGTACGTAAGAGCAAAATTTAATCCTTCAACCTGATCTTGAATACTACATTAGCATACAAATATGAATACAATGATGGAATATGATTTTTTCAAGTGAGTAGAAACTAAAAATAAATAAGTAGTCTTTGAATTAAAGGTTTTTTTTAGGGGAACTCTGCCTTAAAGTAGAATGTTAAAAGAAGTTGACCAAATCTCTCTCAATATATATCACTAGAGAGGTTGAGTGTGTCCTTCAGTCTCCTTGAGTAAGTAGTTCCTCAAGCCTTTCATATTTTCTTACTCATGTATTTCTCCTAATAAAATTTTGTAAAGGCACGTCACAAACCCACTAAAAAGTCACAGTAACTTTTAAAGGAAAGTATGACAAGTTATACTATACACAACACTAAGTCCTAAAAACTTATATTCTTTACGAAGATCATACTATATATGTATTGAATATAATTAGTTAATTTTTAATAAAATCTATGAAAATTATTAGTTTACATGAACAATACCATGTAAAGTGTATAAAGAGCATACTATATCTGTTCATGTAAAGTAATAATTTTCCTCAAAACTATTCTGAAATGACAATATGAAAATAGTAGAGTCTAAAATGAACAAACCTTAGATTTCTCAGGCCCCACCAGAAACACCGAAAGAATTTTTGTGGGAAATCTTTGGAGTGCACAACACCAGATTGAAGGGCGTCACGAAATATTCCAAAATCAAAGGGCATATCCGTTGTATTTGGTGTATTTATAGGGCAAGAGTCTGTTAGAAATGTACGATTTCCTAAACTCTGATCATCACAGTTAAAAGAACTACCAACACATCCAGGTTGTTTTTGACAGGCTATGAGCCAACAGGCCGTCTCTCGCTCAATAGAAAGCAAATACCAAAGGGCTCCCAAGACCTGAAATTAAACACCAGCCAGCATTGAACATCAATTATTTTTTCATGAATCAGATAATGACAATTGTGACAACAACATTATGTTGTTTCTAACTGAAACATCCGGTGCTAAAATACCCCTAGCCCAACTATCAAATTATCCAAAAAAATAAGAAATCAGGACATAATCAAACTTACATGACTGGCAATAATGTAGAGCGAGAAATTGAATGCAGCTTTAAACCATATGGGGAATTTAGCATATCTGTTGGCTTTCCTCATAGGATCTTTCCAGGATAGGTAGATTTGAATAACTCTTGGCACATATTGGAAGAGAAGAACAGCAGTCAAATACTTTCTTATACCCAAAGCTTTTGAACCTCTCACTTCTCGGAAAAGAATTAAAATTGCCACCTGTACAGATTACAGCAAAGTTTAGAGTCAAGGCATGGAATCTAATAGTAAAGGTCAATGTTAGTATAAACAAAACAATCATTATTGGTACGAGAAAAAGCTCTGCCTTACCTGTGGGATAGGAAGAAGAACGAGAATGTCTATTACCAAGTATGGCCACAAATACCTCCTTGCTATTTTCCAAGGATCTTTAATTAATGTAGCTTTTTTAGAGTTTTCATCTATATAACCATTATAAAATTGCAATGCAATATTTAAAAGGCAAATTATATCGGTGAAAGTTCGTAATATAGGAGCTAAGGTCCTCAACTTCTTGTCCAACTCAATGCACTTATTTTCTTCGTTGATCACAGGAACATAAAAGAACAGAGGATCTAATGACACTGCAATCACACACGACAGTCTAAATATTATACTCCACGCGTGAGAGAACCGGCGATGCGGGTCAGGATTTCTCTCTGTGCTGGAATGTTGCCCTTCAATTTCAAATCCATAATGCAAGAATTGCCCCACATTACTGAACAAAAACATAGCAACTTGAAATTAGTTAGTGATAGTGTGATACTTCTATGTATGTTGTGACTTGTGAGTAGAACATGAAAAACGTACGATGAAGAAAAAAGTCATAGGCACTATATAACACCATTGAAGTTGCAGAACCAAAGCTGTACATATTTTTCTTGGTTAAATCATTAATTTAATCCTCTAAATTTTGGATTAATAGTTGAAATTGACTTGCATCTCATGACATGAGTGGCCCCATCAACAAATAGGACATTGTTCTATTTCCATTTTTTTTAACATCGGGTCCTTCAAATCCAAAATGCCAGCCTAAACTTCTCAGCCTCTCTATCAATTGATAATTTGAGAATAAGATTCCACCACGTTTCCTTACATGCAAAGAATAATACTCCATTTTTTTCTTTATCATAACTTTATTATGTTTTCCGCAAATCACATACTTTAGAAATATGTTTCAATGTTTTTGGTTCATAATTCCTTCACAAATTAGTGTAGAATTTTAATGACAGTAACTATGCAATTTGTCCAATTTTTTTCTTATGGAGTGTTGAGTGTTGGGTATAAACATGTGCAGTCCCACATTAATTAATAATTAGAATAATGGGCGGTTAATATAACATGGTTAGACCTAAACTCATAGGCTTAAAAACTTTTGGGTTAAGTGGTGTCCCTATATGTTGTAGAATTTGAGATCTTTCTATGGGCTGTGAACAAATCCTACCATTGGACTCTCATTCATGGGAACCCCTTGCATCTATGTCCTTGAGAACCTTGCATTGTGTCATTCTTCACACGCCCACACAACATATACCCAAACAACATCAATTTGGGGCATCACAATCTCCTCCGCTTATCCAATCAAATTTGGGGCATCATACCATTGTTTCTTGAGGGTATAATGGTGACTTGATATGCTCTTTCTGTGAGGGTTTGATTGAGTATAGAGAATCAGAGATCATATTTATTTTGAATGTTCTATCCCTAGATGCCTTTAGAGGAGTCAGGTTAAATGAATCTGTACATACACCTCTGTTAACACTAAGAAAAAGTTACTGCTTCTATAACATACTTTCCCTCCTTTCCAAACTATCAGCTAAAGTTGGTTAAACGCAAGTGTGATAGAGCCACGTGGTTTACACGTGTGAACAATTAAAACAACTAAACTACAGTAGTTTTTAACATATATATATATATATATACACACTACTGTCGTTTTATTGTTAATTAGTCTTCATGTGCAGGTGCTTCTCTTCTTCTTTTCTGACTTAGAACTTTGGCAAAGTTAATTGGGCTTTGAAGAAATTAAATGGAAGAGTTTTAAGAAGAATATATGCAAGCTGGCTCTTGGTGCTACTATTTATCACATTTGGCTTGATCGTAATGCTATAATTTTTCGAGGCAAAGGAAGAACATTTGGAGTTGATGTTTGATATCATCTGTTTTGGTGTAAGAATGTTAAGAATTTTGTTCTAAACAGGACCTTATGCTATTTATGTATTCTACTGATAGATGTGGGGTGATCTACTTCATGTTGCTTGTTTAGTATTGCCTGCTTTGTGTAATTAGTTGCTGCTTCTTGTTCTGTTTGTTGTTAATAAGATCATTTCTAATCGTTAAAGAAAGAAAAAAAAAATGTCTTTCAGTTTGTGTAAAAAAATGTTTACACTGATAAAAGAAATTAAAGCTGTAACTAAATTATAATCGATCAGAAGATTCAGAACTGGCCAACAAAGAAATATATATATGCTATTGTTTGCACATAGGATTATAGGTAGAAAAAGAAAATAAAAAGGAAGAAAAGAAGAATAAACTAAGCATGATGAATCATACCTAAAGCTTTCACCATTCTGTAGCCGATTCACATGGAAGCTCATACTTAATGCTTCTCAACGAGCTAGGCAATGTCCAAAAATAAAGATTGACCTCTGTTTTATGTATAGACGTAACAAATCTTACCACAAAGTACAAATTTTGATCCCTGAAAAATGCGAAACAGATTATAGAAATTTCATTATTCATTTGCATTAAAGTGCAACCTCCCAAGACCATGCTACCTAATTGGGAGAACTAATATTGTTCTTTCACTTTAGCGGCAAAATTTATGAGCTAGATGCACATGCAAACAAAAACTTGCACACAAAGTACTAGAGAATTGAAACCATCGATTGACTTCGTCCTTTAAATTTCTAGGCAAAAGACTGAAAATCCCATAAATAAAAATACAAAATTAAAAGAAATTATGATTATTTGATCAAAATAACTTAATATTAAAAATAAAATTCGTCGGTTTTTTACACAGTATAATCGATTTATTTATTTATTTTTTTTACAAATCCCATATTTCTTTTACACCAAACCAAATTTATTTTTTTGGGTAAATCCAAACCAAAATTTTGTATGGTTAACTTATAAATCAAATAACCATGTCACATTGTCACCAACACCATTCTCTTTGTGGGTCTCCAACTTTCAACTTCAACTACAACCACTCAATTTAATATAAATGGTAAATTATAAAAGTGGAATGCATGACAGCTAACAAATAATGAGAGGAGACCTTGATGTTGACTTTAGTTTTAAAAAAGTCCATAAATCATAACTTTTACTTAAATTTTTTTTTAAAGACAAAATTATATAAGCATCTCAAATTTCTTTTTTCCAAAGGTAAAATTTGTCCAAATAAAGATAAAATTTAGGATGTTGTCAATTAACTGGTTATTCTCAATCTAAAGGTGGAGAAGTGCTGAAACTTGGAAGCATATGATTAAATCTACTTTTTTTTTTTTTTAATTTAATCTTTCGAAACAATTGATAGTTTAACATATATAGTATCAGAATTTCTAAAATGTAACGTTTGGTCATGCTAGAATGTGAAATGAAAAAGTTAAAAAATAAAAATAAAATGTATTGACTGTTCAAGAAACAAATAAGATTCTTATATTAATTAAAGATTATGAAACTTTTTTAAAAAGTTTATTGAAAGTAAAGAATATTTTATTAAGAAGAAATTTTTTTTTATTAATATTTAGTAAGGATTATTTTAAGATGATCATGCGTGAGATGGTAGGAAGAGCAATGCTATGATACAACAATTTTTATAATAAATTTCACTTATACTTCTCAAATGGGCCCCATTGACACATTTATTTTCAAAAGAATCCTCATTTTTCTACCTTTTTCATTTTAAAAAATAGACCCTCATTTTTTATTGGAGTATATTCTAGAATTAAACGATTTATTACAATTATTTTATGTAATATGCTATAATTAATTTTACGTCGTTTTTACAAAATTCTTACAGATTTTTTTACCACTCATAGCTTGAGGTATCACAATTGCTGCATAGTTGTGGCACAAAAATACATGGTAAAAAAAATTAAAAATTAAAAAGAAAAAGATAGATATAATGGTTGAGGTTAAAAATGAACTTTTACTATCAGTCCTTAAAAGAGATAGATCTCAATCGTTAAAAAAAAAAGTTTGATTGTTGTTTCAGCATGATAAAACCAAACAATACAAAATTACAGTACTTTACACATGTGCATATACTATCAGAGAGGAGAGAGAAGTGAATCTACTTACAGTGAAGCCTGAAACTTGTAGAGCTCAGCCTTAGCGGGAGCTTGACGATGAATTCTGATAGGATTTTTATAATGACAATGTGAGGAAGATGCAATTAACAAAGAAGGCAAGTGCTGAGCAGTTCCCAAAATTTGCTAGTGAAGTTCTATGACCCACACGTAAAGAGTAAATAAGACTCTATTTTTGTCGGTCAAGTCAACTTTGTTTTCTTTATTGGAGGAAACAATTTTGTATTTTATTAGTCAGTCAAGATCGTCACCGGTTTACCAATTAAACAGAATCATACGGAGAAAGTGCGTAGAAGGAACTTAAATAGAACAAAACAAAACTTCTGTGCCTTTCTTTTGTCAGCCTAACAATTAATGTTTCCGAACCTCATACATTATTGAAATAAAATTTTAATGATTTGGCAAAAAAGGAAGTTTCTGTGATACTTTTAAAGAACTTTTTCCACGTCTTCTTCGTATATGAACTCAATATATATAGGGTTGTGTAAGCAGAAGTTGTATAATAGAGAACATCTCTTAGCATGTGTTTGGATTGAGCGTTTGTAGAGTGGTGCATTTAGCATTTTGGAGCCCAGGTCTCATGCATTGTTCATGGACCAGCAAACCAGGGGAAAATGCAGCAAGTGTTATATACAGCATTTTCAGATTTAAAAATTATTTTACTAAAGTGTTTTTAGTAATAAATTTTTAATTTTCAGCAAAATAGTGGTATCTAAACTCAAGTGCTCAACTATGGCTGGCTGCTTCATATAGCTTTTAATTTGTGTGAGGGGCATTTTTGTCACAAGAAATAAAGTGAGACCCAAGGCCCATGGGCCATGAGCTCCATTTGTCAACAAAGACCAGGACAAATCAGTACGCAAAGAAATAACAAGATTGAAGGCCCACTCCGCAGCCCATTTGAAAGAAAACTTGTTTTATGTTTGTCAAAAGGTAAAATGGAACTAGTAATTCAGCCCAAGCATAAAGCCCAATTCCAATCTACAAAAGAAGCTTCGGCTGATCCACCGTTTATGTTATTTCCATCTTCCTTTCGCTGCATGGACCAAGCTCATACGCAACAAAGGTAACACCAACACATGGGAAAATGAGGAGATGTGGCCTGGACGGGAGGTTAGGAGGTTCATTTTATACTAATCTGGGCACATCCAAATTATCTTTGATGGGCCTTTCGGAAACATTTTGAATAACAATAAAGAGCTCTTAAAAAGCTTACAATTTTTTTTTTTTTTTTTTTGTTTAAAGAGTATTTAGTATTTGATAGACTGATAATATCATGCCAGTTATATTAAAATCCAACAACTGAGAGACATGTATATAAATTGATTATATTAATTTTCTTGCCTTTCCACCACTACTTTCAAGGGTGTAAGTAAGGTAGTTTTTTTTTTTTTTTTTTTTGGGTATATGTCTCTTATTTATTGGATTTTTATATAACTTATGTGATATTATTTAATACCAAATACTTCCTTGAAGGTGGTTTAAAAATGGTAGATTGCTGTTTAAATTTTTTTTTTTTGAAATTTTTTTCCCCCAAAGGAAAGTTAGGCCAATTGCTGGTGGGATATGTTTCAATAACTACAAAGCACAAGTCTGTGGTTAAAATCCTTCAATGGGAAGAATGATATCATTTTTTTTTTTTTTGCTAAGTAGGGGAAGAGTGATATCAATTGTTTAGTGTCTTGTAACATTAATCACTAATATAATTTGTTTAGTGTCATGTAACATTAATCATTAATCCCAATATTCATATTCCTATTAAGTGCATGCGTCTACACTAGGACTAAGACACGAGATACGTAATTTATATTTTGACGCACAAAAAGAAAATTTCCATTCCCTTGGAGGAATTGTGTATTATCACTTGGAGAAAAACAAAGATATATACTGCAACGAAATGGTGGGTACGTAAGACTAATAAGGCAACCAAATAATGTTAACTAAATAAGTGAATTAAATGTTATTGAAACTGCAATCATTGAAACTACAAGCACACTTTTTTATTTTATGAATGAAAATATTCATTCACCAGACTATTAGTACGTACAACAAGCAGGCTCTTGGTGCTACTATTTATCACATTTGGCTTGATCATAATGCGATAATTTTTCGAGGCAAGGTGCAACCTCTCAAGACCATGCTACCTAATTGACAGAACTAATATTGCTCTTTCACTTTAGCGGCAAAATTTATGAGCTAGATGCACTTGCAAACAAAAATTTGAACACAAAGTACTAGAGAATAATGCATATACTATCAAAGAGGAGAGAGAAGTGAATCTAGCTACTTACAGTGAAGCCTGAAACTTGTAGAGCTCAGCCTTAGCGGGAGTTTCACGATGAGCTCTGATAGGATTTTTATAATGACAATGTGAGGAAGATGCAATTAGCAAAGAAGGCAAGTGCTGAGCAGTTCCCATAATTTGCTAGTGAAGAAGTACCATGACCCACTGACCCACACGTAAAGAGTAATTACTCTCTCTATTTTTGTCAGTCAAGTCAACTTTGTTTTCTTTATTAGAGGAAACAATTTTGTATTTTATTAGTCAGTCAGGATCGTCACCGGTTTACCAATAATTAAACACAATCATACGAAGAAAATGCGTAGAAGGAACTTAAATAGAACAAAACAAGACTTCTGTGCCTTTCTTTTCTCAGCCTAACAATTAATGTTTCTGAACCTCATACATTATTGAAATAAAATTTTAATGATTTGGACAAAAAAAGAAGTTTCTGTGATACCTTTATAGAACTTTTTCCACGTCTTCTTCATATATGAACTCAATATATATAGGGTAGGGTTGTGTTAAAGCCTAAACAGAAACTTTTTGACCTTTCAATCAGACTGAATTCTCATTGCATGCCTCTTTCAATCCTTGGACACAACTAACTGACTAACACTAACTGCCAGCTGGCTACACTGATCTAATAGTCTAACTAACTAACTAACAGTTAAGCACATGGCTTCTAACTGATCAATCAATTAATAAGCACGTACGTGACTCTAACCTTCAATTACAATAAAAAAGATACAAAACTTCACTAATAAACTGGTACTGTCTGGAACAAAGTGTTGATGCTGCACTGCTGTTGTTACTGGTGCTGCATATTCTCCTCATGATCGATGCACTATCTGGATCTTCAATTACAGGTATATTGCGGAATTTGAAACGTGTTTGTGAGGAGTTGGAAAGGAAAGCAGATATGGATGAGGCCATTGGAAACAGTCCTTGCAAAGTATCTGCGGGGCAGGTAGAAAAGGCGCGGCATCGGAAGTAAGGCGCGGTAGTGGCGGTCTCCCCTGTTGGGACGTTGTACGACGGCGTCGACAGTCAGTTCATACCGCGATACATTGGTGAGGGAAACAGTGGTGTTCACAGGAGTGGCACCTGCGGCTTCAACGTAAATATGGAGGACTTCACCTATGAAGTTGTAGGTGCACACTGGGGTCACGGGACCAGTGTCTTCTGTTGAAGACAGAAATGGCTTGAAATCAACAAAGGACAAAACGACAGAGCATGAAGATCAACAAAGGACAAAACGACAGAAGCATGAAGAACAAAACGGTGGAACTTAAGGTGTGATCCTAAAACGCACCGTTTCACTAACAGCAAACTTAAACCAATTCAAAAGTCAGTTGCAGTGGCGCCAAGATCAGTTAGGAAGCAGTTAGTCTCTCCGTGAATTATGGAACTGATTAGGCGTGAATTGGATCCATTATTATTCTGTTAAGATCAACAGAGTGGGTAGTATAAATAGAGAACCATTGATCAGTTGTAGATTATGAAAAACAGAAATAGAAATTTTCTCTCAGAATTTTCTCTCACTTTCTCTCATCTGTTCTTGCTCTATTTGCTTTCTGGATCTTTCCTTTATTGCTCTTCATCAATTCTGTCTCAATTCCTTCGATATTATTGTTCAGTGTTTGTTTCAATCTGAAATTCATAGCATTACGAATTTCTTCATGGTATCAGAGCCAGAATCTGTCACAGCTCAAGCTTCAATGGCAGCTTCAAGTTCTACAATGGCTTCCTCGTCTACATCTTCAAGTTCCTCGGTGAATGTGATGAATCAACCACTACTGCTTCTCTCCAATATGTCCAATATGATGACAGTGAAGTTGGACAATACGAACTATATTGTTTGGAAACACCAAATCACCATGGTGTTGGAGACTTACTCTTTGTATGAGTTGTTAGAAGATCCTCAGCTTGTCCCTGATAAGTATCTGAAAGATCTTTCTGGTAATTACACCACAATCATGAATCCAGACTTCTTGATCTGGAAATCTAAGGAGAAGGCATTGTTGACCTTCATAAGCTCAACCTTAACTCCATCTGTCCTAGCCCTCACTGTGGGTTGTACCTCGGCTATGGAGGTTTGGAAGGTTTTGGAGAATAGATTTTCTTCAGTCTCCAGGTCACACATCATGAATCTTAAGTGTGAATTACACAACATCAAGAAAGGAGTTGATTCTGTAGATTCATATTTGCAGAAGATCAAAGTTGTAAGAGACAAACTCCTAGCAGTAGGAGTGATCATTGATGATGAGGAACTCCTTCACATAGCAATTAAAGGTCTTCCTAGGGAATACAATGCATTCAGGTCTGCTATAAGGACCAGGAGTACACAATTGAGTTTTGATGAGCTGTCTACTATGCTCAGTGCTGAGGAGGAATCGTTGAATGAAGGTCTAGATATGAAAGACTCAGTTTTTGCCATGGCAGCAACTACTTCAAAGTCTAACAACAATGGTCATAATCAGAATTTTTATAACAATGGCCATAATCAGAGTTTTAATAGAGGAAGAGGCCGAGGTAGCTACAATAACAGAGGTGGTAAGGGAGGTAGAGGATCACATCAATATCCTCAATTCAATCAGTTTCAGCAAGCTCAACAGAATACTGGTACAAGATCTGAGAGACCTTCTTGTCAAATTTGTGGAAAACTTGGCCACACAGCCCTTGATTGTTATCATAGGATGGACTATGCCTATCAAGGCAAGCATCCTCCTACTAAACTTGCAGCAATGGCTACTGCTTCAAATGGTTGCTTGCTTCAAGAACAGCCTTGGCTTGCAGACAGTGCTGCAACAGATCATGTCACAGCAAACCTTCATCATCTCAACTTCCCAAAACCATACAATGGTCAAGACCACCTCACAGTAGGCAATGGCCAAAATCTTCCCATCACCCACACTGGTAATGCACTCATTCCTTTTTCTCAGTCAAGTATCTGCCTTAATAATGTTCTTAGAGTCCCTTCCATAGCATCAAATCTTGCCTCTGTCCATCAACTCTGCCATGACAATGATTGTTGTTGCTATTTTGATGAAAATACCCTTTCCATTCAGGCTTTGGCCACGGGGAAGGTTCTGTACCAGGGCAAGAGTGAAGGTGGTGTCTATCCAATCTATCCTCAAAGAGCTTCTTTGCTTTCTTTACCTTCTAAGGTCTGCAACAATGTCAATGTTGCTAGTCATTCTAGTGTCAATAATGTTGCTAGTCATTCCTTTGTTAATAAAACTCTTTGGCACAAGAGACTTGGTCACCCTCATGATCAGGTACTCAAAGTGTTATTTCCTAATGTCAATTCAGCTTTGAATAAAAGTAATTCTGATGATAATCCTTGTACTCATTGCTTATTTGGTAAAATGCACAATCAACCTTTTCCTAAATCTCACTTTACTGCCTCCTCTCCTTTTGAACTGATTCATTCAGACTTGTGGGGTCCTGCCCCTGTGAATTCCATAAATGGTTTCAGGTATTATGTTCTCTTTGTTGATCATTATACCAGATTTACATGGCTTTATTTGCTTAAGTCTAAGTCTGAAGTTTTTACTAAGTTTACTTACTTCAAAGCTATGATTGAAACCCAATTTTCTGCCAAAATCAAAGTTTTTAGATCAGATGGAGGGGGTGAATATACCTCAAATGAGTTTAAAACTTATCTCATGCAGCAAGGTATAGTTCACCAACTCTCTTGTCCTTACACTCCTCAACAAAATGGCCTTGTTGAGAGGAAACATAGACACCTTATTGAATCCACTATCACTCTTCTTTCTCAAGCATCTCTTCCCACTTCCTATTGGTCATATGCTGTTCAAACTGCTGTTCTGTTGATTAATATACTTCCCACTCCTGTTTTAAGTTTTCATTCCCCTTGGTTCAAGCTACATTCCTCTCACCCTGATCTTTCACAGCTCAAAATCTTTGGTTGTGCCTGTTATCCTAATCTCAGGCCTTATACAGCCCACAAACTTGATCCTAGGACTGTAGAATGCATCTTTCTGGGTTACCCCAGTGGTTCAAAAGGCTATCTATGTCTTGACTCCAACACCAACCGTCTCTACACTTCTAGACATGTCCTCTTTAATGAGTCCAAATTTCCTTTTTCCACTATCAATCCTTCCTCCTCTTCTCCTACTTCTTCCACAATTTCATTTGATTCTGTCTGGCTTTCAAATCAACTGTTTCTTCATTCACACAATCATCCCTCCATTCTAGGTTCCTTTCCTGGATCCATTCCATCTCAACCATGTCCTATTATTTCCCCACCTGCTATATCACACCCTAACCCTCCCTCCAGGCCATCTTCTTCAATTCCCAGGCTTCCTAGTCCATCTCAGTCTGCTCCTATTTCAACCAATACATCACAATCAGATTCTACACCTTCCAGTTCCCCTCCACCTGCCACCACTCTTGCTCATCCTTCCACCTTGAACCTTCATCCCATGAAGACTAGATCCAAGAATGGCATTATCAAACCTAATTCCAAATTGTGTTACAAAGCTGTGCTTGATTACAACTTCACTGAACCTTCTACTTTTAAGACTGCTTCCAAATACCCCAAATGGTGTGCAGCAATGGATGCTGAGTTTCAAGCTCTTCAAAGGCAGCAGACTTGGTCCTTGGTACCTGCTCCTCCCAAAGTTAACTTGGTTGGGTGCAAGTGGGTTTATAAGTTAAAACTCCACAGTGATGGTACCATTTCAAGGTACAAGGCTCGGTTGGTGGCTAAGGGGTTTCATCAGCAGGCTGGGATTGATTTTCAAGAAACATTCAGTCCTGTGATCAAACCAGCAACTGTGAGACTTATTTTAGCTATTGCAGTCAGCTGCAATTGGTCTCTTCGCCAACTGGATGTTTCAAATGCTTTCCTTCACGGTTTTCTTAGAGAGGAAGTATATATGGAGCAACCTCCAGGGTATGTGGATCCCAACCATCCCTCCTATGTCTGCAGATTGCACAAATCCCTTTATGGCCTTAAGCAGGCCCCAAGGGCTTGGTTTGAGAGGTTCACATTCCATTTACTACATCTTGGATTCATTGCCTCTATTGCAGACAGCTCCCTCTTCATTTTTCACTCATCTGGAACTATCATTTACCTTTTGTTATATGTTGATGACATTATTGTCACTGGTAACAACTCAGTCCAGATTACTCATCTCATCTCAGCTCTAAGTCAAGTATTTGAGCTTAAAGATTTGGGGCCTCTAAACTATTTTTTGGGCATTCAAATCACACGGACTAAGTTTGGTCTCTCTCTCACTCAGTCCAAATATGCCTCTGATGTGATTCATAGGTTCAACATGGAGAATTCCAAACCCACCAAGACTCCATGCTGTCCATCTACCAGGTTGGTCCCTCATGGTGGTGTTGCTTTATCTGATCCTTCTATGTATAGAAGTATGGTTGGGGCTCTCCAATACTTGACCTTTACTCGTCCAGACCTCTCCTTCAGTGTTCACCAGCTGTGCCAGTTTATGAGTTCTCCTACTTCCACTCACTTGGAAGCTGCCAAGCGTGTTTTACGCTATGTTAGGGGTACTTTGAACCATGGCATCCATTTTTCCCCTGGTCCTTTGACACTCACTGCCTTCTCTGATGCTGATTGGGCAGGGGACCCTTCTGACAGACGATCCACTACTGGTTTGCTTGTGTTTTTGGGTCCTAGTCCCATCTCTTGGTCTGCCAAGAAACAAAGCACAGTCTCCAGATCCTCAACTGAGGCAGAGTATCGTGCATTAGCTACCACTGCAGCTGAACTATCCTGGCTTCGCATTTTGTTCAAAGAACTTAAGGTTTTTCTCTCCCATGTGCCTGTGTTGTGGTGTGATAATGTCTCTGCCATTGCTCTCTCTGCTAATCCAGTGTTTCACTCACGCACAAAGCACCTTGAGGTTGACTATCATTTTGTAAGGGAGAAAGTTTTGCGCAAGGATTTATGTGTTGGTTTTGTCTCGGGCAAAGATAACTTGGCTGATGTCTTCACTAAGCCTTTATCTGCTCCTCTGTTTCTGCTTCTTAGACACAAACTCCTGGTGGACTCCTCCCCCTTTCGTTTGAGGGGGGATGTTGAAGACAGAAATGGCTTGAAATCAACAAAGGACAAAACGACAGAGCATGAAGATCAACAAAGGACAAAACGACAGAAGCATGAAGAACAAAACGGTGGAACTTAAGGTGTGATCCTAAAACGCACCGTTTCACTAACAGCAAACTTAAACCAATTCAAAAGTCAGTTGCAGTGGCGCCAAGATCAGTTAGGAAGCAGTTAGTCTCTCCGTGAATTATGGAACTGATTAGGCGTGAATTGGATCCATTATTATTCTGTTAAGATCAACAGAGTGGGTAGTATAAATAGAGAACCATTGATCAGTTGTAGATTATGAAAAACAGAAATAGAAATTTTCTCTCAGAATTTTCTCTCACTTTCTCTCATCTGTTCTTGCTCTATTTGCTTTCTGGATCTTTCCTTTATTGCTCTTCATCAATTCTGTCTCAATTCCTTCGATATTATTGTTCAGTGTTTGTTTCAATCTGAAATTCATAGCATTACGAATTTCTTCATCTTCTTCGTGAGGCAGGCACCTTGTGTAAGCCCTTTCATTCACACCAGCCATTGCTTTGCTTTTGGAATTCAAGAAAAGGAATTCGAGAGAATTGGAAATTTGTTGTGACTGTGAGAAAAATGAGAGAATATGGGAAGGGATTTATATAGTGTGGGATAGAGGGGTTTGTTAGTTTTGGCGGTTTGGGGATGGATTGTTACTTGTTAGTTACAGTCACAGAACTGAATGCCAAGAGGTGATAAGCTGATTGGTTTATGTAACCAGCACGCGGATCGTATGGGGAATTTGCATATCGGCCGTTGGATTTTGGATAAAGGACGATTGGGATTTGAGAATGGTTTAGGCGGGAGAGGGTAGAATCAGGAATGGAATGGAGGAGTTTGTTAATTTGGCGGGTTGGGTAGAGAAGAAAGAAGAGTACTAGTTTTTAGAGTGTTATTTATCTAATTTTTTTATTAAATGAAACTCATTCTAGTTCATATATGGCTTGTTAACATTTGCCATATATATATATATATATATATAAAATACAAAAATGATACTTCCAAGTCATATAATGTAACGGTAATTGTTTAAGCACAAGTTGTATAAAGGAGAGCATCTCTTAGTCTAAGAAACCGTTTGGCTGGAGCATTGGCGTTGCACGTTTACGTTTTTAGCTTTTTTTTTTTTTTTTTTACCCGTCCCCAGCTTTTCAGAAACAAAGTGTTACTGTAGAAATACTGTTGCGGCTACTGTTCATTGAACAGTAGCCGCAACATGTGACTTTTTCACCCAATTTTTACTGTTCACAGACCCACAATTTTCACTTTTCAACAACTTTTTCATTAAAAATGGGTCCCACGGTACTATTCACACATTTAAAAATTATTTTGCTATAGTATTTTTCAGTTTCAGTTTTCAATTTTCAGCTGTATCCAAACGGGACCTAAGTCCAGCTCAAGTGCTCAACTATGGCTGGTTGCTTGATTTAGCTTTTAATTTGTGCGAGGGGCATTTTTGTCACAAGAAGTAAAGTGAGACCCAAGGCCCATGGGCCATGAGCTCCATTTGTCAACAAAGACCAGGACAAATCAGTACACAAAGAAATAACAAGAATGAAGGCCCACTCGGCAGCCCATTTGAAAGGAAACTTGTTTTATGTGTGTCAAAAGGTACAACGGAACTAGTAATTCAGCCCAAGGATAAAGCCCAATTCCAATCTACCAAAGAAGCTTCGGCTGATCCACCTTTTCTGTTATTTCCAACTTCCTTTCGCTGCATGGACCAAGCTCATACGCAACAAAGGTAAGACCAACACATGGGAAAACGAGGAGATGTGGCCTGGACCTGGAGGTTAGGAGGTTCATTTTGTACTAATCTGGGCTCATCCCAATTATCTTTCATGGGCCTTTCGGAAATAATATGAATAACAATAGAGAGCTCTTAAAAAGCTTACAATTTTTTTTTTAAGAGTATTTAGTAGCTGATAATATCATGTCAGCTATATTAAAATTCAACAACTCAGAGACATGCGTGTAAACTGATTATATCAACTTTCTTACCTTTCCACCACTACTTTCAAGGGTGTAAGTAGGGTAGGTTTTTTTTTTTTTTTTTGGGGGTATTTTTGTTGTTGTATATAAGTCTCTTATTTATTGAATTTTGATATTATTGATGTGGTATCATTTAATACCAAATACTTTCTTGGAGGTGGTTTAAAAATGGTAGATTGTTGTTAATTTTTTTTTTTTATAATTTTTTTCCCCTAAAGGAAAGTCAGGCCAATTACTGATGGGATATATATGTTTCAACAAGTATAAGCACAAGTCTGTGGTTAAAATCCTTTAATGGGAAGAATGATATCTTTTTTTTGCTAAGTAGGGGAAGAGTGATATCATTTGTTTAGTGTCTTGTGACTTTAATCACTAATATCATTTGTTTAGTGTCATGTAACATTAATCACTAATCCCAATATTCATATTCCTGTTAAGTGCGTCTACACTATGACTAAGACACGAGATATGTAATTTATATTTTGACGCACAAAAAGAAAATTTCCATTCCCTTGGAGGAATTGTGTATTATCACTTGGAGAAAAACAAAGATATATACTGCAATGAAATGGTGGGTACATAAGACTAATAAGGCAACCAAATAATGTTAACTAAATAAGTGAATTAAATGTTATTGAAACTGCAATCATTGAAACTACAAGCACACTTTCTTATTTTATGAATGAAAATATTCATTCTCCAGACTATTAGTACAACAAGCTTACAAGCATCTTAATTTTAGAACAACACCAGGACCATAACTTTAATACAAGAAGCAGAGCTGCAACATCAAAACACTACTAAAGACAGAAAACGAAATGTTCCACAAATTACATAACACTCTAAAAACTATAAATGCATTCTTAACAGATCATGTTCCTTATGAACTAATCCTCCTTTTCAGATAGCAGTTTTGATGAACCCTTTTTCAATGCAGCATCTTTGATGAGTTGCAGTGATTCCTCTAGATCATCAAGTAGCAGGTGGGGATCGGGAACCACATTCGGGTCAGCTGCTAGAATAATGGTCATCTTATCAGCATAACTTTGGCAATGGATTGTTATTGCCTGCAAAAGAGATCACAAATAAAATTGTTAAGGAACTAGAAAGAGAGATGAAGAGCAGAAAATCAGTAAAATGTCCTATGCCATCGTGGTGAGCATGAAATATGTGAACATGAAAAACCTGTTTCTATGTCAAGTGCAAAGCATAAGCGTGCTTGTTAAATTAGTTAATACTGAAAATTATCAGAGTTATTGACTTATACTTACATGAGGGAACCCGTAAATACTAGGAGCGAGGAAAGCTATTGAATGGCCAAAGAAGCTAATTTCTTCTAGCGGACCACACACGTTTGAAAAGGCCACTGTAGTATTTGTAAAAACTGTGTGTGTCAGAGCAGCAGCTGCCTGTCAACAATGTAAAAAGAATTTTACTCAAGCAAGAATTCAGCATCTTATATTTATACCTCCAATAAAGACAATACTAAGATTAACATAAAAGGTTACGCTTTTAATCTTTAGTTATCTATATCTATGCTAAACTTGTAAACTTCTTTGCATAAAAAGTGCACAGCCTAGTAAAAGAAATTAAAGCAATTGATAACTTGATAACAAGATTAAGTTGACTTAATCGAAAAGAACATAATTACAATAGGAATTTGTTCTCACATAAATTTTAAATTAAGCAAAACTAAATGAGTTTCACTTAATTTTTAAAAGGTCAAGGTTAAGCACGTCCAGGTATTTAACACAAGTTATGAAAGAATTGAAATTATTACTCAGTATTGTATATGCAACATCCATAATTTCACGTGTGATGTTCACATTTTAGAAAGTGAAATAATTAATGTGTACCAATTATGTACAATATTAGAATCCTTATGGAACACACTTGAGCTTGAGTTGCATAGAGTTTGGGAATTGAGTTTTGTCACAGTGATTAGTGATAAGTCCAATTTAGCCTTAAATTTCTCATTGTTTGTTTGAGAAGGCATACGGAGATTAATCACCTTTACTCCAAATGTTTTAAGTACACGACAAGAAAATGGTAATGTGCATTGAGCTTCAAGTGAGAGCTTTTTACGTTCCATCTTGGCTTTAACTTCCCCAATATGTTTCAATGGGTCACCATGTAAAGCAATTGTGAGAGGGAAGATTACATAACCGATCTCATTTCCCCACTTGTCCTTGGATCCCTTTGTCATCATTTCAGCCATATCCTGTTTAACGAATACATTCAGAGAGGAAAGATGTTATACAAATCATAGAGGACGCAAGTTCATTATCTATTGAATCAAATCAAAATGCAAGAAATATTTTTAAAAAGCGTCCAAAATTTCGGAAGTGATAATCTCCACTACAATTTTTATGCACAATTCTTTTTTGTTAGAAATCAATACATAACTAGAACTCTAATGGACAGTATTTTAAATAAGAGATAAGTAATGAACCTGAATCCCTGCAGTTGCTCTTATATTTGCGAAAACAATTGCTCTAAGGCGGAGACTTTCTGGAAGATTATTAGCATTACTAATATCCCCATCTTTCTTATCCTCAGCTGCTGAGTGAAACATCGAATTCTTGAGATTATTAAATGTTTATACTAAGAGAGAGAGTTTTTTCCTTCTTTGATTGTTAACGGAAATTAATAAAGTAGTTGGGTAGGACCCAAAAACAATTAACTTTAGTCAACAGTATACAAGCAAATATAGTTAAGTTGAGAAAGAAAAAATATATCAAATGATAATTTCTGTAGCAGCATGTTTGACACAATTGTTACCTATAAATTGAGCAATTACTAAAAAAATCTGAACATAATTTGGAAGCTTATTAAAAAAATGTCCCAATGGAAGGTTTTTTTTTTTTTTTTTAAAGTCTGCATTGAAGGACATGACATTCTTTTCAAATTTAGGAAATGAAAATGGTTTTAATAAACTTTATGAGATAAATTGATAAGGTTCGACTTACGTCCAATGCTTTTAATACATTGCGACACAGATGCAACATATAATCAAGATTAACCATATGTCTCATTATATCATTGGCAATACATTGGAGCACTAGACGAAAGCTTTATCCAAATTCGCATAAAAAAATAAAAAGTAAATTATAGAAAACTTACCATATCTCCTGTCTAGATATCGCGAAAGACCAGCTTGTGTTGCTCCCAGTACAACATCATTGATTGTCTGAAAAATGATCCACACAAGGCCAAAAAAAAAAAAAAAACATCTTGTTAACCCATTTTATAAAATGTGAAGATGGTAAATACTCATAAAAGCACTCCTAGGAAAGAATGGCTTATGTGGTACATCATAAATTGCGTGTGCACCACAGATACGGGCCATAATTATTAATGTCAGTTCGAAGAATTTGAGGTCTTTTATGGCCCAAACGAGCTCGAAGAATTAGTCAACATACCATATTCATCACGTTCTTCACGAGCTTGATGTCATCCAAACTAACTATACGATAAGCAAACCTCTTTGTAGTCAGATCACACCTAGGTGCACCTTTGATGGGACTCTGTGTGTCTTTCAGAAACAAAAAAGTTGCCAGGAACAACATAAAATCCACACAAGTGTTCCAAATCAACCTCAAAACAAACCAAATGGATAATATCCACCAACATATAGTGTTGGAATTGGTTGAACCAGCTCGTTTCTTTATGGGAACAGTAGGCAATGCTTCTGGGTCCGAGGTTTTTCGAGTAGATGCAATGAGAAGTGAAGTGAGAGATGCACCATCACCAATTGAGTGGTGGATTCGAAATACTCCGACAGCCTCTGCATCCGAGGTTTTGACGTTGAGGAGGTGGATTTCCCATAATGGTTTGGACAGGTCCATTGGAGTTTTGGTCAGATTTGAAACATAGTCTTCAACAAACTGGTCTGGATGATCTATGTTTGGATCCAAATTCGGAACAAACACATGGTTCTCTAATTTTACCGTAGTTGGAATCCATTTCATATTCCTGCCCTCCTTGCCGTCCACCTTTTGCCATAAATTGAATAACAACAAGAAGCTATTAATAATATATAAATTTAAGATTATATTTTCTTAGGTAAGAGTTATTTACATTTTAAACTATGTGACATTAAATATTCTTTTGGATTTATATATATTTAAAAGAAATCAAGAATTGACCCATTTTGAGCCCAATGGTATAACCATTTTTTTTTTACTTAGGGGTTGAAACTTCAATATTAAACCAGTCAAGAAAAATTCATAAAATTATATACATAATTATAGATGCATATATATATGTGTGTATGAATAGGAATATAAATTCTTAATTTTCTCATATTAAAGTAAGTTGTAACTTGTTTCTCCAAAAAATGAAAGAAAAAGAAGTAAGTTGTAACTCAATATATATATATATATATATATAACATCATGAACTTTAGGTCAATTAATATTTTCTGGTTTTTCTAATTGAGATATTCATGATTCAAATCTTATTTTCTCATAAATAAAATTTTTCTCATATTCTAAATTACAATTAGTGCATAAAAGTTGTTGAACATGTACAAAAAATAATATAATTATTGACATTCTTTTATATATATATATATATATATCAAAATATATTTTACTTGCATCTTCGCATGAGCTATAAGTGCGTTTAGAGGGTTTCTTTTTTTAAATTAGAAAATTTTAAGAAGTTATAAACACTTCTTTATTCTATCCTCTATCTAAATAGTTTAAAGTACATATAATAATTATCTTTTAATTAAAAAAGCAAATAGTCATAAGAATTATTTTTTTTCATATTTATATTTTGTGAAAAGTGGGAAATATAGGAATCTATTTTAAATTTTTAATATGGACCTAAATTTTAGGTGTTAGAAATTTATTATTTTCCTTATATAGCCCTATTATTTGGAAATTTTAAAACTTATTATGATTGGATGTGAGGGTATTTAGGACCAATTAAAAAGTGGACAAAATTGTATTCTCTTTGTAATAGTATAGGATAGATGATTCATGTGCCTATAAAAAATAAAAAATAAAAATTATAACAAGATAAATAATAAAAAAATGGAAGACTATTTTTGTTTAACCGGTTCTTTTGGGGCCACAAATTCAACAGCCCAATGTTCTTTTTTTTTTTTGCTTTTTAGTGTCCTTGAATTTGCTGAATTTTGTAGACCCAAAAACGATCAAGCTTTAAAAAAAACTAAAGGTTCATATGTTATAAAAGAAATTTTAAAATTTCAGATTTGGACCTCCACCAGTCAAATTTGTTTAACTCCTTAGTTTCGCATAAAATCAATAATTCTAGTATTACTCACTTTTACGTATATTTTGTCACAACTGTCCTACATGGCAGATTGTAGTTGGTTGTCCATCATTATCATATAGACACAATTTTTTCTCCACTACTCATAATCTGCCACATAAAATAATTATGACAAAGTATGTGTAAAAGTGTGTGATTATAGTATTATTGACATAAAAGTATGCTTAAATTATTCGTTTTAGTACTAGTCTAGTACCAAGCTGATTATTGAAATGAAATTTTTTAATACACACATATATATAAGTATATGAATTTATTGACTTAAATAACTTCTCAAACAATAAATCAAGAAGTTCATATAAACATTTTTCATGATTAATATTTAATCAAATGATGAAGCAAGATAATAATAATAATAATAAATGATGAATCACTCCATCATCATTGACAAATAGAAAAAAAAAAAAAAAAAAAAAAAAAAAAAAAAAAAAAAAAAAAAAAAAAGTCATTAAAACATTAAAATCTTATTAAGTTACGTACCAAAAGACAGATATACATAATAAGTAGGTATATATTGGGCTGAAATGCGATACTAAATAAAATACTCAAGATAGACCGAAATAAACCAAAATAAACTTAAATTTTAAGTTTATTATTATTAAAAAAAAAAAAAAACTTGAATTTTAAGTGAAATGAAATAAAGGATGATACTGTACTGGTTTAATGACTAGTATGAGACACTTTGAACTGAACATAATTGAAATGGAATAAAGGAGTAGGGAACCAAACAATGGTTTTTTTCTTAATTTGTGGAAAGAAATTTTTCTTACTATCTTGCTAGAGAACAGAGGATGCTTAAGCAAAGTTTGCTCCAAACCAGCTTTGACGAAGTTAGGATTGATCTTTGTCTTGAACCCTATCATTGTAACAATATAGCAGTTCAGACTTGGTGACTGAAACAACTGAGCTGCGGGACTTAGAGCCTCCTCACCGATCAAGGCCCCACTGTTAGCCATCTTTGTTTCTCTTACTCTCTTGCTGGTTATCCTTACCACAATATTATATATGTTTCTTCACTCCGATGGTTCAAGAATCCATAAGCATGGTTTGCATTTATAGAAGTCGAATGGAATGGCAGCCAGTGTAATTTTATCACAATTTGTGTGATTTTTTTTCCTTTTTGGCTCCTCTCACGAGCTCTAAGTTTAACGACATGGCTTCAATTTGGCCTCATATTCGTTTTCTTTTGTTTTACGTAATAAATGCCATTTTCCATTTGGTTTGGTCCAATAATTGAGGAAAGAGTTTAGGAAATGGAATCTTCTTTCTATTGTACACCTTTTCATGGTACTTGAATTTTACATGATTCATGCCTTCAATTTTAATCACGCACGTTTTATACATAGGGTCCATTTAGATACAATTTATTATTGCTTATTGTTATTGAAAACTGATTATTGCTGAAAATACTGTAGTAAAATAATTTTTAAATGTATGAATAGTACCGTAGGACCCATTTTTAATATTTTTTAATGCATAAACAGTGCATAAACAATGCGTGAACAGTGTCGCATTGTTCATGCACAGTAAAAACTTTCTCCCACTGTCGTCAAATTCGGGCCAAAAAAAAAAAAAAGGAGAAAATGCAACTCACAAAACGCGCCACAGGTTTCATTGTTATCCAAACTGGTACATTGTATGTTAGGTACGATTTATGCATTATATTGGACTTTGTATGGTATAAGGATTCGGTTAACGGATGCTTTTAAGATATTTGTTAATGAATTATTTTAGGAAAATTTTGATACCACCTTCATGAGAAATAAAAAAAAAAAAAATGTAATTTTTCTTTTCTTTTCCTACAATAGGTTTCTAAAAATATTTCTTAAACCAAAATTTTAAAAATATTTCTTAATCCAATACTAGGGGTGTCAATGTTCGACCCAACCCGCGAACACGACATGAACCCGACACAGGTTTTTTCGGTTTAGAGTTGGGCCTTAATGGGTTTGGGTCATAAACAGGTTAACCCGAAAGCGAGACAATAAGAAACGGGTCAACCCGCGTAACCCGCAATAGATACGTTTGACACGCCAATTTATTTGTGTCAACCCGAAATGACTCACTTAACACAACCTGTTTAACTCATATAACAAATAAATATTTATTTTATTTTAGATTTGTCAAATACTTTTTGTATCCAACATATATTTTAAATTTAAAAAGAAAAGTGAGTAATTACAAAAATTTACGAGGGATATAATTAGAAATTAAAATTTTACAAACCTTAGAACTACTAATACTTTTCTTCTTCTTCTTCTTTTTCTTCTTCTTTTTTTTGGTGGCATAGAACTTACACAAATGAAATTGGATGAGCTTGTGGAAGATGTTATGAATTTGGACATCAACAAAGAATCTATGGATGATAATCGCGGTCATAGTCAAGATTAATCTACTGTTTGCTCAAATTCTTTCAATATTGATACTTAGCATTTGGCGAGTTCCAAGAATATTATATTTTTGTTGAATTATGTTATTTTATTTTGTGAAACTTTGTTATTTTGAATTTGGATTGAAGTGTATGCACTTCTTTTGGAGTGTAAAGAACTTATTTCTAGATGAATGCTATATTTTGTTGAATTATATTATTTTGAATGTGAGTTGAAGACTTGAAGTGTATGCACTGCTTTTTGGGACGTAAAAATAATTATTTGTAGATAGATGTTATATTTAATATTATGTAGGTTAAAATGGGTTGTGTTACATTCGTGTCAACCCAACATGACTTGTTTATTAAGCGTGTCAAATTGATTGGGTCAGGTCAACCCGCCTTATTAACAGGTCGAGTTAGGGTTGAAGGATCATAACACGATTATTAAATGGATCAGGTTAGGGTTGAGTCATTTACTTGAATACTCCTACCTCGACACGACACGAACCTGACACGCTAACCCGAATTGACACCCCTATCCAATACCCTTATAGTATCTATTATAATTTTCCATAATAGAATAACTATTTCTTAGAAAAAACCATTCAATTGTTTGGTTTTGTTTTTATTAGGAATAATAATTATGTTCCATCTCTCACAAGTTTGATTGTGCTGACTGAAATAAGAACTAAGGCTAATGAGGTAGAGTGGTGGTTTCTGGTGTGGATTAATCTAGCTATCCCTAGGCACTCCTTTGTTGGTTGGATTAATTGGGTGACTATCCTAAGTCCTAACCAAGCTCCTAGCTAAGGACAGATTGGTACAATGGGGGACTTGCTGTGGACAATATGTGCGGTTTCTGCAGATCCAGTATTGAAGATAGAGGCCATCTCTTTCTTCAATGTGCCTTTACTAAGACAATCTGGGATAATATCAGAGGGCTTTGCTTAGTGACAGATGCCAAAACCAATAGGCAAGAGTTAGTGAAATGGGGGCACTGCTCAATTAATTAAAAGGATAGGGATTTAAAACCACCTTGTGTAAGCTAGCTTGGTGGGCTGCTGTCTACCACATATCACATATGGCATCAAAGGAATGCAATTACGTATGCAAGGATGTCAAATAAAGAATGGAGAGTAAAAGGTGCAGTTGTAACTCAGTATTGAATTAGGCTTAATGCTTCTATCTGTATAGGAGGCTTTAGCTAATTGAATTTTTCTTGCCTCTAGTGGCTCTTGTTAGGTGGGATAAGTTTGTTGTGGCTTTGTGTTGTTCAAATTGCAACTGCTTTGTTGTTCAATAGTATCAAAATCTAAAAGTGAGAGACATTAGTGAGGTAGTTATTTTTTACAAGCATGTCTTTTATTTATATAATTTTGATATGGTGATATTGTATATCATTATTGTAGGGTCTGTTTTCTTTACGTAAACCCAAAAACAATAAATTTGTAGAGTATGGGTCGAAGAACTAGAGTTGACAAGGGATTCACAGCCAAGAATTATCACTCTTTTTCTTATTTGTTTTTCAATTTCCCATACATTCCATGCCCCGTTTCAAACCCTGTCCCTCTATTATATAGCCACTCTCACTCTCATCTCTACCGTCCACGTGCTTCCCATCCATGGACTTGTTCAAGTACCTATCACGTCAGGCAGCTTCTTTTCATCTTTGTGTGAGTGGCGGTAGGTCATGAAGCACTGTTCAGAAGTCTTCTCCACATAAATGCGGCCAGAAAAGCTGTTGCAATGCATTGAATACGGTGGCAGCAGCCTTCCCCTCAGATATTTCTTCATCCTTATCGTTCATGAATGAGCTTTGAGCTTATCTTGATCAGGTGGAGTCCTCGGACGATCAACCAGGCTTTTCCCCTAGTCAATCAGCCTCCAGCACCATACCAGGATGAAACATCCTCCTCGGACAGGAGATGTCCTCCTCGGACTGGAGATATCCTCCTCGGACAGAGATGATCCTCTACCAAGGGGATTCCAATCCAACCTGGGCCTTGCATTCTCTGCTTCCTTCTCTTCGGATGTGAAACAGTCTTCTTGTGGGTGTTCGGCCCATTAACTTGGGCCTGATCCTTTTATCCCCCACAATTATGATACAAAATACTTTTTCGCCGTACCTTTTTTTTTTTTTGGGTAAGCTGGATATTTTATTAAAAGAAAACTAAACAGAGCTAGTAACAGTAGCAATGTTGCGATCATACAAAGTTTCCAATGAATCAAGATTCAAAAGAAGAGATACCTCCGGTGAAGGGTCAAGAAAACCAACAAAGTCCTGTGAGAGATGAGCTCCCAATCTTGCTAAAGCATCCGCGCATCTATTTGCCTCTCTATAGCAATGCTGGACCATTACCATAGGGATCTCCTTCAGACCTTTCTTACAATCTTCCACTATATTATCATTACTATTACTAAGTCGGTCCTCCTTTTTTAGAAGATCTACAACCAATTTGGCATCAAGTTCAAACACCACTGCTTGGAGCTTCAAGGCAATACAAAGCCGAATACCGTCTCGCAGTGCCCAAAGCTCAGCTGCTACACTCGTGGTTGAGCCAATGGCCCTAGTGTAACCTTTGACCCACTTACCCGTATCATCTCTAATGAGACCACCTCCCCTAGCAAGGCCTGGGTTGCCTATTAAACCTCAAACTCGCTTGGATGATCCATATGATAAAACTCAACCAAGCGAGTTGGAGGTTTAATAGGCATCGATTTCATTTGTCCAAGGTGGTGTGCATGAGTACCTATGTTATATCAATCAAGTTGATGTTCCACCTATTGAGTGACGCTTTCTTTCTATCTATTTTGGTTAAACTTGGATCACATTAATCATTAATAGTACCACACCGATGAAATGGGTGAGGACTAAGAATGGCAACGGGTCGGGTTTGGGCCAAGTTTCTTTATACTTGAATCCAACCCACGGGCCTATAACCATAACCTGAACCCAACCCGTTTAATAAACGGAATTTTTTTGTTGCATCCAAACCTGCCCCATCGGAGTTGTAGGGCTCGCAGGCCCCAGCCCAAAATCACAAACAAAGACATCAATACAAACCCAAAATCACAAATCATCACAGAACAACATTTTCTTGGCAATTTTCTTGGCATCCAAACGGATGCCAAGATCTAGCAAACCAATCTATACAAAAAATTCAACAAATCCCAGAAATTTTGCAAATCCAAAAATAAAACTAGCAAATCTAAAAATCCCATTAAAAAAAAAAAAAACCCAACAAATTTGGCTCATAAAAACAAAACCCAAACCCAAATTTTGCTCACAAGACTTATTATTTGGTTTGTTTTTGTGTAGGCTTGGTTGTGCTAGGTTAGCTAGCTTGGCGTCTTTAGTTACTGCCAGTGGAGATGAAGGTTGTGGTTTTGGTGGTGGTGGTGGGGTCCATAATGGGACTTAAGGAAGGTTAGGGCTCTTCTGAGAATTGGAGAAGATGACTTGGTTAAGATCAGACAATGGAGAGCAACGGACATTGAGTTGACTCCGGCAAGTGGTGAATCGCTTGAGGGAGGGCCAGCGTGGGGCTTGATCGCTTGAGTTGAGATTGAGAGTGAGAGTGGAAACTGGAAACTAAGTAAGGTTGAGGCATGAGAGGCAAGAGGGGCGGCTACTTACTTCAGAGAGTAAGGGTAGAATGAGAGAAGAGTGAGACTTAGGGTTAGATATAGGGTAATATATATAGTTAGGTTTTTTGGTAATTTTAGCTAAACTAAGAGGGTTAGGTTGGGTCTGGGTTCGGGCCGGGTTTTTTCCAAAACCCAGACCCGCTTCAGTGTTTTTTTTTTTTTTTTTTAAACCCAAACCCGACCATATTCTTTATCAGTCCGAATAAAGCCCAACCCATTAGGGTTGGGTCGGGCCGGGTACATGCAGGTCAAGTAAAAATTGACATTCCTAGTGAGGACTGAAGGGTGACAGTTACAATAGAGTTATCAGAGTTTAAAACCAAAAAAATACAAGGACCACACCAAAAAAAAAGCATACATACACATGATTTTTGTCACAACTCGCCATATATATAGTGAATTGTGAGAAATGATATTTTTTTGGTTGTAGCATTTTTCTTTGAAACCTCCACATTAGTTGAAAGAGGAGTTTTTTTTATTATTTTTTTTAATACAAGATAGAAATTCTATTCTAGCTTAATTTAAGTGTATATATGTGTGGAGTTTTCTCTTTTAGAGACTTGAATCTCGGCCCTTGCCCCCCACACTTCACAAACATTTATACTTGTGGAGTGGCGATTTTCAATGTCACTATCATGTGGTTTTATTTGGCATAACTTGGTTTAGCATTTTTTTTTAATGTACTTTTTTTTTTTTAATTTCATTTATTTGATATAATTATATTTTTTTTATCAATTTATATTTTAAGTAAAATAAACTATATACCAAACAAACAATGATATGCTTTCCAAAATTGGAGCAAATTAACTTTGATTCAAATAACACTTCTAGAAAAATTAGATGATGAATTCAAAACCCATCAAGTATATATGAAACTTATTATTATTATTATATGGGAAAGAGTTAGATACTTAAAATATATATATATATATATATATATAAATTTCATTGGCAAGTATGATTAATAGCAAAAAGTCTCGTCAATCTAATTCCACTATATATATATATATATATATAAATTTCATTGGCAAGTATGATTATAATAGCAAAAAGTCTCGTCAATCTAATTCCACACGTATGCTCCATGAGTCATAATGCCTCTATTTGCTTCCAAGGTTCACGCTTAAAAATGAGTTTGTCTTGTCTCTAGTAGTGTTCCTTGAACGAAACGTGATAAGAACACATGCATGTACAACACGAAAAATGTTGAAAAATAGTCATGCACGTCGGTTTTAATTGTCTTGTCTAGTGTTCCAGACAGAAACCTTATCCCTTAATAAGAATTGAACTTCAATCTTCTGCCAAAGTAATGGGTTTTTTTTTTTTTTTTAATCATTACTAGGTGGGACCCATTATTTTTATATAAGAGTTGTAAAAGACAAGAATTTAGGTTGAGGACAAGATTAAAAGACAAGATTGAAAATAAAAAATTAATCAATATTAATAATAAAATAAATAAACAACTATATGCTAATGTAATTGTCATATAGAATCTAACATAAAATGTAAACTTTAATTTATTTTTTCACACCTAACTTATAAGTAATTTGTTTATATTATATAATTTATATATATACTTCTTTTTTTTCAAAATTCTATTAGGCTTCTGATTCCTGTTCCACAAAGTAGTGGGATTTTTTTTTTAAATCATTAGAGCATCCACAGCAGTTGATCTAAATTTTTAGCTTTTTAGCTACACAAAAAGTCACTTTATCTATTTTACCTACATACATACTGCAGCAGTGGATCTATTTTTGCTTTCAACACAATAAAATAATATAAATATCACAATAAAATAATATAATCACTACAATAAAATAATATATTTCACTATCCAAAAAAACATCCATAGCACCATCTACAACCACCTCTACCATCAACCACAGCCACAACCACCACCGGCCACCAGTTCAGAGCCGAAAAAAAAAAAAAAAAAAAAAAAAAAAAAACCAACCCAAGTCAAACCCACAAATCCACAACCACCTATACCATCAGCCACACCAACAACCACCACCACCACCACCACCGGCCACCAGTCCACAGCAAGGAAAAAAAAAAAAAAAACCCCACCCAAATCGAACCCACAGCCATAAATCACAAATTGGACCCAGCCATCACAAATCGGACCCACACCAATACGACCCACCACCAGCAAAACGACCCACCACCACCACCATCTCCACCGTGACCCCTGAAATTCAGCAACCTAAATGCCGAAACCCACCAAACCCAAATCCAGCTACCCAAACATTGAAACCACACACCGATCTCAACCCCGATACCAACGCACACCGGAGCACAACCACGACCCAGCGGCGGAGTGGAGGTGAGGGAAGCCACTTCGATCCATGAGCACGGAGCACAACCACGATCCACAGAAGGCCACTTCGATCCACGAGGCCGGAGCACAACCACGACCCAATGGCCGGAGCACAACGTTGAGAGAGTGAGGTTAAGAGAGATACCAGAGTTGAGAGAGTGAGATTGAGAAAGATGAGATGAGAGTGAATGAGAGAGAGAGAGAGAGAGAGAGAGAGAGAGAGAGGCACGGTGAGTATGAGAGTGAACGAGAGAGAGAGAGGATTTTTTTAATAAAAAACCGGAATAAAATAATGTTATTTTTTTTTAGCTCTCATGAACAGTGCACATCTATAGATAGATGTGCACTGTTCACGTGGAGCTAAAAAAAATGGATATAGCTCCACTGCTGGAGCATCAATTTTGTGTTAGTATAGCTAAAATATAGGATTATAGCTTTATACCACCACTGCTGCAAATGCTTTTACTAGGTAGAGGACCCTTTTTTTTTATTTATATATATATATATATATATAAGAGTTGTAGTAGGTGTGCAACTGTGTAAATCTATTAGCATTAGGGGTAAGAAAAGCTGTTATGATAATTGAAAAGGAGTCAGACAAACTAGTACACAATAAATAAAAAAGTTCTTTGTCCTTTGTATCGTGGGAGGTGGGGAGTAGGACATTTTAGTTCAATATACTAGTATCATTAGAGAAAATTTTGAGAGTCTACGAGGGCCTTGCATATAAGTAGATATGGTAAAACGGGTCTGAATTTTCTAACCTGACTTGACTCGACTCAAAAAATACCTGATCAGAATCTGATTTTTTTTTTACCCGAAGCAAAAACGGGTTGACCCGTGACCCGACCCGTGTTTTTGCGAGTCAACCCGACCCAAACCCGAACCATTTTTTTAAAACTTTTTTTTTTGGGGTAAAAAATAGTAAAACTAAGACAATATTGGTTTAGTTGTTTATTGTGAACTTTAAGGAAACAATTAATACATTTACATAACTACATACAAATTAATTGAAAGATAAATGGTTGAACATTCTGAAATAAGTAAATATTTTTAGATATTAAATAATAAAGTACATGCCAAGATAATCTGGTTATAGTAGAGTTAAAAACATAGATTTAAAATTGTAGACATGTGAGAAACATTCACAAGTGTGAAAATAGTGAAGTTAAAGTATCAAATTAGTATAAATTATGAATACTTAGACCTATTTTTTAATAATTTATGTCCAAAATAAACGGTTTTTCAAAAAATTATGATATTTCCTAGAGTGTGTGTTGCTTAACAATAATATAATATTCATAAAAGAGACTATGTATAAATAAGTAAGCAATCAAATTTTAAAGTATATCTCAAATTGAAATAGAGTATTAACCACAACTGATAATAAATTATAAAATTAATTTTCAAGATTGTAAATTTTTTATATGTTTTTATTCTTTATCAAATGAGTTATCCAATAAGTCATTTGTAATTTTGTTTTATATTTTGGAATGTTGATATTGTGTAGAAATAAAACTTGTGTATTTGTTTTACTTATCTTTGTGTTATTTTTTTTTAGATAGTAATGTTAAGATTTGTATAATTTTAAAATTACTAAATAAATATTAATAAGTTTAACTGAGTTCATTCTTGTTGTAAGTGGTGAATTCAAAATAATGCATTTTACATCAAGTAATTTGTTGCTTAACTTTCCAAATGGCAGATAGATGTTGTCTTCTTTAAAAAAAAAAAAAAAAAATCATGTGAAAAATACAGGTCAACCCGACCCGACTCGCAACCCGATTGACCCGAACCCGATTTTGACCTACTTAAAATGATCCGTTTTTGACCTGCGACCTGTTTAACCTGCAACCCGACCAACCCGACCCGAACCCGACTCGACTCGCCCGTTTTGCAATGTCTTGATGTAAGGAAGATCTTCAAGCTAAGATTTCAATGGAGGTTAGTGGATTAATTGAATATCATGAATTAGTTTAATAAAGTACCATCGCAAGTTTATTTTATTTAATCAACCTCATTTTCAGGTCCCTAGATTTATTATTAGAGTAATCTTCTTAAACCAATTTCAAGTGTTTTCATGACATTTGGTATAACTAGTTTCAGTGGGTTCCGTTAGAGTAAGAGTCCGTACGGTAGTTGATGACAGTTTCAACCATTTTTTTTTTTTTTAAGGTTATATGCACTTTTTAGTATTATTGAATAATTATATTATTCTATTCAATTAATTTTTAACCTTTTTTTTTTTTTTTACATTTTTAACAAAAAATTTTCAGTTTCAGCTAAATAAATTATTTTCAAACGGACCTTAAGAACATCCACAGCAATAGACACAAATTTTTAACTTTTTAACATCACAAAAAATCACTTTATCTATTTTAACCTACTATTTCACCACACACCTATCAATTTCATTTAAATATTATTTTTTATTCATCGTCATCTCTATCCCTTTCTCTCTCTTCCTCTTCATCTCTCTCTTCTCTAATACAAAGCAAGCAAACCCACAAAACATCAAACCAGCAACCCAACCACCACAACCCATGCCGTGACCCATCAACATCAACATCATCACACTCACAACCCACGCTGTGACCTACAAAACATCATCACACTCACAACCCACATCGTGACCCATCAACCCAGCCACCATAACCCATGCCATGACCCACCAACCATACCCACGCTGGTAACCCACCAACCCACCCATGGCAATCATACCAACACATCACAGCAACCTATGGATCAACAACCCACCATCACTAACCACCAACCCACAGGCCACAACCCACCGACCCACATCCACGAAACCCATTGACCCACAAGCCACAATCCAATCAAACCACACCCATGAAAACCATGACCTACAGGCCACAACCCAATCGGACCACACCCGCGAAACCGACCATGGCATCGCAGATCTTAACCCATCGACCAACCGCGCCATCACCGATCTTAACCCATCAACCCACCACGCCGATCTCACCACGCTCGCCAATCTCACTACACTTGCCGGTCAGAGAAAAAGAAGAGAGAGGGCTGAGACTTTGAGTTAGAGGAAAATAAGAGGGAAAAGATAGAGAAAGAAGAGAGAGAGAAAGAGAATATTTTAATGGGAAGAGAGAGAGAAGTTAAATAAAATAAAATATATATATATATATATATTTAGTTTTAGAGCTACAATGCACCACTATAAATGACTGTGTACTGTAATTGAAGAGGTAAAAATTTTACCTATAACTTTACTGTAATAAAATAATTTTTAGTATTTGAAGTGCTAAAAATACTAATATAACTTTTTAATACCCTGTAAATGCTCTAAGAGAGTTAAAAAAAAATGGACTCCTTTTCCCAAAAATAACATTTTCTTAAAAGAGCAACACACGGGGAAGAAACAAGGGGAGCAAATTTCATTTTCGACTATAATATAGATCCTATGACTTGACTTTATGCACTTCAGACAATTAAAAAAAAATTGTTTAAGAATGGTTTATTTAGCATTATGCTAAAAGCCTAAAAGTTTATTACTAAAAGTATGGTAGAAAAAACCTAAGAGACAAAAAAAAAAAAAAAAAAAAAAAAAAAAAAAAAAAAAAAAACCTAAAGGACCTACAAATAGTGTTTGTGTTAAAAAAAAAAAAGTAAAATTCAGTTAATGTGTGTCCTAAAAGCAGATTAAACTTATCTATTTTAAAAATATTTTTTTAAAATTAAAAAAATTATTAATACTTATTCAATTTCAAAAAAAATATTATTAAAAATAATTAATTATTATGTGTTCTTAGCATTAGCGAAATCTAAAAAAAAGTAAACCAAAAGGTAATGCAAGTAGGCCCGCAAACACTTGCCAGAGTCGCTTTCCTCTTAAAAAAGTAGCAAGTGGGCCTGCAAATAATCAATTAGTGTGTCGCGTGGGCAATTCGAAATAAGTTTAGTAAGCTAAAAACTGGCTTTTTCAGCCATTCCCAAATGCATTAAGGTTTCAATCAGGCTGATTCGGATGACACTGACATGTACAGATGTACTAGTGTTTAGAGTCTTAGGCTCTTAGCTAACATCGAAATAACTTGATATACAATGAATGGGTCTCATTTGAAAATAGTTTATTTAAATTTCAGCTAAAAACTTTTAAACTAAAATTGTGCTAAATTGTATGTTAAATTATGTTTGTACTTTAAAAAAAAATTAAAAATGTGAAAAAAGACAGGAAAATGTAAGGTTTTAAAAAACTATATATAAAAGTTAAAAGAAAATGCCAAATATACTCTTAATACGACCATGCCTCATCAATCTAACCCCTCTCGCCGGTATAGGGTTTTGAATAGTTGAATCTTCTTCAGAAAAATAAAAGAGAGTGTGCATGCATGCCTCATTTTAGACTCTAAAATAATATGTAGGCTGTAGCATATGAAGGCTGGCCTAATGCCTATACCCACAAATGTAAACCCTTGCGTATTTGCTATGAAGTAATGGAACAGGAACTTTACAATGAACCCACTCTAAAATTTATTTCAAACAAAGAACTAAGCCCAAGCTCATTTTCAAATTCGATTAGTACACGTTCAAGTTTGTTGGATTCATTTTCATGTCAAATAAGCTGGAGTTTGTTCACCAATTAGTATTTGATTAATTTATTCTTTTTTCATATATATATAGCAAACATTACAAATATTAAGAGACTTGTAACTCAATTAGTTGATAACTCAATTAGTTGACATCTCTTGATATTTTCAAATTAGACATTTAGGGTTCGAATTTTTCCTTCCTTAATTATCGAATTATTATAAATAAATAAAAAGTAAATACTACGATTAAAATTTTTTATCCCTTAAAAAAATATATGCTAATAATTAATTGCTAACTAAATTGTAATTGAATTTTTTTGGGTGGATTTGAAATTATATTATTTGAGTTAATTATGTATTTCATCTCCTAATTTGCTTGCGACAAGTCCTAGGATTAGTACAAGTTCGTTGACCGCATTAGGGTGATCGATGATCCATCTTGCTGACGAATTCCATGATAATTTACTACAAAATGGATTATTTATAATTGCCCTCCTACCTAAGGACAAATTCTTGACTCTACCGGGCCTAAAACCCTGATCAAAACCTACTGATTGAACTCTCATTATAAATATCAAACACCTTGCCGTCCATCTCTACCTTTCAAAGTTAAGCCCTAATGCCTACACCCATAACAGTAAACTCCTAAGGGCTACGTTTATTTGCTATAGAAGTAATAGAATTTCTTTTTACAATGAACCCAAACTAGAATTTATTTTGAACAAGAACTAAGCCTGAGCTTATTTCCAAATTAGATAATATGTTCAAACTTACTTAGTTCATATTCTTGTCAAACAAGCTCGAGTTTGTTCACCAATTAGTATTTAAATAACTTATTCTTTTCTTATATAGATTGAGTTCAAATTGTACATGGTGTATCTCTAATCAATATTACACTACCCAATAACTCGTTATTGAATTCATATTTTGAAAATCTTATCATATATTAGATTACTTATGCTACATGTTCTTAATTGGCATGTCAATTTTTATGCTAATAGGACGTTATAGAAATACCAATATATAGACTTATAACTCAACTAGTTAGCATATTTTGATGTTTTCAAATGAAACATTTATGGTTTAAATTCTCTCTCCCTCAATTATTAAGTTATCAGAAGAAAAAGAAGTAAATACTATGATTACAATTATTTATCCCTTAATATATGCTAATAATTATTAACTAAATTATATATAATTGATTTTTGGGGGGGGGGGGGGGGGGATTTCAATTATATTATTGGAGTTAATTATATCTTTCATTTCCTAATTGCTTGTGACAAGTCCTAGCATTAGAACAAGTTCGTTGACGACGTAAGTGCGTAAGGGTAATTCATCTTGATGATGATTTATTTCCACGATAATTTACGAGAAAATAACTATTTATATTTGCCCTCCTACTTAAGGACAAATTCTTGACTCTACCATGCCTAAAACCCTGATCAAAACCTACCGATTGAACTCTAATTATAAATATCAAACACCTTGCCTTCCATCTCTACCTTAAGTTCAAAGCTTGAAAGAGATCCTGAATTCAATGCATTGCACTTGTGAATATAATTCTTCTGTCATTTGATAGAAATTATATCCGACAAACAGTCAAATGATATCGGATTGGCATTATTGGACCTCACACCTCAGTTGGAATATAGGTTGGAGCCAAAACCTTTTTTTTAACATTGATTAGATTACATAATTCCTTCTGGGGTTTGGATCTTTTATCATTTTGGAAAAAGAAGAAGAAAAAAGAAACACAAGCTTACTAGACAAACAAACATATGATTAATTAAGAATTGCAATAAGTTTTAATTATTTTCTTATCTCAGCTCTCATTTATATTTGGCAAAATCTCTACGGTGGATTCGTACAGATGGTACTTGAAAGGACCCAGATGTCGTCAGTAAGGAAAATTACAACTTCCAAAATCTAATGGTGCATGTGTATACACAGTGAGCCCTAATCATAAACGAAATTGTGGTTGTCATTGTGACTTAGCCAAAAAAAGACTAATTGTATGAATGTGAATTTGCATGTGCCTTAGATTATGGGTAATGTTTGGCTACAGAGAAAGAAAAGAAAAAGGATGACATTTTTTTATAATTAAATTTCTGGTCATGTCATTAATCCTAGCTTGAACTCTTTTGTTTCTTAAAAAATAAAATATTATGGACTTTTTGTCCCTTGCTAATAGAGAAGTAAAATTTTTAGCTCACAATGTTTCGGCTTGATTTTGTGTCTTGCTATGCATGCCCGGGGTTTATTCCTATTGTCACCTTCGCCTCGTTTCAATTTTCATGAGGTAGATGGAAATGAAGATGATTTGGTACTAACTACTAACTGCTACGTATTAGGCTAACTGCCAACTGCTACGTATTAAGTTAATTGCCAAGCGATCTTGTAGCTTAAATATTAGTATCTCTCCATATACAACGTATTTGGAGATTTAAAGGAGAAAAAGTTCGAGTCGCGAGATTAGCAACATATTATAACTATTTCAATATATATATATATATATATATATATATTAGGTTAACTATTTCTTTCTCTTTGTATATATTGTATAGACAAATTACATACAATAATTTATAGAGATAATTTGGTGATATGATGACAATATTTTTCATTTTTTTTATAAATAAAATGTTATTCAGAAAAGAAAAAAGAAAAATGTGACTTAGACAAAGAATTTTTTATTTTTATTTTTTTTAAGTGAGAGAGAATACGGGTCATGTGGTGGATGGTCACTACTGTTGGTCTAGAAGTATAGATTGAAAAATAGGCCAAGATTTAAGTGGAAGAGGAAGAAACAGAAAAAGTCCCTGAAATATATTAGGGCTCGCAAGGTGATCCGTGATATTGCTTGGATGGCTTTTTATTGGCCATGAATTGAGGCTTTTGTAATACAAACAAAACTTGTGGGGACGAATACACTTTTGTCTTTCTAAATTTAGGAATCCAATTGATCAGAATTCATATAAAATACAAGCAAAAAAACGGTCTTCCAACTGAAACCCTTCACATATTCACATGCTTCATTCAAAACAACAAGGTCCACAACTATATATTAAAAATTAAACTCAGGTAAAATAATTAACAACACTGATGAGAACACAACCACCCCCCCCCCCCCCCCCCCAAAAAAAAAAAAAAAAAAAAAAAAAACTAACAACAACAACACTGATGAGAAACCCACCATTGAGAGAAGCTTCAGAATTCATATCAAATTTATTGCACCAATTTTTGTGCTTTGAAAAAATTATCAGTATGTTTCCTATAGCTTCAAATTCTAGAATGATCCGTGACCACTTTTCCAAAAGTTTAATTTGAATATATGGCAGTGTGTGGTTAAGTTTTAGCCATTTCTAGCTAGGACTAAAAGTTCATCAAAAGTTGCATTTCTTGTACGGTCATGCTCTTTTGTTTTTGTTGTTCCTTTTTCCAAAATGGATATATATTCCTAAAATATTGAGAAGGAAATGTTATGGTCCATATGATATGATTGGTGGATGACATTTTGATGAGCGTGCCTTCACGGTCACCACTCAACCACAAACTATCAAGGATTAAGAGAAAGTGTAAGCAATGTCCAAAAGTGAGTCTTGATGGTTTTTATTAGAGTAAAGTAATTTTTTTTTTTCTCTAAAAAGAGGTCATTTTATTTTTGATCTCTCAATTTGGAGTAAATGTGATTTTAGTGCTTCAAATTTTAAAAGCTTGGATTTGATCTTTGAAATTTGAAAATGAAACAATTTTGTCAATCTATCTATGGGTTGAATCAAATTTGATCAATTAATTATGAGGTTGGTTCGATTTTGATCCTTTAAGTTTGGACTTTTTTTTTTTGTTTTTGTTTGGAGAAAAAAATATGTGGTTAGACTTGGTTGAATTTGATTCATAATTAAAAAATGGGATTCCCATTATGAAAAAAAAAAAAAAAAAAAAAAAAGTTATTTCCATTTTGATCCTTTAAGGTTGGACTTTTTCTTTTTGGGAGAAGAAATATGTGGTTGGACTTAGCTGAATTTGATTCATAATTAAAAAAATGGGATTCCCGTTAAAAAGAAAAAAAGAAAAAAAGAGATGTCTTGGGGCAAGTTGGTATCCCATTAGTACATGTAAACAAAATAATAGATCAAGAGACCAAATTGTTCCTTTAATTTTTTTTTTTTTAGTCAGAACTAAATTGGGATTTTTTTTTTTTTAATTTAAGGAATCAAAATCAAACATATATTAAACTTCAGGTACGAACATTATAATTTATTTATTTTATCAATATAACGAAATATGCTTTTACTACCCATGAGATGCATATTCAGTATTAATTCAGGTAGGATGTAAATAAAGAGTATTCGACAACTCTTATTGTAACTAGTTTAACATGGTGCTTATATATTGACAATATTGTCACTTCTTGGCAATTAATATGCTGCTACAATCATGACAAATTGTTGGTTGTTAGCAACAAAACTTAAACTTAGAATTCAAGAATACTCACATTTTATAAGCCGCCCTGCATTACTTTTAGGTGCTTGAAAAGTGCCTTTTTAATTGATTATTTGTCTCAATATAGTTACAAACTTGATTAACAATTCCTCACACATCGCTATAATATAAAGTTTTAGATATTGGTGCAATAGATACATAATGACACGGAATATGACAACAGTCCGACCAATTCATAGTTTTAGATCTTAATAATATTCTCATAGAAGAAAAGGAGGTGTAAAAAATGTTATGGAATTTTCATGCAATTGGGTCTCAGATGTGACTAAACGCAGTTGTCAATTTTTCATCGTTTTCTTTATTGTTTGCCAGAATAGATCAATGTCACATTATAATATTCTGAGCAATATATATATTTTTTCCCAATCTAGTAGTACAACTAAAAGCTCGAACTTTTTCATGCCTTGGTTGGTTACTGAAACATTTTCACTAATTAATAATGGTGCACTAAGAAACCCTATTCATATCTATGCATGGAGTTCACGAGAGGACCCAAAGTTCACGAGCATATAAACACAAAAGGACGGCTAAGAAGGTCGTACTCAAAAGCCTCATCTTTCCAATTGTCTTATATCATATAATTCACTCATTGTTGTCACAAGAGATAAAATGAATAAATAAAATAAAATAAAATAAAAGTGATGCAACTCAAGGCAAATTGGTATTAATTTTATTTTTTTAATGTGAATTAAAAAAGTGACTGAGTTTAAGAATTAAAACACACATGAGCTGTCCGATAGTGTAGGAGAAATAGAAGAGATCTATAATTATATATATTCAAAAGTACTAATGCAGAATATTTAAATTCAAATAGGGTATAAAAATTTCACTTAAGAATATCATATTTCATTTTTAAGTTCATTTGAAGCACTTTAATTTTTTTTTTTTTAAATTTATTGTAGATTATATCTACAAAAAGTGGAAAAAAAAAATTCTTTTTGACTAAGTAGAAAGGGTTCTGTTTGTACAAATTAAGAGGATTTTGGTAAAACATTAACAATAATAACAAGATATGAATGTAATAATTCAAGTCGATAAATTGAAATAAACTTCAAGCACTTGCTTGCGTTAATTTAGAAAGATAAATCTTACTTTTAGTTAATAAAAAATCATTGACAGTGTGAATTAAACGATTTCAATTTTTTATTATTTTAATTAAAAACTTCTTTAAAATTTAAGGTTGAATTTGAATCCCAAATTATAAAAATAATTATGTAGTTTATTTATTTTTAAATAAATACTAGCCACTTTTTTATTCATGAGGAAAATAAATACTAGCTACTTGGTTCAAAGAGAGCAACAAGATATGGTTACTAGGAATTAATTTTTATTATATATATATATATATATATATATATATATATATATATATATATATATATATATATATATATTGTGGGGCCAGAAAATCGGGTAGTCTTGGCCCATTCCAAGCCAGGCCCAAATGGCCCACGCCGAGGATGCATGATGGGTTCGAGGATGAAAGCGCGAAGACCAACCCCCGAGGAGCATATCCGAGGATGACCCTGTCCTCGGGCGTCCGAGACCTCGGGAGAACGCAAGGACCACCCCATCAAAGGAGATTCCTTTGTTGTCCGAGGAGGAGAGGGCCCAGTGCCACACGTTGGCAACAGAAGTATGAAGAAGGGGCAAGCCCTGGGCGAACTGTCACCTCGGCATTGAATACGCTCACCTAACCCTCCTGACCGCATTAATGGGGATGTAACCCCTTAGCAGTGCAACATCGATCAGGGTGAGCCACTTGAGCACGGATATGACCTCTAATGGGACAGACGGTCAGAAGAGAGGTCAATAGATGATCAACAGGAGGAGGAAGAGATGCATATATAAGAAAGGTGAGCAAAATGTTGGGGAGGAGGGGGGCTCCATGAAAAACGTGAGTTTAGGAAGGGAAAACCTCCTCGGCCATGGGCCGAGGAGCATCCCTCAGTTGTAAATTAGTCTTAGTATCTTTCAATAAAAAGAAAGTAGTTGATGCTCCGTTAAAGCCGGCGAGCGCCTAAACTTTTGATCCACTCTCTACAAATGTATTGCTGGGAAACTTGTGCTACAAAAATTGTCCCTACATATATATAAGCAAATATGTGTGTGTTTGTTAGATTTAAGTCATATTTTTTTATTGGAAGATTTAAGTTATACTTGGCATAACTTCTATTAATATTTCATCATTTAATAATTTTGTATTCATTGAGGTTTTTAACTAATGTATTATTGGATTATATTGACTATTTATGCCTTCCATACTTACAAGATATCAAAATCAATGGAGATTAATGGTTATCTCATATATAAAATTTGAATGTCAATTTTTTTTTTTTGGTATTTTAAAAATTGTACTTTAAATTTAATTTTATAGATCGGATAGTAAATGATATTTAATTAACATTTTATTTGTCATATGCGTCAAGAACCAATTAATTAAACATGTAATCTTATAATGCAATTTCAAAATAATAATTTATAGTTAGTAAGTGATGTAATATGAATAAAAAGTTACACCATGTGTGACTATGCAAACTTCAAAATTAATATAAAAGTCAGTAATTAATAAGAACTTTAATACTTTGCTTCTTTTAAATTAAATTAATTTTTTCTTGGGAATCATGCATGGTAATAAAACACGAAAAAAGGAAAAGAAGAAGGAGAGATTCAAAGATGATAACTCCGAAGAACTTCATATACGTACGCTCTCTATGAAGCGTCGTACGCTCTCTAGGGAAGAAGAAGCAGAGTTGGTCAGGAGCAACAAAAAAGTGAAAGACAACCACCATGCCGAGTTTAATGAGGGACCCAGCGATGGCTCTTCTCCACGAAACAGCCACAGCCATTGGAACCAATCCAGTGCGTCGTTCAGGGACAAACTTGTGGGCGAAATACCTGGAGCGTTTGCCCAGGCTTTTGATTTCACAGACCAGATGGAGGCCGATAGTGACTCGGAAAATGATGAGGAAGATATCAATGAACTCCGCGCAGGATTGGTGGCCATCAAGCTCTCGAAGGACACCAAGAAACGCTTACGAGAGCGCTGGTGTAAGGCCGTCATTGTTAAGTTGGTGGGGCGGTCAGTTAGTTTCTCCTACATGCAGAGTAAACTGAATTAAGTCTGGAAACCTGAGGGTAGAATGGACGTTGTGGACCTCAGCCATGGATTCTTCCTGGTTCGTTTCTTCTCCAAGGAAGATTTAAACGCTGTTCTAAGACGAGGACCTTGGTTTTTGGGGGACCACTTCCTATCCATAAGGCCATGGGAACCGTTTTTTAAGCCTTCTTCAGCTAATATCTCTCTGGTTGCCGTATGGATTCGTCTCTACGAGCTCCCTATTGAACTTTATGAGGCGGAAATCCTGAGAGAGATCGGGGGTTCCATTGGGAAGGTGCTTAGAATAGATACGCATACTGCCATGGAAGCTAAGGGCAAGTATGCAAGGATGTGCATTCAAATAGATATTAACAAGCCCTTGATTGATACTATCCTCATCGGGCGGTTCGAGCAGGCTGTGAACTACGAAGGAATTCAGAAGCTCTGTTTTTCCTGTGGAAGGGTGGGCCATTTGAAGGAAGCTTGCCCATACACAGTTCGCAAGAACAAGGTTTCGGTGGAAACGGCGGAGGCTTCTCCGGTAGAGAACGATGGATCATGCAATGGGCATGAGGAATTTCGTACTGAATTGCCCAGTACCTTGCCTGACAAATACACGTCGGGTACGAGTGTAGTGGAGGAGGCACCAAGTCAGTACGGGCCCTGGATGGTTGTAACAAGGAAAAAAGGGGGTTACAAGGGAAAAAAACAAAATTCCAGCCTGGGGGGGACCACCAAATCAGATGGGAAGGCTGCTAACCCGTCCAAAAATATGCGGCCTGAACACTCAGAGATGGGCTTCAATTCGAATAGAGGGACACCGAGCAACACTTTGTTGGGCTTCAGCCCAAACATGAATCCAGACATTGAAGGCGAGCCTGATGCCACCTTTGTTGGCAAATCTAGCCCATTACCCAATTTGGCTGTTAACATAAAGAAAAATTCTCACTCAGTGAGAGGCAAAAAGAAAATTGCTAGGAACGTTTCTTCTGGAAATATCCTTGAGTGCGCCGTCAAAGACCCATTACAAGGGTTAGCTACTAAACTCACATCCATCGCTGCCAATGCCTCTAATAGCGTCAACCATGGATTCGAGGCATCCCCATGTGACTCCTTCAAGGTCATGGCTTCCAATGAAGATGGACTGGGCACCAACAATGGCTGGGAAGGGGGCCGAAACCACTCAGGTGCTCACTGTCGGGATCAAAGCATGGATCATGCACACGATGCGGTGGTTCATCTCGAAGGTGAGGAAAGATTGGGTTTTAAAGCTGGAGGTGTGGGAACTCCTTCTGGCTCTTTTTCCAGGAATGGGTCGGAGGATGAAATTGGGGAAGAGGACAGAATGGTCTCCGAGGAAGGGGGTGAAGCTAAATCCTCCTTTTGATGAATATCCACAACCGTCCATCATTCCTTATGAAGATCATCATTTGGAACAGTAGGGGCACTCTGAAGCCCAATTTTCAGAGTCATATTCGTGATTTGGTTCAAAATCATGACCCTGCAATTATGGTAATTATGGAGACTAAGCTTGGTAGTGTTAGAGCTAAAGAGATTACAGATAGGCTCCCTTTTGATGGGGCCATTCACACTGAAACGATAGGGTACGCTGGAGGTCTTTGGCTGCTATGGAATTCGGACAGAGTGGAAGTGGAAGCTTTAGCCAACACAGAGCAGGAAATTCACGTCGAAGTTAAGGTACGCCCTTCTAACCTTACCTGGATTTTATCTGCAATCTATGCTAGTCCTAGGAGTGAGGAAAGGCGTATATTATGGGATAATCTAGCTAAGGTGGCCGAACTGCATAATAAGCCCTGGATTATGGCTGGTGATTTCAATGAACCTTTGATTGAGGAGGACAAATTTGAGGGCAGAGGAGTTCATGTTAATCGTTCGTTGGCCTTCAAGGAATGTCTGGATACTTGTAATATGGTTGATATGGGGTTCTCGGGGCCGAGATACACGTGGTCAAACAAAAGAGACCTCAATAATCTTATCCTTGAGAGGATTGATAGATTCTTCATGAACCCAGACTGGTGTTTGCTGTTCCCTGATGCAAAAGTCACGCACCTGCCGAGATGCCACTCGGACCATTGTCCGGTTCTTATGGAGACTCTTCCTAACAAGTCCACTCACCTTCCTAGACCATTTAAGTTCCAAGAGTTCTGGCTCTCTGATATTTCCTTTCCCAATGTGGTGTCTCGGGCCTGGAACAGGGGCAGAGATTTCGCAGAGTGCATTAACACTTTCTCCAGGGATGCGTCGGTGTGGAACAAAACTCACTTTGGGAATGTTCACCATAAGAAAAGGAGAGTTATTGCTAGAATTTACGGAATTCAGAAAGCGCTGGCTGCCCACCCGAACAATGAGCTTATCAATTTAGAAAAGCAACTCCATCAGGATCTTGAACTGCTTCTTGATCAGGAGCGTGATCTGTGGGCCCTAAAATCTAGAATTAACTGGATGGTTCAGGGTGATCGCAATACATCCTTCTATCACGTTTCTACTATTGCAAGAAGGAAGAGAAATCACATTGCAGCAGTCATGGATGATTTGGGGAATTGGTTGACTGAAGAAAGGGAGGTGATGGAGTACTTTAGAAGCGGGTTTGAGAAGTTGTATACCACCTCTCATGAAAGTGGTAACCGGGTGTCATTTTTGGGGTATCAGTGGCGTGCTCAACTCACTGATGAGGTGAAATCCTCCCTTGAAGAGAGGGTAAGCACTGAGGAGATTAAGAGTGCTCTATGGGCTATGAAACCTTATAAGGCTCCAAGTCCAGATGGCTTCCATGCGGGGTTCTTTCAGCGTTTTTGGCTTACTGTGGGAGACTCAGTCAAGGATGAAGTGTTAAAAGCTTTTTCTGACAAGAAAATCCCAGATTACCTTAACAAAACTCACATTGTACTTATTCCCAAAGTGCAAGGCCCTGAAATCATTGCTAACTACAGACCCATTAGCTTGTGTAACTCGATCTATAAGATCATCACTAAAATTATTATGGCCCGGATCAGACCTCATTTGGAGAGATTAATATCCCCCCTCCAAGCTGCGTTTGTGCCGGGGAGAAGAGGGGTTGATAATTTCATAATTGTCCAAGAGCTAGTCCACACTATTGGTAGAACCAAAGGAAAAAATGGTCTTATGGCCATCAAGATTGACCTTGAAAAAACGTACGACAAGATTGAATGGGGTTTTATCCGAGAAATGCTTCTTAACTTAAAGTTCCCTATTAGTTTGATTGAGTTAATCATGAGCTGCATTTCTTCAGTCTCCTCTTCACTTCTCTTTAATGGGGGCTGCCTTGAGTCATTCCAGCCATCGAGAGGCATCAGGCAGGGGGACCCCCTTTCCCCTTACATTTTCATCATTTGCATGGAGTTTTTGAGCCATTTGATTGAGCTGAAATGTGTGGACAAGAGTTGGAACCCAGTTAAGACTTCCAGGAATGGGATGCCTTTCTCTCATCTCTTCTTTGCGGACGATTTAGTCCTCTTTGCTCATGCCAATCCGAAAAATTGCCTAGCTATCAGGGAAGTTCTTAATGATTTTTGTGCAAAGTCAGGTCAGACTATTAGTACAGCAAAATCCAGGGTTTTTTTCTCCCCAAATGTAGACTCAGGCCAAAGAGAGGCTTTGTCCAATGTTCTCGGCTTTACCCCAACCTCTAATTTGGGCAAGTATTTGGGATTTCCGCTCAAGCATCTTGGTAGCCGTAGGCAAGACTTTTCCTTTGTCCTAGACAGAGTTAAGAAAAAACTCGCAGGTTGGAAAGCTAACCTCTTCTCCATGGCGGGCAGAATGGTGCTCATTCAATCCTCTTCCTCCACTATTCCTGCGTATGTGATGCAAAGTAACATGTTGTCAAGTAAGATCCTAGATGGTTTAGACCGGGTGAACAGGAATTTTCTTTGGGGTTCCATGGATCAAGCTAAGAAAATGCATTGGGTTAATTGGAGCAAAGTCACTAAACCAAAAAATCTAGGAGGTTTGGGGCTTCAAACAGCCAAAGGTAGAAATACGGCCCTCCTGGCTAAGCTTAATTGGAGGTTGCACATGGAAGGCAATGCTCCTTGGTCTAAAGTCCTAAAGTTGAAGTATTGCACTAGGCAAAGAATTAATTCCAGGAATGCAGATAGACTTGCTTGCTCCCCCACGTGGAAGGGGCTGAGGAAAGGGGAAGAGGTGTTTAAAAAGGGAGTGAAATGGGTGCCTGGCTACAACAGCAAGCTGAATTTTTGGCTTGACTGCTGGTCAGATCTTGGGCCGTTGAGGAATCTCATACAAGGCCCACTTCCCCATGAGACCGAGGATCTCAAAATCAAAGATGTGTACTCTACTAATGGCTGGGATTGGCCCACTATTCCATTCGAGCTCCCTCCGGAAATTAAGGCCACTATCCAGGCTGTTCCTACTTCTACTGTTACAAGAAATGGGGATAAACTAGCTTGGAAATTCTCCCCTAAGGGAATTTTTGATGCTAGGAGTGCCTACCTCTTAGCTTCAAATGTCCAGGGCACTAACACCTTTGATGGCTCCTGGATTTGGAAAATTTGTATCCTCCCAAAAATTCAAATGTTCATGTGGAAATGCTTACATCAGGCTATAGGTGTGAAAGAGTGCTTGGTAGCAAGAGGTATACAGTTAAATGGATCTTGCCCGATGTGTCACGTAGCAAATGAATCCATTATCCATGCTCTCCGAGATTGCAATGTGGTTAAACCAACATGGTACCAACTTGGGGTTCAAAACAACAATTCTACCTTCTTCTCTCAAGGAATCAATGAATGGCTAAGCACCAACGTTAAGTCAAAACAGCGGTCTTCCTCAAATCACCCCCCTTGGAATGTTTTGTTTCCTTTTGCCATCTGGCTTATTTGGCAGCAACGCAACCAAATGGTCTTCAAGGGCAAAGGAGCAAACCCGCAGCTGCCTAAGAGCATCATCATGCAAGCCACGGAATATGCTTTGTGCATCAGTCAGTCTAGAAGGAACCAAACTAGTATGATTAACCAGATCAGGAGGGAAAAGCCAGATACAGGTTGGGTGAAGTTAAACACAGATGGGTCGGCTTCTGAGTCTCTGAATGCTGCAGGTTGTGGAGGTTTGATAAGGGATGATCAAGGGAACTGGATTGGGGGGTTTTCGAGATATATTGGGAATACCAACAGCTTCATAGCTGAGGTTTGGGCACTCAGGGATGGTCTTCAACTTTGCCATCATATGAACCTTCATTCTGTCATTGTTGAGTTGGATGCTAGTGCAGTAGTTGCTGCTCTCAACAACCCTGTTTATGCTAATACTATACTCTCCCTGCTGTTTGATGATTGTTTACTGCTGGTTGCTCGCCTTCCTCAGTGCCAGATCAGACACATCTTTCGTGAAGCCAACTTGTGTGCCGACAAGCTGTCTAGAATAGGCCTTCTTCAATCTGTAAACTTTGTTTCATTTTCTAGTCCGCCTATGGACTTGCTCCCTCTTATTGAGGCAGATAAACATGGTCTGTACACGAGCAGGGGTGGTTCTTTTGTTGCCTCTGTTCTCTAGTCTTTTGTTTAATTGAATTGCCAGTTTACCAAAAAAAAAAAAAAAGAGATTCAAAGATGATGTGGCATGACACAAAATATATTAAAAATTACACGTCATCTCTATATATATTATTGTGGTGAACAAACTATACATAAAGTGGGACGGAAATCACCCAAAAAATACATTTCTGGAATTATAAAAAGATATATATTTTTTATTTGAGAGAGAAACTGGAACTATAAAAATATAATAATTCATTTGTACAAAATGCATATTTATAGCTAATTAGAATTTTTTTTGCAGCAAACATAAAATAAATCTAATATAAAAAACAATTAGAACGTGAAACAGAAGAGAAATTCTTAGAACCACAAACCTAGCCGGCAGAAGGAAACCAAGTCCACGGCATTAATGCATGGCACACAGTTATCGGGTCGTTGAAATAGTTAGAACTTAGCAGCCTGTAATGTGGGTACCGTTACAATTTCGAACGCATGTTTGAATTGCGTTGGTTAGCAGCAATAAATAAGTCTTACGTACTAACACAATTATTCACATCTATTTTTTTCTGAATAAAAATAAATAGGGTTTTTAGTGTAGATTCAAGTACCAGTCACTAGGGTTTTGATAGAATTATCATCTTAGGTACAATATATTAATTAAAGTGTCACTACTCAATCCGAGCAACTCTTGCTATCAACAAAAATTCCTAGTAGTGATTGATACAAATAAAAATAATTTTAATAGTAAGTCCAAATAAAAGTAAGGTTATATCAATCAGAAGTTGTCACTTCAATCATTCAATAAAAAAAATTAAAAATTAAAACTTATCACCTAAGCTCTTCTAAACAAAAAGAAGAAGAAAAAAAAATTAAAGACAAGATACAATTTATTATCTCAATAAATTGTGAAGAAAAATATTGTCTCTAGCATTAATTAATAAATACAACGTTCGCTTACCCAAAAAAAGAAGAAGATTCAGTGGATAATCCACCAAGTTGTCCATTTAATTATGTGGTCTGAGCTTATCAATGCAAAATTATTCAGTCAAACGAAAAACGTGAAACATATGTAGTAATGTTCATTAATATTCATGTGAAACATATGAAGTACGTTGGTGTAATTGTGGTGTGATCTAGTCTTTGATGGCAAGTGGAATTTGTTCATCAAAAAAAAAAAAGTGAAATTCTTATTTATTTGTTTATTTGTGGATAATTTGATGGGAGACACGAGACATGATGGCACTCGGATTCAGTCAATCGTAACATCAATGAATTTCAATAACTCAATTTTCCTTTTTTTAATTTTTTTTTTAAATATAAATGGGCCATTGCAATCTCCATTGAATGATAATAACCATGACAAATATATTGCTGCGAAAAATTGAGTTGCATTGAATTTTCATAAACACAATAAGATAGATTCCAAATAGCTACCCTGAGGTTTGGGATAATGCTAAACACATCCAAAATAATCAAAAAGCAACCATTTTAGTCCTTAAACATAAACACCATAACAAGCCGTTTGTTCATTCCACCTAAAACAAAAATCTGCATAGCTTTTTTTTTCCAAGACTGCATGTTCAAAAAGGGTACCCCACACTTATCTGTTCCCGCTAGCCTAAAATGCAGAAGTTATCTTGTATAAAAGTAGTAGTTGTAGTTTACTGGAATAAAATCATCAGAAAAACCATTAATGCAAAAAAAAATGTATTAAGGTCAAGGATTCCTTAGTTGATCCTAATTTCTTTTTAGTGTTTATCCTTTAATTTCCATAAAGATCAAGTTCTTTACAACAAAAACTATAACTTAGAGAGAAAAAAAAAAAAAAAAAAAAAAATCCATCCAAGATTACATACCAAAATAGTCAAAATTACCAAGCAAAAGAGCAAAGTTGCTAAAAGTGCAACCAACAAAAGAAACCAGAACAAAAACTAAATCAACTATTTTTCAAGTAATTAATTAATACTTCTTTAATCACAAGAATTTTAGCTATGTTTTGATATCAAGAACTAATTTGTACCTCTCTTCAGATTAAAACTTGAACAAAAGCCCTTTTTCTCTTTGCACAGTCCAAAATTTTTTTTGAGTGAAAGTCTAAATTCTAACTCTAATGAAAATTGAAAAAAAGCCATTAAACCAACCATGACTTGGGTTACTTTCTTTTCGTTTATATTAAGAGCTTTTGTTGCTCTTCGGAAGACCAAAAATTGATGTAACGTGTTGGACTAAAATGTGATGATTTTGGGCAAGCGAGAACAGCTGGTGTTTTGGGCTGTGGGAATAGATGGCGTGGGGTACAATTTCTGAACATGCAGTCTTAAAAATGAAAAAAGCAGATTTTGTTTTATGTGGAGTGAACATCGGCTTGTAAAGGGTGTTTGTGTTCAAGGACTAAAATGGTTGCTTTTTAAGTTTGGCATTACCCAAAATCTCAGGGTTGTTATCTAGAATTTACCCAAAAGAATATTAATAAGCTTTATGGAATTTTGATAATAAGCATCATATGTGACGTACATGCAATAATCAATTATGCAATGTCAAATGTCAAGTGTCAACTCAAGGAAATGTTGCAAGACTTTATATTTTTAACATGTAATTAATCATTGATTTAAATTAAAAAATGTTATCGAGCATCGTAAAGTGCTCATTAAGAATAATTTATTGTATGGTTCATTTAAATAAAAATTAGGTAAACTACATATTTGATCTCTAACCTTTAAAATATATGTCAATTAAGTTCATAATATTTTAAACGTGTCGATTACAAAATTTCATGCCTCTATTTTCAACAAAAACTCCAGGTCACCATTTCAACAAAAAGTTATCATAAGCTGATAATGAGATAACTACCGATCAACCCAAATCAATTATTATTATTATTATTATTTTATAATCACCCAAATCAAATTTTGACACATGCAACCAGTCCAAAAAAATGGTTGGTGGGATCAAGGCTTGAAATCGATCTATATATAGTTTCTCAATATTTGATATTTTTTCAAAACTTTTTATAAAAAGTAACTAGTAAAATATTAGAGACTAAATTGAGATATGATGTAAATGATGAGTGTAATTTACCTTTTGTTTAATTTTTATTTTATAAATGGATCATTTCGATCTCCATTGAATGATAATAACCATCACAAATATATTGCTATGAAAAGTTGAGTCGTGGTGAATTTTCATAAAAAAAAAAAAATATATATATATATATATATATATATATATAAGCTTTATGGAATTTTGATAATAAGTATCATATGTAACTTATGTGCAACGATTTGATGTCAAGTGTGTCAACTTAAGGAAAAATGGTGCTAGACTTTTGAAATTTATAGTTGGAAATTGATTTTGATCATTAGAAAATTTCATGCCTTTGTTTCAACAAAAAAGATAACATGAGCTAATAACACTACAACAAAATGTATTTTTAGCGACGAAAATTAGTGAGGAAATATTTTTCGTCGCTAAAAATACAGCTTTAGTGACGAAATATGAATTTCGTCACTAAAAGTAAAAAAAATTATTACATTTAGCGACGAAAAATAAATTTCGTCGCTATTGTGAACAAAAAAATAGGCGCCAGTGGAGGGAATTTTTGGCGCAATTTTAATTAAGCTATAGTGACGAAATATTTCGTCACTAAAAGTTGAAATTTTTAGTGACGAAATATTTCGTCACTGTAGGTATTGCTGTGATAGTATTAGTGACGAAAATAATTTCGTCACTATAAGGAAGAATTAGTGACGAAAACTATTCGTCACTAAAAATAACAATGATTTTGCACTTAAATGTTTTTAGTGACGAAATCGTAATTCGTCACTAAAAGTATGCTATAGTGACGAAAGTTGAATTTCGTCGCTAAAAATCTGAACAAAATATGGTCTCTTTAGTGACGAAAATAAAATTCGTCGCTAAAAGTGTAAAAATTCTGCATCCTTTTGTGACGAAACAGAAATTCGTCGCTAAAAGTGGGCAATAGCGACGAAATTTTTCGTCGCTAAAGACCACTTTTAGCGACGAAACTGATATTTCGTCACTATTTCCCACTTCTAGTGACGAATTTCAGTTTCGTCACTAAAAGTTGTCTTTAGCGACGAAATGGTTTCGTCGCTAAAGACTAACTATAAATAACCCAACCCACACAGCAGCACAAAAACTCACCCACTCAGCAGAGAACAAAAAACTCACACAAAAGCTCAAAAAACGCTGAGAAACCCAGACCAAAAAAAGAGAAGAAACCCAGACCAAAACCACAGGCCGCCGATCGCGACGCTTGAAGTGTCGCCGTCGTCGCCGATAGATCGCGACGCTTCACTGAACCGTTGCCAAACCGTTACCGTCGCCAAACCGTTGCCATTTCGTCGCCAAACCGTCACCGTTCCCATCGCGACACCGGCGAAGCTTCAGCTCGCTTCCGATCGCGACGATTCAGATTCTGCTCTGACCGGTGACGCTTCTGCTCTGACCGGTGACGCTTCACATTCACGACGATCCCAGCGCCGAACCCATTCGCGACGCCATTCGCAACAATCCCAACGCCGTTCCCATTCGCGACGATCCCTTTCGCCGAACCCATTCACGACGATCCCGTTCTCGACGATTCCTATTCGCGACGATCTCAACGGTTTCGACGATTCCCATTCGAGAAGATCTCGACGATTTCGATTCCCATTCGCGACGCTGATTCCCATTTCTCGACGATCCTCCCTTTCGTCGTGGCCTTTGTTCGGAACTGGTAAGTTTTTATTTTTTATTTTATTTATTTATTTATTTTTTCACCTTCCCTTTTCACTTTTATGTTTATTTTTCTACAAATGATAAATTTTCTTGTTTTAAAGGCCTTGAACAGTATACGTATCAATTGTTGTTCTCCTACTTGTCTGAAATGTTACTTGGTATATGAAATAGGGGTTTGGTTGTATATTCAATGATTTTCCTATTACACATGTTATGTGTTTGTTGTTCTTCATAAGTCAATTAATAGTTGGTGGGTGATGTACATAGTTTTTTTTTTTTTTTTTCTCTCTGAAGTGAAAGATTGAAATTTTTATTGGTGCCAAACTACAAAAATTGTTATATAATAGATCACATATTATAGCTGTTGGGTTACTATTCTTTTGTTTGTTGAGTTCGTCTGCTGCCTTGTTGCTTTGTTTGTTTAGTTCATCTAAATACTTGGTTTAATAGTAATGGAGGATTTGGAGCTAACATTTCTATAATTTGGTAAAAGAAAAAAAAAGGTGAAAATATTATAGTGTTGTTAAGTGGTATGAATACTTTCGAATTCGGTTAGGCAGTTCTTGGTATCTTTAATTAAAAGTTTTATCACAGCTTTCAAGGCAGAAGAATGCAACTTCCATTTTTTGGTCCTACTTGGTAGCTCTTTAAAAATGATCAAGGACTGGTGGGAAGCCAAGGATTGGAATCAACGGTATGTTTTCCTATGAGTACTGTTGTTGTGTTCTGTTTTAGTTTGCAGGATAAAACAATTTTTGTTTGTTTTTTTGTTTGTAGTTGTAGGGTTATGCATTAATTAAATGAATATTTATAGTTGACTTGAAGATTGGATGTTAATGTGAGGATTTATAGCTGTAGATTAATGTCACAATTAGTTGCATTTAATTTCTTATTTGCTTTCCCCCTTAAGTAATTGTGGTGTGAATGGTGTGCTACAGTCCTTGAGCAATGTTATTAATTGGTTTGGTAATGGAAAAATTGTACTATTATGTTAGAAACTCAATAGTTATAGTATTTTGTTACAATGCCAGGTTGTGGATACTGTAACTCTAGTTTTTTGAGTACATTTTTCAATGTACAGTATTTTGAGTTTAGAAATTCATGTTATTTTGAACATTGAGGATAAAACAATGTAGTGTTATTATTACATAATGAAAATAAATAGTTATATGCCCTAAGTACTTATAAATTTTACTTTTCTTTTGCAGGCTAAATACATATTGTTTACAATAACTTTGCATTTTTTCTGAAAGTTGTAAGCTTAGCTTGAGCAAAGTAAGTAAATTTTAGTTGAAAACCTTACAAAACTCTATACTTGTGATGTTGGAAATTGAATTTGTGATGGTATGTTATGTTGGAGCAAGCGGGTGGCTTGCATGGTGTTATAAGGTGGTTTAAATACATATTGAGAGTGTTTTTCAATTCTTGCAAATGTGAATGAGTATTGTTGATTAGATGTGATGAATATTACTTTATTCGATTTCAATACTTATAAACACTATATACTTGCGATGTTTGTGATTGGTTTTGTGGTGGGTTGTTGTATTGGAGCAAGCGGGTGGCTTGCATGGTGTTATAAGGTGGTTTACATTTATATTAGAAGTGTTTTTAGTTTCTTGCAAATGTGAATGAGTATTGTTGATTAGATGTGATGAATATTACTTTATTCGATTTCAATACTTATAAACACTTTATACTTGTGATGTTTGTGATTGGTTTTGTGGTGGGTTGTTCTGTTGGAGCAAGCGGGTGGCTTGCATGGTGTTATAAGGTGGTTTAAATACATATTGGGAGTGTTTTTAGTTTCTTGCAAATGTGAATGAGTATTGTTGATTAGATGTGATGAATATTACTTTATTCGATTTTAATACTTATAAACACTTTATACTTGTGATGTTTGTGATTGGTTTTGTGGTGGGTTGTTGTGTTGGAGCAAGCGGGTGGCTTGCATGGTGTTATAAGGTGGTTTAAATACATATTGGGAGTATTTTTCAATTCTTGCAAATGTGAATGAGTATTGTTGATTAGATGTGATAAATATTACTTTATTCGATTTCAATACTTATAAACACTCTATACTTGCGATGTTTGTGATTGGTTTTGTGGTGGGTTGTTGTATTGGAGCAAGCGGGTGGCTTGCATGGTGTTATAAGGTGGTTTACATTTATATTGGAAGTGTTTTTAGTTTCTTGCAAATGTGAATGAAACTTATTAATTAGATGTGATGAATATTACTTTATTCGATTTCAATACTTATAAACACTTTATACTTGTGATGTTTGTGATTGGTTTTGTGGTGGGTTGTTGTGTTGGAGCAAGCGGGTGGCTTGCATGGTGTTATAAGGTGGTTTAAATACATATTGGGAGTGTTTTTCAATTCTTGCAAATGTGAATGAGTATTGTTGATTACATGTGATGAATATTACTTTATTCGATTTCAATACTTATAAACACTCTATACTTGCGATGTTTGTGATTGGTTTTGTGGTGGGTTGTTGTATTGGAGCAAGCGGGTGGCTTGCATGGTGTTATAAGGTGGTTTACATTTATATTGGAAGTGTTTTTAGTTTCTTGCAAATGTGAATGAAACTTATTAATTAGATGTTATGAATATTACTTTATTCGATTTCAATACTTATAAACACTTTATACTTGTGATGTTTGTGATTGGTTTTGTGGTGGGTTGTTGTGTTGGAGCAAGTGGGTGGCTTGCATGGTGTTATAAGGTGGTTTAAATACATATTGGGAGTGTTTTTCAATTCTTGCAAATGTGAATGAGTATTGTTGATTACATGTGATGAATATTACTTTATTCGATTTCAATACTTATAAACACTCTATACTTGCGATGCTTGTGATTGGTTTTGTGGTGGGTTGTTGTATTGGAGCAAGCGGGTGGCTTGCATGGTGTTATAAGGTGGTTTACATTTATATTGGAAGTGTTTTTAGTTTCTTGCAAATGTGAATGAAACTTATTAATTAGATGTGATGAATATTACTTTATTCGATTTCAATACTTATAAACACTTTATACTTGTGATGTTTGTGACTAGTTTTGTGGTGGGTTGTTGTGTTGGAGCAAGCGGGTGGCTTGCATGGTGTTATAAGGTGGTTTAAATACATATTGGGAGTGTTTTTCAATTCTTGCAAATGTGAATGAGTATTGTTGATTACATGTGATGAATATTACTTTATTCGATTTCAATACTTATAAACACTCTATACTTGCGATGCTTGTGATTGGTTTTGTGGTGGGTTGTTGTATTGGAGCAAGCGGGTGGCTTGCATGGTGTTATAAGGTGGTTTACATTTATATTGGAAGTGTTTTTAGTTTCTTGCAAATGTGAATGAAACTTATTAATTAGATGTGATGAATATTACTTTATTCGATTTCAATACTTATAAACACTTTATACTTGTGATGTTTGTGACTAGTTTTGTGGTGGGTTGTTGTGTTGGAACAAGCGGGTGGCTTGCATGGTGTTATAAGGTGGTTTAAATATATATTGGGAGTGTATATTTGTATGTGCAATGTATATTTATTTAAGTATTAATATAGACTTGTACATTCATTAATGTGATAGAACTTTATCTAAGTAGCTTATAAACTTAGATGTTATAATACATTATGTATACGTTGTTCTTATTTTACTAAAGTAAGATTCATCTTATAATTGTAGTCAAACATGGATAAAAGTTGGATGACAATAGGTAAGACACCCAATGGCAGATTAAGTCATCCATATATTGAAGGGGTCAATGCATTTATTGATTCTGCAAGAGCGGTTTTAGACTTGAGTGGTAATATTCCATGCCCGTGTATTCATTGTGTGAATTGCTATCGACAATCTCCTCAAACTGTGCGTATCCATTTGCTTCATCGTGGAATTATGCAATCTTACATTAATTGGTATCATCATGGAGAAGCTCATGTATTGAACGAGAATATTCATGATAATGAAATGTCGGATGGTGATCATATGGATGGTATCGATGCCTTGGTAGATGACCGAATTAGAGGGGAACCAAGAAATGCAACTGAAGATGAGGAGGTACGTCATTTTGACAAACTTGAGGAAGATGCGAAGCGTGAGTTGTATCCGGGTTGCACTGATTATAGTATCTTGAAGTTTGTTATTGAAATGTTGAATGTAAAGGTAATGACAAACTTGAGTAATAAGGGACTTGATATGATGCTAGAATTGTTGACAAAAGTTTTACCGAAAGGTAACTTGGTTCCAAGGTCAACTTATGAAGCAAAGAAGATATTACGTGACTTGGGCATGTCATATGAGCATATAGATGCATGCAAAAATGATTGTGCACTATTTTGGAAGGAAAATGAAAACCTTGATAAATGTCCGGTGTGTGAGGTGCCTAGGTACAAAGATACACGTACTCAAGGTAAGAAGATTCCTGACAAGGTATTGCGTTACTTCCCATTGACACCGAGACTAAGGAGATTGTACATGTCAAGCCAAAGAGCTAAGGACATGAGATGGTATATAGACAAACGTGTGGATGATGGGATAATGAGGCATCCGGCTGATAGTGAAGAGTGGAAGGAGTTTGATTTGCAACATCCTGATTTTGCTCTTGAACCTCGCAATGTAAGGTTGGGGTTGGCTACAGATGGATTTAATCCTTTTGGGAATATGAACAACAACTATAGTATGTGGCCTGTCATACTTATCCCCTATAATCTACCGCCTTGGTTGGTTATGAAGGAGCCATATTTTATGTTGTCCTTGCTTATTCCCGGTCCCCATCAACCGGGGAATGAGATTGATATTTATTTGAAACCATTGGTTGATGAGTTGAAGGAGTTGTGGGAAGAAGGTGTAGAAACTTATGATGCTTATAGTAAAGAGCATTTTCAGATGCGTGCAACTTTGTTGTGGACAATACATGACTATCCTGGATTTGGTAACGTGTCCGGGTGGAGGATAAAGGGTTATCATTCTTGTTACACTTGCAATGATCAACCATATTCAGAAGCTTTGGAAAGTAAAATTGGATTCATTAACCATCGAGCTTATTTACCTATGGAACATCGTTGGAGACATAGTCGGTTGCATAATGGTTTACCAGAGAAGCGGAAGAGATCCTTAGAGTTACAAGTGGAAAAGATACAAGAGCAGCTAGATAGAATGCCAAATATAATTTTAGGAAAGCATCCAAGTAACAAGAAGAAACAGCTTATTGGGGAGCCAAATTGGTCAAAGGCAAGTATTTTGTATAAGCTTCCATATTGGAAAAATAAGAAGCTTAAGCACAACATTGATGTCATGCATGTGGAGAAGAACATTAGTGAGAGTACTTATGGTACTTTGTTGGGCATTGAGGGGAAAAACAAGGACACTGACAAGGCTCAGATAGACTTGCAAAATATGAACTTCAGGCACACGTTGCATTTGAAACAACGTCCTGATAGATCATATGCCAAGCCTCGAGCTTTCTTTTCATTAAGTCCCAATGAAAGGGATGGTTTTTATGACTTTTTGAAATCAGTCAAGTATTCGGATGGCTATGCAGCCAACATATCAAGGTCAGTGAATGCAAAAAATGGTAGATTATCTGGTTTGAAAAGTCACGACTGTCATGTGCTACTACAACGAATTCTTCCAATTGGATTGCGAGGGTTTGCAGATAAAGACATTAGTATTGTATTGTTTGAGTTGGGCAACTTCTTTCAAGACTTATGCTCAAGGACCTTAAAGCGAAGTGAATTGGAGAAACTAGAAGAACGTATAGTTCTTATACTATGCAAGCTTGAGAGATTCTTTCCTCCAGCATTCTTTGATGTTATGGTCCATCTTGCTGTTCACTTGCCTCGAGAAGCAATTCTAGGAGGCCCGGTACAATATCGGTGGATGTATCCAATTGAAAGGTAACTAGATCTTTTGATGCATTCATCAATTGCATTTTTTCCACATGGTATAAAATCACATTCTATGTGTATTTTATCCTTGTAGGTACCTTGGAAAATTGAAAAGATACGTTTCCAACCGAGCTCGACCAGAAGGTTCGATTGCAGAGGCTTACATTCTTAAAGAATGTATTAACAATTGGTCTTTGTATATTGATGGGATTGAAACTGTGCATAACCGAAGAGAAAGAAATGAAGATTTTGGTGAATCTAGCGAAGAATTGATAGTTTTTTCACAAACTGTCCGACCTACAGGTGGTAGGCGGAATGATGGCGACTTGTCTCGTGCATTGCTTGATACTGCTCATTGGTACTTGCTGTATAATAGTCCTGAGCTAGAGCCTTATTTAAAGTATGTGATTTCATATGCATATATTGTTTAATCAAGTTTTGAATATTATTTGCATTGCTTAGCTGAAAATAAATCATTTTATTTTTAACAGCGAACACAAAAACACATTGCATAATCCTACTAGAGAAGCCATAACTCAAATCCAACGACAAGAGTTTCCCAAGTGGTTTAGAGAACGTGTAAGACATTTGAAATTTAATCACACTAATAAATTTAAACATTTAAATTTATTCGTCATTGCTTATTACTAATAGGATATCATTTGTTGTATGTCATTATAGATGAATAGATTGAAAGTTAACGAGTCATCAGAAGCTACTAAACAGTTATGGTCATTAGCAAATGGTCCTAAGCCATATGTGAAGGAGTATACTGTTTGTATGGTTAATGGTGTAAAGTTCCATACAAGGGATCTAGACAATCGTCGTGTAACCCAAAACAGTGGTGTATGTACCGAAGGGGACCATGAAGGAGAAATGCACGACTTCTATGGTCATGTGTGCAAAATTTGGGAATTAGAGTATATGTTTCGCCATAAAGTTGTTTTGTTCCAGTGTGAATGGTATAATACTAGTACCAATGGTCGAAGGAGAACGATAAGAACTGATGCACACTGCACGAGCATTGATGTTACAAGTCGATGGTATCAAAATGACCCTTTTATACTTCCTAGTCAAGCGAAACAAGTTTTCTACCTTCAAGATACGAAATTGCGTGACCCTTGGAAAATTGTGCAATGCATCCAACATAGGGGAGTGTTTGATGTCCCAGAAGTCAGGGGCGGAGAATCCAATGATAATACAGAAGATAGTGACGCATTCCAACAAGAAGCAATTGTTGATATTGTCCCTATCAATGTTGAAGACAATATTATTGAGTATTATATGGGTGATGTTGAAACTGAGGTTATTCTTGAAGGTGAAACTTCAAGAGACGCTAATCAAAATGAAGAGCATGACATACCTGATGTTGATCTTGATATGGATTATGATATGTAGAGTTCATAACAATTGTCGTAAATGTTATGTGATTGTCTTAAAGTTTTATGCTTGTCTACATAGCAATTGTTATTGAAATGTTTTGTGCTTAACTTAAACTTGATATGGATATTGATATGGTTATTTGTTGTGTTGAGTTAGTAGCAATTGTGTTCAAATTTAGCACTTGTGAATTGCTTGATATGGATAATGGTATGGACTATAATATGTCAAGTTAGTAGTAATTGTTATTGAGATGTTTTGTGCTTATCTTGAACTTGATATGGATATTAATGTGGTCATTTGTTGTGTTGAGTTAGTATCAATTGTATTCAAATTTTGCACTTGTAAATTGCTTGATATGGATAATAGTGTGGATTATAATGTTAAGTTAGTAGCAATTGTACTTATCTTTCATGTAAATACATAGTTTCAAAAAATGCCCAAAAAGGCCAAATACACTCATAATATACCGAGGTATGAGATGGCAAGATTGGATAGAATGAGGCAAAACCAAGAGATAATTGATGCTTTGGGATTGAAGCACATCTCAACTTCTCTAAAGGATTCTGCTCAGTCCAATTGTGCAAAAGGAAAAAGAAGTAGAGCTAGTGTTGTGGTAGATGATGATTATGTACCACCTATTGGTGACGATGAGAATGATGTTGAGTCATCTAACTCTTTAATCCATAAGGTACAATAGATGTTCCATAGGGTGCAATAGATAATAACTTTGGTTCTATTATTTGTAATGACTTTGTTGTTCTATTATATATATGTTTCTAGTTACAGATGGCACCAGGACGACTTACACGCTCGCGAGGTGAGGCATCTATCCCGGTGGTCCAATCTACGGTTCAATCTACAGAAACACCTCTTGAAGCAAATCCTTTCGCCCAAAGTTCTTCAAGTGCGGAGGCTACCGACGCATTAACTAGCACGACTGGTAATTACATAGAACATACTTAATTGCAACTGCACATTGTCTTTACTTATGAGATTATACTTAATGTACATAGAATGTATAATTTTATAACATTGATAATTTTTAAATAGGATCTGCTAGCAGAAATACCCGTGGAACAACACGTGGTATAGCAATACGGGCACTTGTTGAAAAAAGTGGTAAACTACCAGTACGTATAGCTGCAGAGTATGATGCTCCTGTTGGGAAGAATGCGTGTAAGCTTGTCAATCAAATTGGGGTACAAGTGCGAAGTAATTTGTCCAGTTACAACGTAAAAAATTGGAAAAGTGTTGATGCTGCTACTAGAGATGTAGTGCTTCAAAATATCGTGGTAAATTTATATTAATAACGTTTAACTCGTCTTTGTTGTCACTAAGTATATTAATTCACATAATAATATTTTTATAATACATATATACTTCATTTTACAGGATCAGTTTGAGCTTGAAGGAGATTCTAACTTAGTAGCGAAAACAGTAAATACAAAATGTGGAAGATTATTGAGTAGCGGCTCTAACAAGTTGTATCAGACTTATAAGAAGCTTGTACAATCTCATGATGAAGACTATGCAAAAATCCACCCGCCAAAGAATGTCACACTTGAGCAATGGACTGAACTTATTGAAGGGAGATGGACCAATAAGGACTGGCTGGTAAATTATTTATGCGTATATTATTATTATCCAATATTTACTATATTATGTTGTCAAATGATGAAGTAAATTTATATTGTTTTATTAATGATTTAATAAATATCTTGAATGTTCTTTATTAGGAAAAATCAAGAATTAATTCTGAAAATAGAAGCAAAACTTCAGGCAAACATAGATGCGGGACAAAGGCACTTGCTGTTAGGGTTGATGAGGAGGTGCGTGTTTTTTCATTTTCTTAAATCTTAGTATATTACATGTGATTAATTAACTATAAATAACTAACACTCGAATGTTAATTAATTAGACAAATAATAATGGCGGTCAAGTTCCTGAATTGGCAAAAGTCTACAAAGATGTTCATTTTAATCCAAACACAAATAAGTGGATACACCATGAGGATGAAGCGACATATGTATGTGTATCATTCCATCCCTATTATTTCATTCTTATCATGTTTGTAAAGTTATTACATATGTAGTATTAATGTTGTGATTGTTGTTTTTTTTTTTTTTTCCTCTCTCAAATGGTAGGAAACTATTCTCAAAGTGCAAGAGGATCATTGTCAAGATCCTAATGCAATTCCTCTTACACAAGAGGAAATCTCAAACTTGGTTTTTAAGAAAAAATCTGGTATTGTAAAAGGACTTGGCATGAGACCTTCTTCTTCTCTAGTAACCACTGCCTCATCTAGTGCCTCGGTAGAGTATATTCATCGGTTAGAAAATGAGATACTTGAGCTCAAAGAGGCAAGAGTTAGGGACGAAGAGGAGCGAGCTAAGGAGCAAGAGGCGCGAGCTAAGGAGCAAGAGGCACGAGCTAAGCAAGATGAGATCCAAAAGAATATTCTTAATTTTTTGAGGAGCAAGGGTTATGATGACGGTTTTAACTATGGGGGTGGTTCATCTTCAAGTTAAATCACTTATAGGTAACACTTCATTTTTTATGTATCATTTGAAACTAATTGTTAGAAATTTTTTTATAACATAGTTAATGTTTTTACTTTACGATTTTAATGTAATAGTATTTTTATATTTGTGCAGATTTCTTATTGGTGGCTTTAGGGGATTACTTTTGGCATTGTTTGAAGACATATGAGGACATCTTTTGGCTCTAGGGGGTTTTAATTATATTATGCTACATTTCTTGTATTGTTATAAAACATTTTAAGTTATTATATGTGTTGCAAACAATTATTGTATGGAAGGAGTTTGAATTTGATACTTGTTTTAATTTTAACTTGTGGAATGTATGGATTGATTTTTTTTATAAATGTGTTATTGAAATAATTGTGTTAATCAAATTTGAGGTTTGAATAATGTAATGATAGGTTACAGGTTAGTATCAACGTCATGAAAATAATAAAAACAAAAAATATGTTTTAGTGACGAATTTTTTCGTCACAAATATGGCAACAAAAAATAGTTTTAGTGACGAATTATTTCGTCACTAAATACAGGGGAATTTTATAAGAAATGGTTTTAGTGACGAACATTTTCGTCACTATATGTGCATGGATTTTTTTTAAAAATAGTTTTAGTGACGAATATTTTCGTCACTATATGTACCCGAAAATAGTTTTAGTGACGAAATTTTTCGTCACTAAATATGATTTAATAAACTGAAATGGTTTTAGTGACGAAATATTTTCGTCACTAAATACTGTTTTTAGCGAGGAAAACATTTAGCGACGAAACGTTTTCGTCGCTAAAAGTTTTTTTTTTTTTATTACCAAATTGGACTTTTAGTGACGAAATTTTTCGTCGCTAAAAGTCGCCAGGACTTTTAGTGACGGGGCTACAGCGACGAAACGAATTTCGTCACTAAAAGTCCAATTTCGTCACTAAAGGTTCTTAGTGACGAAAAACTGGATTTTTAGTGACGAAAATTTTCGTCACTAAAAATACATTTTCTTGTAGTGTAATGAGATAACCATCAACCAACCCAAATCAAATTTTAAGTTTTCAACACATATGCAACTAGTCGAATAAAATAGTTAGTGGGATCTATGATTTCTCAACATTTGATATTTTTTCAATAAATTTTATATGAAGTAATTGATGAAAGGTTAGGAAGTAAATTAAGACTAACTTCATCATTTATCATTTTTTATTATTATTTTATAAATGGGTCATTTTAATCTCCATTGAATGATAATAACCATCACAAATATATTGATACGGAAAGTTGAGTTGTGTTGAATTTTCATAAAAAACAATATTGATAAGCTTATGGAATTTTGATAATAAGCATCATATGTGAGTATGTGACGTACGATGTCAAAGTGTCAACTCAGGGAAATAGTGCTAGACTTTAGATTTTTGACATTTAGTGGGCCATTGATTTTTATCATTTGAAAAATCTACGACTCTGTCTCAACCGAAAGCTAATATAATTAGCTAATAATGAGATAACCGCTATCCAAATCAACTTTTAATTCTTCTCAAAAAAAAAAAAAATCAAATTTTAACAACCAGTCGAATAATAATCAAGGCTTGAGATCTCAATAAATAAATAAATAACTTCTTCTTCCTCGAATTTTTATTCTTGAGCTGTAAGAATAGTAAAAATTTTGTATTAATCAAAATTCTCCATTTTTTTTTTTAATAATTTGGTTAATTTATTTTAACTATTTTCTACGGAAGTATTTCAGCCATTACAAAGATACTGTCGTCGAAATATGCCTTTTGGTGCATTTTCATAAAGACAGACAAAAAGTTCATAGAAATCTTTCAATAGCATCTTACGAAAATAAAACTGCAGGTTTAATTAACAACATAATTTGTACTGTGCATGCAACATCAATTTTAAGAATGACAATTAGTCTAAAACTAGTTTTGCGATAAAATATCGTTATGCACATTCAACCTCAACTGATATGCAACATTGAAAAAAAAAAATTTGAATAATAAAATCCTAATCCCCTTTTTTCAAAAAATTAAAATAAAAATCAGCAAGGTTTAAACTTTCATGCAATCTGAGATAAGATATAAAATGCAACAACGGTCTCGTAAAAATGCCCTGTAGTGTTATACATATTTTAGAGACAACAACAGATGATTTCAAACAATTTCTTGGTGCAAGGAGGATAGATTGACAAGTTTATTAGGCCTCAAACTCCATTATAGACTCTAAATTAAGGAACAAAGTTCATAATTCATGAAATTTATTAAGTTTAAAATCACCCGGTTTCAAAGCTTGTAATATTGCTCTTTTTTTTTTCTTTTTTTTTTTTTGAGGAATTGTTATATTACATATATAGTTGTGTGCTAGTTTACAAATTTTTGAAAATTTAACTTTTAACTTTTTATAAGTTTAAAATTAAACCATTGATTTCAAACTTTCAATATCAATAAAAATTATATATATATATATATATATATATATATAAACTTATTCATTGCTCCTAAATCTGGGTTGAGCGGATTGTGTTAAGATTTTTTTGAACAGATTATGTGTAGATTCACACAAGTTAATACCTAGATCACACAAAATTTAAATCAAACAATAAGTAGTAACTAATATGTCCATTCCATTTCTTTTCCTCTTGGCATATCATGATTGATGTATATCTATAACTATACAAAGTAAAATAATAATTAATTATAATGATATTGTAGGGACTCAATTTGGATTGACCCTGAATATGAATGGGTTTTCAGCCCAATCCAGCCCAAACAATAAATTTATAGAGAGTGGGTTAAAGGTTTAGGCGCTGGCCGTCGATCACCATGCATGAACTTTTCTTATAAAAAAATACTAAGAGTTTTTTTACAAATGGGGAGATGCTCCTCGGCCTGTAGCCGAGGAGACCTTATTGTTCTCCCTTTTCTCCCCTCCCCCCTATTTTACTTTACTTGCTTTTCTTATATAGTTTTCATCTTCCTATCTCCTTCTTCCATCTGTTGATCATCTATTTGCATTTCTTCTGGCCGTCCGTCCCATCAGAGGCCTTATCAGTACTCAAGTGGTTCACTCTGATCAACGTTATCCTGCCAAGGGGTTGCCTCCCCATTAATGCGGTCAGGGGGGTTAGTTGAGTGCATTAAATGCGAGGGTGACAGCTTACTTTGGGGTTAGTCTTTCCCAAAAATCATCCTTGTCAGGCCGAGGACAAGGAGGTCCTCGGCGTGGATTGGGAAAAGAGGTTTTCCCCAATTTAGCCTTGAATGGTCTGTGCTCCTCAGCATGGGCCTTGGGCCTGCTACACGATGGGCCGAGGCTATCAGGCCCACGGGCCCCACAGATATAAATTACAAATTATTCCCTCTAACTTTATCCAAAATTCAATCCAGTATTGTAACTTCTTATTTATTCATTTTAGTCCAATAATTTTTACTTTTATTAAATGTAGTCCTTTAGTCTAATTTTATCACGTTGTGCTATTATATAGGTGTCTTAAAATAGCATAGGATTGACTAAAACAAGTGAGAGAGAGCACTTAATTGTACAAAAAGGTTGCAAAACCTTCTCTCGATTTACCGTACTAAAGATATTAAAGTAGATCTAAACATAAATTAATGAAGAGACTAAAGTCATAGTACTTGTCACGGACTTATCGTTACAAAGAAAATATCTAAGATATTCTTGGAATCGATTGGAGGTTCCAGTTGTACCACAGGTTTGTCATTCATGAATCAACCTAATAATTGAAGGCTGTAACCTGTAAGTTTTGTATGGGCCAATAGAGTCTAGGAAATGATTTTTATTTGGCGAAAAGCACATTTTAGTCCCTACATTTTCAGGCGATTCTCATTTTAGTTCCTAAATTTTATTTTTACTGCTTTTAGTCCCTATTCTGAAAAACGCCATCTATTTTAGTCCTTTCCGTCAGTGCCCTAACGGCAAAATCCTAGGTGGCAGACGGAGTGCATCGCTGGCACACTAAATGCTGACGTCAGCATTAAAATAATAATATAATATATTATTTAGCATTTTAAAAATCCCACGTCATTTTTTAAAAACAAAAAATAATTTATGAATTTTAACTAAATGAAAAAAAAAAAAAAAAAAAAACAGAAATAAAAACCGAAAATAATATAAATTAAGATCTAGCTTTATTTTGAGGAAGAACATAAACCTACCCATTATTTTGTTTGCAACCAAACACAATACCAGCTGAAAACCTTTATTATCAAAAACATTTCAGAAACCCAAAAATTAAAAAAATTAAAAAATAAAGAACTGAAGTTGTTCTTCATGTTCTTCCTAGACCCAGAAAACTCACAGTTTCAATACCATGGAGAACAACAACCACCTTCCTGACGACCATACCAGCATTTCGCCGGTGCCGGAAGCCAAAGACGACGCGGAGCCAAAACTTGATTCCACGGCAGAGGAGATCAAGAATGAAGAGTCACAGACTGAAGAATCTGAACCTCATTTTGACCTCGAGAAAGCTTCCGAGGATGTCAACAAGTTTCTCTCGTCTCTGACGAGCGACGACGTTTCGGTGGAGGTTCCTGAGTTGGTGGAGAAATACTTGGATCTCGTGGAGCAGAAAGTTTCCAGCAAAGGAAGAGCCAAGTGGTGCTAGGTTCCCGATGAGGACTCGGCGTTTCTCGAGTCTCTGGATCGGGTTTCCAAGTTGACGAAATCGCTTCGGGAACTGAAACCGGAGGAGGAGAAATCGGAGTCTCGTGGGTCTCTGATCAATCGCATTGGAGGGATTCAACAGCGAGCGATGTCGTATTTGGAAGAGGAGTTTCGGTTTCTTCTCGAGGAATCGAAAACCGTCGAGTCCGAATCCGAATCCGCCGAACTGGAGGCTTTCCCCGGATACTCCGACGACGTCGTTTCCGGCCTGAGCAAAATATCGAAGCAAATGATCTCAGGCGGCTACGAATCCGAGTGGTTGCTGTCTCGTTTGATCGTTGATTTCATGTTTTTGTTTTTTTGGAGAGAACGTGGAGTTGATTGTTTTTATAGGTTTTGTGTGTATGTTTGTTTATGAAGAAAATTTTTGGGTCTAGGAAGAACACGAAGAACACCTTCAGTATTTTTTTATTTTTTATTTTTTTTAAATTTCTGGGTTTTTGATGTCAGGGAAAGAACAATGGGTTACTAAATTTTTGATAAGTACTGACTGGGTTTACTGACTGGGTTTATTTACTTATTTTTCCGTATTAAAAAAAATATTTTTGATAATAAAGATTTTCAGCTGATATTGTGTTTGGTTGCAAACAAAACAATGAGTTGGTTTATGTTCTTGCATGTTCTTACTCAAAATAAAGCTAGATCTCAATTTATATTATTTTTGGTTTTTATTTCTGTTTTTTCTTTTTTTTCATTTAGTTAAAATTCATAAATTATTTTTTGTTTTTAAAAAATGACGTGGCATTTTTAAAATGCTAAATAATATATTATATTATTATTTTAATGCTGACGTCAGCATTTAGTGTACGGTGTGCCAGCGATGCACTCCGTCTGCCACCTAGGATTTTGCCGTTAGGGCACTGACGGAAAGGACTAAAATAGATGGCGTTTTTCAGAATAGGGACTAAAAGCGGTAAAAATAAAATGTAGGGACTAAAATGGAATCGCCTGAAAATGTAGGGACTAAAATGTGTTTTTCGCCTTTTTATTTTGTATTTCTAACTTTCTAGCCTTCATTAAATAATCAAGATCCAATTGAGAATTCCATAGTCCATAATTTTGATGCATATCACGTACACAACTTGAACAAGCAATTTTTAACTTGGCAAGTCCTTGTCCCCGTTGTCGCTCATACTGGACTGGGAAGACTTCCCTTGCAATTTCTTATTTTTAATTCATTTCTTGCAGTGCAATGCTGATTGTAACTTAGAAGCTGCGTCATTGATTTTAGAAACTATATATTCTTCACGTCATTAGCCATTAAAGCAACTAGAAATACATAAGGATAAAGTTTTTATCCAACCTATTTTGTAGAAAAACCTTTAAACACATATTAAAAAATTAATATGACTTTATATTTTGAAAATCTAATTATTGGATTACATATTCTTTATATTATTAGTATACATATCAAATTTCGATCAAATTGTATATTGTTTATTATTATTATTATTTTCTCTTCTTTAAAAAAGGATAAAATATTGTTTTATTCTCAACATTTTGCATGAAATTTTTTTTTCGTCCTTAAATTATTGTAAATGTTTTGATTTCTATCCTTAAACTTAAAAAAAAATTATCTTTTTCCATTTATAAACTAATGAAAAACGATTGAAGCATGGGCGGCTCCACTTGGAGCCCAAGGGGTTCAATGAACCCCTGAAACTAGCCAAAAAAAAAACTATATATACTATTTTTTAATATTGTTTTTGTTTTGACCCCCCTTCAAATAAATAAAATTTGAACACCTTGACATTAGATTTTTTTAAGCCCTGAAATAAATTTTACTATGATCATCTTTACAATATTTTGGCATTTTTAAACACAAAAAAGCCCAATAACAAACCAATTTAATCAAAAATTTGGAAAAAAAAAATAATACTAAGCCCAACAACAAAAGTAAAAATTTGTTAATCTTAAATCTTAGAAGAAGCTCATTTAGATCTTAACAAATTTATAATATAAATATCAAATGAAAGATCAATGGATGAATAATTGCTTGGCTCTGAAAAAAATATAACTCGTAAGATTGATAATGAAGATATCATGTAATAATTTCAAAATATGAAACATCGTAAAAAGCAATTATAAAACTTTATACATTTCAATTTTTGTTTTTTGTCTTGGTAATATCGATATATTCAAATTCTCTTTTATTTTAAAATTTGTATAATTTATATTTCTTATTGACCCATCTAAAAAATAATCCCACAACTGCCACTAGATTGAAGTTCTTTTTTCTTTCCTATTTCATTCCAAAACTATTGAAAATAAATTCTTCACAAAGTTTAGGGAAAAAAAAATTTTAAGTTTTGGAACAAACAATGAAATTCATGTAAACATCAGGGAAGAAAACTTAAAAAAAATAAAAATAAAAATAAAAATAAAAATAAATGAAGAAGAAGAAGAAAGAAAGAAAGAAAAAGAAAAAAAAAAAAAAGAGGTATTAATATTCAAAGAAACAGAAACCCGAATAATAAATAAACTTCCAAGAAGTGAAGCATATGCATGGGAGACAACTCATAAGCATAGTCTTCACATTCAACTGCTCTTCTTGGTATAGTAGCTAAGGGAACCGGGACTGAAGTTGCAGATAAAAAAATTAACAACATAATAAAAAGTCACATTTTCAGTGAAATCCATCTTGTAGGTGGAATTGTGGAAAGAAAAGCAAATAATTGTTATACATATCAACACTCAAATAGATTAAGAGAATTTTATCTTCCGATTTCTAGTGTACATTAAATGATCAAGATCCAGATGGGAATTATTCCATAGCCCACACTCAACATGATACACTGGTCTCAGCTTGAACGAGCAGTGGTGTAATTGACCTATGTAGCTGATGAACTCGGTAACTTCTTGTCCCCATCGCTTGTACCTTTAGACTGGGAAGACTTTTCTTTCTTGAAACATAGAAGCAGCTTCCTCGCTTTCCAATTGATCTTTCCTCTTCCTTTTTTTTCTTCTCTCTTTCCTCTTCCATTTTTGTGTTCCTCCTTGGATGTCTTGCCGTTCTTGTCTGAGCTTGTAGTTGCCAACTTTATATAAGTCTGTTCCAGTTACACTAGTAAGTTAAATTTATCAAATCTTACGATATCTGGCATATATATATATATATACACACACTAACATACATATTCGTTGCCCTAATATTAAGACTAATCCTAGGTCGCACTTGTAATTCTATAATCATTCTCTATTTACACCGGGAAAGTAAAAAGGGAAAAGAGCAGAGGAAGAAGAAGAATGAAATTAGGAATGCTTTGGTTTCAACTCCTCGAGCATATAAGGGAACTGTAGAGTGAAATGCTGTTTTTCATGTTGAGGGAACATAGAAACTGAGATTGATCTCACAATCTAAATATGCGTTTTCTTGGCTGTTCAACAAATTAAATTGGATTTGATGTTTCAACAAAAGCATGATCAAGAAGAGGGTACCAAGATTAGTATCAAAAACGAAGAATGAAACAAAAGTAGGGAAACAATAGTACTCACTTATCTAGAAGTTGATGAGGTAGGTTTGGCCGATTGCACTGAATACAGCTTCTTCTTTTTTTCCAATCATTGTTTCACCGAATGTGAAATACTTTATACAATGTCCACACATTCGGATTAAATGTCCATATTTTACTATAAATATAACAAAATATACATAATGTAGACACTATAAAAGATGTGAAATAATCAAATTCTATTTTGTTTTTGACCTTTCAAAGAATGCATGACCAGGCTTGAGGCAATAATTTTTTTTAGAAGCTTATTTTTTGGTCTAATCTTCACATAATCATAGATGAGTAGTTCCACCGCTCAATTCAGCTAACAATCAACAACCCCACCCCACTACCACTACAATCTCAAGCCTTTTTAAGTAAGAAAAGGAGAGAAGAAAGAATTGAGTATTTACCTTCAAATTTTCAAGGAAATATAAAAATAGCATCAAGCCCAAGATAGAGATAAAAATTGAAAAGCAACTTTCCCAGAGATAGCTGCTTGTTTGAAGGCCTTGACCGAAAGAACTGCAAAAATTGGGCAAACATATTAATCTTAGAATTTTAACTAGAATATATAAAAAGTAATAAGAATAGAGTTTTCTCAAAAAACAAAAAGAAAAAGTAAAAAGAATATAGGAAATATTAAGTTAATTAATAAGTTGAAGAATATACTTGGGAGATATATGAAAAAAGACCATGAAAGCATTTTAAAGTATGGTAAGGAAACAAAAATCAAGATCACCGGTTAATAATGGTCTTGGCCTATTGCATATAGCTCCCACTCCCTTTCCCATAAAGTTGGTCCCTATACATGGGACTTACAAAAGCTAAAAATCAGAACCAAAAGCCAAGAGACTAATCCTGTTGATCACATTCCCATCCTAATGACAGATCAACCTAATTTAACAGATTCACCAGCAAAAATTTCAACAAATTATAAGAGCATTCGCATTAGTTTCTATAATTTTTTTTGTTTATTTTAACATAAGAATTTATTTTTTCTATTTTACACACTCAATTTTCAAAACACACCATATGGAATTATCTATTTTACACTACATTTTATTAAAATATCAATTTTTCTTGATTTTTTAAAATTATTTCTCTTTCTTTCACATGTAACAACTACCATATACTCTCTTCATTCATCATCAGGATATGTAAAAAAAATAAATAAATGCAAAATAAATAGTGTTAAGAGTAAATTTACATAGTTCCTATAGTAATCTTATAATTTTACAAAATTTTGCATAGATTAATGTGGGTGAAATTCTATTATACAAACATAGATAAAAGTGCTCTAAATTTTTAATTTTTTTTTAAATTAAAATTTATTTAAGAATAAATTATTAAAATTTATTTTAAATATTTTTCTATTACATTTTAATTGCAAATGATTTTTTTTTTTTAATTAAAAATTAGCTGCGTGGATGCACATGCTGAATTTCCATTCTATCACAATTGAAAAAAATGATAAATTTTGTTATTTCTTAAACTTCATAAGCCAATAATACCAAATCAAGAGTACATGAGACTTGTTTAAAACCTACTTCAAATGAAATGTGTAGGACAGCATACACTCTACTTCAAATAAAATTGCGTTAGAACTCTCGTTTTCCAACAAAATAAAAGGGTTAGAAACCAAAGAATGGTATGATTTGATATTAATCAACGCAGTATATATGTAATTAACACGGAGAAGTCTAATACAAACTGATCGAAAAATTAAAGAGGAGTGTAGTATATGCAAACCTTAGATTTCGTAGTCCCCACCAGAAACAGTAAAAGAATTTTTGTGGAAGATTTGAGGATTGCACAATACCAGACTGAAGGGCTTCAAGAAATATTCCAAAATCAAATTTTGTTGTATTTGGTGTATTTATTGGGCAATGATCATCTAGGAATGCGTAATTTACTGAACTGTCAGTGTTAGCACAACTAAAAGAATTTCCACATCCACTTAGATTTCCACAGACCAAGTGCCAGCAAGCTGTCTCTCGTTGAATAGAAAAAAAGTACCAAAAGGCTCCAATTACCTGAAAGACGAACATGTTATTAAAAGTCTTTAAATCCAGTTTGTAGTTTTATTATATTTTTCCTATTGTTGTGGTGATATGCACGCATCTAAAAACAACCATTCATCAAGTTAGTAGTTATATTCTTCTCAAAACCTTAAGTGGTCTTGAGTGTTGTTGGTGTTGAGGAATAAAATATCTGAAAGACGTCCTTGGAATGACCAAGGAGACTTGGTTTGCGATTGGTGGCTCAATTTGTGGATCTGGAGACTAACAAGAAGAAAAGATTCAAGGAATCCATTGCTTGTAGGAGCGCAGAAGGCTCGAGTATATAGTCATATAGTTTGGTTGGTTTTGTAAGTGATGTGTACTACAACTATTCTTATTTAGTGGATAGTTTGATGCTATAGGCCCTAAATAGTTTTTTTTTTTCACTTGGTTCTTGATTTTTTTTCTCTTCATAAACACTTGGTGTTCTTGTGTGTATGTGTGTGATTGTTTACTTGGATTTTGCTACCATGTTTATATCCATGATAATGTCAATTGGCTAATTACTTAAACAATTGGGCTTATATCTATAGTTAGCATGAAATTGATCACTATAACAGTAAAATGGAGGTCTAAATTGTGTTAACTCTCATTCTCTAACGTTACACTACAACAAAAAGTTAGTGTACATATCTCTTGAGGCTTGATGAGTTCTATAATTAGTACGCCTAATAACACTGAGAAATTTTATAATTCACCCTTAATAAATATGAACTCAGTACCTCAAGAAACTTACATGACTGGCAAGGATGAACAGAAAGAAATTGAATAAAGCTTTAATCCATCCATCAAGTTTGCCAGCATTTCTCGGAAGGTTCTTCCAGGATAGGTAGATCTGACGAATTCTAGGCACATATTGAAAGAGAACAAGGGTGTTCAGTGACTTTATTATTTCTGAAGGTCTTGTGCTTCTCATTTCTTTAAAAATGAATGGAAATACCACCTGAATAGATTGCAAGGAGTTTAGTTTCAACGGATAAAATCTAGTCAAGCAGGAGAAAAAGAATTTGGAAATATACATTTTTTTTTAAAAACGAAGGACAAAAACTAATTTAAAGAAAATGTAAAACTATAGTTTAGTGACTTTAGTCCCCTTAATTCTGTACGAGTTATCAATTTGAACCCAAGCTCATATTGAGAAACAGTGTAGAGATGAGCTTGTGGGACAGAATGGCCTATAATTGCCGTCAGATCATGATTCTATGCGATTCTACGATGTGACACAATTCAACTATATATAACTATATTAGATGAACGAATTTAGACTTTAGAGTAATATGGATTGCAATTGTGCGGCGTCCGAACCGTTGGGCCTACTCAGCCCCTAGTCTCCGCTCCAAAACACGCGGTCATTGGGCCCAATCCTCATTCACCCTACGGCCCAACCCTCGCTATCACAGCTCGGGGGTGCCGGGCTTCACTGCTAAGTTATGATCGGCATATTTTTTACCGAGCATGTTCGGAGGTGTCATTAAACGGCGCATCAACTTTGTTCGGCTCAAAGAAGGCCCTCCAAGCGCCACTACCTAGCTCTAACCTGAAGTGGGCACCAAGTCCCAAAGCCACCCAGGCCGAGACTCACACTTACCATCCCCCTAATTGGACCCTCCGTAGCACTAAGCACGCACTAACTCTGCCGAGTTGCCGACGAAGGTGGGAACCAAGTCCCAAAGCCACCCATACCTGACCTCCCACTTAGAGAAAATCCTACTGGACCCTCTGTTGCACAAACATGAGAGCATTGATAACCTACGCCTGAGCTGAGCACTATAAATAAGAGGGAAGGATAAGAAAGGGAGGTTGGTCACAAAAGGGGAGGAAAGAGAACATGGGTAATAGAGAAGCAAAACAGAGAATCCGAGAGGAGTTGGAGGAAAGATTGTGTTGCCGAGAAGGAGAAAAGTGATCTCATTGAGTCCTTAGTTGTAGAACTACCCATAGTAGGAAATTCAGCCCAACAAACAAATAAGTTGTGAGCCCAAGTGGGGCTGAGCTCATTGGCCTCATTTGCGACCCGCACAGCAATCTAGGATCATATGATCTCATGATTCTACCATGGTTTTGAAACTTGAACTATTCATTGAATCGTAAAAGAAGTTTAAGATTTTTGAGGTTAGACCGAAGTTCAACCGATGTCGAATTGTGATAACGTCATAATTAATTTAATAATTATTTAAAATATAAATTAATATATTAAATTAGTATAAATATAAAATTTGACTAAAATAAACCAAATAAATGTAAAGACCATCTTTCAAATGTATTTTTCATACCACGACTTTCATTATAGTATTAAAAAATCAACGCAATATTATTAATTGTTAAACAAAATAATAATTAAAAAAAAACTTATTTATTTACAATATACTATGAAGATAAGATTTATATTGTAGATTAAATAAATACTTACAACATTAATATATACAATGTATTAAGCATTTTTTAATCTACAATTACATTGACAGTACAAAAGCAATAAATAAATTAAAAAATACGAAATTACAAATTGGTGGGAATTGATGGGTTTGTTGTACGTTGTTAGGATGTGCCACTCAAATTAAAACAAAAAGTTAAAAAATTACAAACCAAAATGAAAGGAAAAGTCGTAGCCACATGTCCAACTTTTTTTTTGGTTAACATGTCCAACTTTTCACATGGGAAAGGGTAGCGTCTGTCAATACGTAGACCATAGTGGTAGACAACTCATTGAAAAAGAAAAAAATCTTGGCTTTTGGGTACTAGTGACTAGCGACAGAAGAAGAAAGAAGAAAGAAAATGCAAAAGAGGAAGAACAAGGAAAACGCAGATGCATAAGAAGAAGAAAAGGTTTGTGCTTTTCATCTCATTGTACGTGGATTATCCCATTTAGTGTGTTTTGGGACTGCAATTTCAAATTTGGGGTTGATAAGGCACAGAAAACGGCACAAATAGCTCAGTTTCACCGGAGATGAACTGAAGTTTTTTTTTTTTTTTTTTTTTTTAAAGCTTTAGCCTGAACCGCGAGACCCAGTCACGATTCTCAAACCCAGGTGGTTTGACCTCGGTTCAAACAGTTCACTAGATTTTTTGTGTAGAGCTGGTTTTGAAGTTAAAAGAACCGTCCCGGTTAACTAGTCTGGTCCGAATTTCAAAACTATGGATTCTACAAACCAGGATTGTGATTTTAATAACCTGAGACAATTGATATGTATTACCTTTTTTTTTTTTTTCTTTTTCTTTCTATAATCTATATATACAACCACTAAAAACGTCACCAAGGAAATAGGAATACGCACTCTTTGCACAGTATTACTTTGAAAAATGGACAAGGTGTCCTAAAAATACTCGAGGACAAAAATACAAAATTAAAATTTTTGAAAGGCTGGAGTTTTTTTAATTTGAAAGAACAAATGACAATAGAAGAAACAACTCAACTCAATGCAATTATGGAGTGAAAATGTGGTGGAATATTGTTGTGGCCATAGAAAAACAAATTTTAGTTGAATAAAGCTGCTCTTACCTGTGGGATGGGAAGAACAACAAAAACGTCGATTAGGAAGGAGAAGCATCTCCGAACACTTGCAGAAACCTTAGTATTAGAACAGCAAATATTTGACCTATTTTTTACACAGATCTTGAATACCATCCACGACCGCAAAGCAATATGAACTAGGTAAATGACATCGGTGACCATCCGAAAAGCAAAAACGGCGATCCACAACTTTTTTTCCAACAAAAGGCACCTCTTACTATCATTGATCACAGGGATGTAAAAGAATAGAGGATCCACAATTGCTGCAATCACACACGAGAATAGGAAGAGATAATTCCATACATGGCCAAGAATTATCCTTTTAGTTCTTCCTTTTAGTCCATTAACATTCCCTGAGTCTTCAATCTCAGTTTCCCGATTCATACTAACACAAAAATATGGCAAACGTATAATTTTAAGTTAGTGATTTATTCTTATCTACTATCTATGGGGTGAGTAAATTAAACATAAAATTAAGAAACTAACCTTTCACCATTCTCTTGCGGACTCCCCCGGTTACTCATAAGTATAGATTGTATGAATTAATGACGACGCAAATGTCCAAAACAAAGAATCAGTCTGTGAACTATAGACCCCAACTAAATTTACCAGTGAAATTTTGATCCCTGCAAATAATGTGAAACAGATTAGACAATATTTTCCCATTTCCATTTGCTCTAAAGGGCAATTTCTCCGCACCAGCACCCAAAGACTTTTTCTTTTTGGCTAAATTGACACCGTTTGAGTTTTCGTTGATCTTAAAATATTGTGTCACATCAACTTTTGAGTTATCACAATTTTACCCCTTATTATTTTTATATATGTTTTTTTAATTGAATTTAAAATCTATTACTTATATATTAGTAGAATATATAAATTTTTTTTTAACTTAGAATATATAATTCCATATATAAATACAACCATAATAAATACATAATGTTACTTTTTTTTTAATAGTCCTATGTACGAACAAAATCATAATAAATATTTATTAATAACTATAATTATCATTATTATCAAATTTAATATTTAAACAAAAAATTGTTAGGCTAATCAACAAACACGTTAGGCTGCATCTGCATGTGGCCTTTAATAAAGTTTCCTTTTTGTTCTGTTGCTAGGCTAGTGATGTAGCTCTGAGTGGCTTCAGGATTCTTTCTTATACTTTTGTACTTTTTGTTCACCATAATATACCCATGCTACCTTTTTCAGTCAAAATTTTCTTTTTTAACAAAAAAACAAAAAAATATAATATTATATTAAACCATTTGGTGTATTGTATGGTGTTTATTTATATATGGTAAGAAACCATAGAAAGGTCATGAAGCAAAGATTTTAATAAAATTAATTATACCTATCTTAACAAAAATTGCAAGACTTTAAGCATAATTTAATTGGTAAAATGAACCCCAAAAAAATGAAATAAAAATTATAAACACTGTCCGATTGCCTGCGGAATGTCAATGAAAACAACAATATTAAATAGTTCTCTAAAGAAGTATCCCCCGCAGAAATAAGAGAATGAGAATTTATATGACAGAATCTAACCTGGTAAACTTGAGTAGTTATGAAGGCATTTTTCAAGGCGGAGCAGGATAGACCAGAATTTGGAGAAGGCGAAGAGTCGCTGAAATTGGATTTTAAAGGTGTGCAGCTGAAGTTTCCAAGTAATGCAAAGGAAACTTCCAGGTAATGCAGAGGAAACTCTTGTCGTTCTCTTAATTAGTAAGTAATTACTCGTAGTAAACAATTGAATACAGTCTCTTCCTCAGGTATTTCGCTAAATAATAGTATTGTATTGTTTTTCTTACCAACCGATGAATTGTTAATTTATATTCCGAAGTCCACACAGCCAGTTCAACACGATAGTGTAAACATTCAAAAAAAAAAAAAACCAACTTCACAAAATTGTAGCAAAATAAAATCGTAATAAATATGTAAAATTACGTATACTCTGCAATTTTCTAATTGACTTGACCTGGAAATTTCAACTGCAAATGGGAACATAATTAAGATATAAAAAAGTAAGAAATTGAAAGAATACTTTTTTGAATAAATCCTCATGATTACTTGTTGGGTATTGACATCCGGACCGGACCGTACGGTCCGACCCGGTTAACCGGGAACGGTTCAGTGCAGCCTCCAGTCGATGACCGGCAATCGGATCTCTCCAAATCAGTGCACAGTGGCACCGACACTCTTTCCCCGGACTGTTGTGTTCTCTTTTCTTTTGCTGAGAATTCTTTGGGTTGATGGAGTCTTTTTCTGTTTGGTAAAGGCATTTATAGCCTTGTAAATAACGCCAGTCAAGGCTGTCTTCTCGCCACTGTATACCATTGTACCAGCCTCTGTTTAGGCCACATAATTTGTTTATAGCTTAGTGGACCAGTCCAATCTCTTTCTTTTCGCTGCAAAAAAAAAAAAAAAAAATCTCTTTCTTTTAAATTAATTTATTATATATAGTTTTTAGCTGGGTTAAATGCACGTGTATTACACTGTACCACTACTGTCACAGTAGGCAGTAGCTTTAAGAGCTCTCGGCTTTATCAAGTTTCCTTTTTAATGTTTTAATAATATTTTATATTAGATTTAAATTTGAAAACAGTGGTTTTTTTCTTATTAAAAAAAAAAAAAAAAAAAACAGACAAACAAACAAACAGTAGTTTTCTATTTAGTTACTTTTTTTTTTTGAATTACCTATTTATTTTTTTTATTTAGTTATTTCAATAATGATCTTAGTAAATTAATTAATTTTTATAATAAGTAAATCAACTATGATATGTTTACCCAAAAAAAAAAAAAACTACTATAATATTGCTATATACTTATATATTTGTTTATTTATTATGTTTGCTTAGGATTTAATATTTCTTATTTGTTTTATGAAAATTATAATATGAAAAATACATCTTTTTTATTTTTACTAATTTAATATATTTATTTATATTTAATAAATTATAACGTCATTGTAGTTTGACCTCAATTCAATCTTGGTTGGACCTTAAGGGTCCGTTTGGTTAGAGGAGTAGAAAAGTGAAAAGATGGAAAATTGTGAGAAGATAGAAAAGTGAGAGGATGTAAAATATTTAGTTTTTCCTCATATGTGTTTGGTTGAAGAACGGAAAAGTGGGAGGGTGAAAAACTCTTTTATTTAGTTGAAATGAAAAGTGGAATAATAGAAAATGTAGTTTATATAAATTAACTATTATACTCTTGTTACATAATAGGTAAGAAATAAATTTATTTGTACTCATTAAATAATATAAAATTTACCAACAATTATATTTTTCAATGAGAAATGTTACGTTCTCAACATTTTTCGCAATACTTTCACAATAAAATTTATGTGGAAAGTTGTTACTAATTCTAATTTGAACCCACCACTGAAATTATTTTTTAACTCACCAATATTAACTAATAACAATCTGTTACTTAAAATTTATTGTAAAAATATTATGGTAACATTTCTCAATTATGATTTTTTATTTTTTATATTATTCTTCCTTTCTCTCATTTCATTTCATCCATACGTTTTTGTTTTTATTTTTTTCTTCTCCATACACATTTGTCCTTGCCTCTTTTTATCTCCCCCTTCTTTTCTTTCTTTTTCTCCCTCATTCAAGAAGTGCTCTCATTCTCTCAAGTCTTTCTCCAGCTCTCGGTCTCTGTTTTGTTTTGTTTTGTTTTTCTTCTCCCTACACGTTCGTCCTTATCTCTTTTTATCTCCTCCTTCTTTTCTTTCTTTTTCTTCCTCATTCAAAAAGTGCTCTCATTCTCTCAGGTCTTTCTCCAGCTCTCGCTCTTTTTTTTTTTTTTACTTGATTCCAGAACAACCGTTGTGTTTGTGAAAAGGGTAGGTGGGAGAGGGCATTTGTGTAAAAAATGCCATAAGTCCATTTCTCTCCCCACAATTTTTCTCTCGATTTGGGAGGAAGAAAATTGTGAGCCTGGGAGAGAAAATTTTCTTCTGAATTTTCTTTCCTTAGTGTTTTCCTTCGGTTGCCAAACAGTAGAAAACACTGTTTTCCACCCTATTTTCCTTTCTTAGTTTTCCATCTTCCCTAAAATCACCCCAGCCAAACACAGTGTAAAAATCTTAAACTCCTCTCTTTTTTCTTTTCTTTTTTCTTTTTTCTTTTTTCTTTTTTTTTTTTTTTTTTTTTTTTTTTTTTTTTTTTTTTTCGGTTCTATGAACGATCCGGGTTTAAAACCATGATATGATAAAACATTAATGATGTTTAAGTTTTTTTTTTTTTCACAAGCTAACAACTCTCCTCATTTTTTAACTAGAAACTCGTACGATTACCTTGTCTGTCCACGAAGTTCGGCAATGGTAGCCAACTTGGAATCAATTTTCTAATAAGGAATGGACTTACAAGTAAATGAAATCATTTTTGACATTACCCTACAACTATGTCGCATACCATAATTTCAAGTTCAAATAAAATATTGTTTAGTGATTATATAATATTTTGTTTTTATTTTGTTAAAATATAATAGTCAACCTGTGTGAATGGGAATGATAAGAAAAGTTACAGAAACTCCAAAGTTCTATGTAACAAAAACATGATTCTCGAGAACCCATGCTTTTGTCGTGGATAAACCCTCCATCTGAACATAAGGGGCTGTTTGTTGTTTTTTTCATCACTCATCACTCCTCACTCAATTTTCGTCACCCATCATTTATCATTCATCACTCATCGCTCATCACTCATCACTTAAAATGCCCCAATTTTCTATACCCACCCATTTGGCACACTATTTTCAACTTTTCATCACTCAATTTTTTCTACTTTTTGTGAGACTTATACCTGAGCATCATGTCATAGGTTTGTTAGCCTACCTGCCTCACCCTCACTCTTTTCATTTCATTTTCTTCCCCTTCAGTCACCATTGCATTGTTGCTCTCCCAACACAAATCTGAACCCAACTAAGATAGAAGACGGCGCCGATCTCCTCCGATGTGTAGCAGCGGCGCCGATCTCCCACCTTCTTAACCTAGCGGCGCCAATCTTCCACCTTCTCAACCCACTGTCACTAAGGCTTGATTTTTCATAGATCCCTTAAGTTCTATCGATGAAAATGGAGAAGAAAAATAGCAAATTTTCGATAACCCATAACTCTGTTTGGTGTCAATCTGTGGGTATATCTGTTTGGTGCTTGTAATCTTTGAATGGGTTTGGTGCCTGTAATCTGTGGGTATATTGGTTTCCTTTGAATGGGTTTGGTGCTTGTAATCTGTGGATATATGGGTTTCCTTTGTATGGGTTTGGTGCTTGTAATTTCCTCTTTGATTCATTAATTTTCCAATCCGGTGAAAAGAAAAAAGAAAAAAGTTGCAACCAAACCCAAAAACCAACGTGAAAAGGGAAAAAAAAAAATTTGCAACCAAACCCAGAAACCCACGTGAAAAGGAAAGAAAAGAAGGAAAAAAAGGAGAACCCAAGCTCAAACCCAATGAAAAGGAATGGAACAAAATAAGAGGAAAAAGAAAAAAATTGCAAGCAAACCCAGAAACCAATGTGAATAAAAAAAAAAAAGGTGAAGAAGAAGAAGAAGAAGAGAACCCAAGCCTAGAAACCCAGTGAACGAAGATGAGATTTGAGAGTGTGATTTGCTTTAGTGAAGAGCCGTTGAAGAAGACCCATCAAAAGCAGCGCCTGGGTGTGATGTTGCTCTGATCGTGGGTCCCATGATGTGGATTTAATTATGAAAATATCATTGAAAACTGAGTTTTGGAAACTGAAAACACCTAAAATTGTTTTCAGTTTCCATAACTCATTACTCAAAAATCAGAGAATTGAGTGATGGAAACAAAAACTGAGTCATGATACCAAACACACTTCTCAACCGTGGGACTTATATATTTTGAGTTATGGGTGATAGAAATAGAGTTATAAGTTACGGAAATCATAAATTCAAATAGCCCCTAAAGTTTAGTTTGACATTTATTTTGTTTCATTTCTCTTTTAGAAAATGAATTAGGTAATAGGACAAAAACAAACAAACGGTAAAGGACTTTGATTCTTTCAACGTTTACCAGATGTCACTTAGTGTACATTTAGCAACACTTATTTTTGTAAATTTATTTTATTATTCAGTTTATTTTTGCTACTATTTATAGGCTTCATTGCACTTTTTAATACTATTCATAGATCTACTATACTATTTCAGCTAACTTTTACTTTTATCTACAGTACTTTTAGTAAAAAGTTTTCAATTTCAGTAAAATAAACAAATTTCAAATAGACCCTTAATCGGACCTTTCCCACCAAGTACTTACCCAGAACAAAAGGGTTTAACTGAAACTAGCATTATTGTATTGTGTCAAACTACTGTAAAATAATAAGTTGAAACTAGGATAATATAATAATAAAGACTAGGACAGTATGATATAATGGGATTTGGCCTTTAACCCATGTCTATATCATCCCCTCAAACTGAATGGCTTTTAAAATCCAGTCAATGAAAGAATATATTAGAAGAAGAATAAGGAGGTATATATGTTAATTCTTTTCGAAGTGTTGGTCCCACATTGATAAGAATGGTAATCTTATTCAAAAATTTAGACTCACATTGAAAAGAAAAGAAATAAGGAACTATGCCAGTTCTTATAAATAAAGGGGTGGCATAGCCTTTGTAGTCTGTGTGAGAGTTGGAAGACAAAACATTTTCTAGGTACAGAGCTAGGGACTAAAATTTCGTTTGGTGGGTAAGTATAAGCGCACATGTCAATTTGATATTAGAGATTTGGTTGTTGTCACCTATGCAACTAAAGATTAATTAATTTATCACAATCAATATTTTGTGAATTTTTTTTTTTTATTGGGTTAAGATAGCTTAACTCCGTTAATTAATTCAATTACTTAAGTTGATTAATTAGGTTAAATTACATGCAAATTGTGGATGCATAAACAAATCACCAAATAAACTAAATGCAGCTGAAATTAAATTGACATGGTAATTTATTGACAAATAGGAAAAATCTTTCGCAAGACAAAACCTCCATCGGGTGAATTTATAGTCACTACTCCTAAAAATCCACTAATCAATAATCAAGCGGTTACAAGTATGAAAAATCTTACCATCATCCTAGCCTATCCCAACATACCAATCTACAATTGAACCTTCACTTTAATACCCAATTGGACTTGATCTTGTAGTAGCTTAATTTCTTTCCTTTAATGCACAAATCTCTAATCTGTGACTGACTCCTTTGCTCAAATCCCAGTACGTGACTAACTCCAGTAACCTAAATGATTGTTATTGGTTGCAACCTTTTCTCTTCATCAACAATGAAAACCAAGAAGCACTTGGTTACAAAACTCTATAACGTACAAACGTAGTAGTTTCTCATAGAGAAAATTAAACTTCTGATCTCTGTATCCGTGTGTGACGGCTCTTAAAATAAGCCTTATATATGTCTAAGGTTGTGAGAAAAAAAACCCTAAACAAATACATTAACTTGGACCGAATTTCAGATTTAGAATTCTGAAATTGTAATTCTCAATAGATCGAGGTTGTGTCAAGCTTCTTCATTTAACCTTGATAGTAGTACCTGTCGAGCTTCTATCGAGATTTAATGAAACAACTTTTCAACATTTGTTTTTTGGATTAATCTTCATATCTTTAAAGATATCACTTGATATGTTTGATCAACATACTTCTTGATATATTAAACTCATTTTAGATCTACCAAATTACAAGTAAAGTGCATTTTGTCAAGCTTTTATCGAGCTTCTATTGAGACTTAATGAAACAGATTTTCTACACTTGTTTCTTGGATCAATCTTCATGACTTCAAAGATACCACTTGATATGTTTGATCACCATACTTCTTGATATATTAAATCTATCTTAGATTTACCAAATTACAAGTAAAATGCGTTTTGTCAAAAGATTAGCCAATTATATAGAAAAAATGACCCTAACATTCTTTATGACATTCAACATCAAAATCATCATCAAGCTACAAGTTTGGCAAAATAAAATTTAACATCATTATTATATAATCAAAATCCAATTGAGAATTCCGTAGTCCATATATACTCAACATGCATGGTACAAAAACAACTTTAACGAGCCGTGCTTTTCATTGACTTGTGTTACAGATGAACTTGGCAAGTTCCCCTCTTTCATACTGGACTAGGAAGACTTCCCTTTCTGCTTCTAATTTTCTTTATTGTGGCGCAAGGCTGCATGTAACTTAGAAGCTGCATCATTAATTTGAGAGACTATATTCTTCAAGTCATTGGCCATTAGAGCATAGGCTTCAACTTTTGTATGGGATTTAAAGATTTTTGAAGAAAGTGGGAGATTGAATATGTCAGACGAGGCCTGTTGTCCCAAATCCAATCCCCATTCTATAAGTTCTTCTCCAAAGAAGCCACCCTTTTCAAGCCATTTAGATTGTGAGGAGCTAGTAGTTGCTTCACCATTAGTAAGAGTTGTAGTGTAGGTCCATGCAGTGCCTCGCGTGATGAAGTACGCCCTATCAAGTGGCTCTCCCTCACGAACAATGTAGATGCACTCTTCGTAGGAAACTGGCTTCAGACAGTCGCATATCATTTTCAACTCTGGCTCGTTCATCTTTTCACGAAGCATTGGCACCTAACGTATAACAAGACAATTAAGATGAATAATGACAACACATGTTATATGAAATAATTATGAGAGGAGCTATGTACGTCCACAATATTTTTACAATATTTTCACAACAAATCATAAGTGGTTAATTGTTATAAGTTCAAATTTAAACATAACACTAAAAATACTTTTTTGCTCCAACAATAACAACCAGTAATAACCTGTCACTTATGATTTGTTGTAAAAATGTTGTGAACATATCATTTCTCAATAATTATACCTGTATATGTATAATAGATATACTTATGTATATCTATAATTGACGAGATTTTTTAAGGCTAAAGTGCAAATTAAGTGTAATTATTAATTTGACATTATTTTATTGGATGTATGAAATATGCGTGGCAATTTTATGTAGTATTTGTGCGCACCCAGTATATGGTTAACAGGCTCGACCTATACTTGGGCTCACAATTTATTTATACAGTAGGCTTTGAGTTTCCTGCTATGAGTGGTCCTTTGCTCGGAGGCCCGTTGCACACTTTTATTCTTGTGAACCTCTATCTCTTTCTCCTCACGGAATCGCTCCTCCTTTCCCTTGATATGGCTACTCTTATCTCTCTATTTTCTCTCTAGAATTGCCAACCCCTTACTTCCTACCCTACTCTTCTATTTATAGTTTAAGATAAGTAGAGGTGTTATGATTACTTTCTGATAGCGGTCCAATTCCATCATTTCTAAGTGGATGCTCTATTGGGAACGGTGGTAATGGCATTGGAACTGGTTCCCATCTCCAAAAGATTGTTTGGCAGCGATATTCCCCAAGGCAATATCGAGAAGCTGAGACATCGTATTGATGTGCATTGATAATAGATTAATTTTGCATATTTATATCATTATTAGAAAGCATTATCATACTTATTTTGAGTTAATTCATGCATTTTATATTTGGTTATGGAATAATGCTGAATAATCAATTTTGTGCTTAATTGAATCTTATCGTTTGAATTTGTCTTTTGTAGGAGAATGGAATTAAATAAGTGAATTTGTGCAAAGAAGAAAGCTAATGGACTTTACTTTTACAAGGGCCATGATGAAGTTAAAGAAGGCCAATCCAATTAAATTTAAGTCCAATTGGAGTAGGGAATCAAAGGAAATTTGCATCAAATCCAAGTCCAATTCGGATTAGGATTCCTGCCTGCACATCAGTTAGTATTTTTGGCATAACTTTCGACTCAGATGTTCAATCGAGATGATTCAAGTTGGGCTGGAAATTCAACTTAAAGTGCTACAACTTTGTAGTTTATCAAAAGTCCGAATTCTGACATTAAATGGGCCAAAATCGTCGGTTAAGTGAAGCCTAAAATTCTGGGATTTTTTCCAAACAGGAATTCAACTTGTAATAGGATTCCTTGACCTATTTAAAGGCTCTTTAAGGCAAAATTCAGAGGCTAGTGCTAGGGCTGGGGGCTGAACATAGAGAGTGCGGCTACCTCTTCCATGACAGTTAATTTTATTTTATTTATCTAGTTTAATGTTTAGTATTTTATTTTTGTGTTTTCTTTCAATTATTATGAGTAGCTAAATTTATAATTAGGGTTGAGTATGAAACCTTGTTAAGGATTATTAGTATTATTTATGTGATTTGATTTTTCCCACAATAGTTGTTCTTTAATGATTTAAATTGTTCTTGCTTCATATCAATTGACTAAGATGGGATTCTAGATATTAGTTTAATCATGTTTTTCTCATAATTTAGGATTTATCTTAATTAATTGAATACTTGGTTTATTAATTCTTGATTATAAAATTGGATATCGCTTGTGATTTGTCTGTCAATGAATACAATTTATGATTTGATTTTTAGAATTTGATATATCTTGTGATTTGTTTGGCTACGGATACAATTGATGATTTGATTTTATACTTAGGAAGCGAAGAAAAGCATGCTTTAGATTTTTAAAAATAAGTTTTAATGATGATATTTTCCATGATAGCAAGATTGATTTCTAGATTATCATGCAATAGTTGGGAAAAATTAATGATCATAAATATATGCTAATATGACTTACACGGCGGATTCCAAAACCTTAATTCCTTTCCCTTGATTGTTTACATCTTTTTATTACTTATTATCTTTTGCTTAGTTTAACTATTTGCTTAATTTTATTATTTGCTTAGTTTCTTTTAATCTCATAAACACCAATTTTTATTAAACTAGCTTAGGATTAATTTGGTTAAGGTTTAATTAATTTGGTTAAGATAGAAATTCTACTCTAACTTAATCTATGTGTATATGTGTGTGAAACTCTCTTTTAGAGACTTGAACCCCGACCCTTGCCCTCACACTCCACAAGCACTTATATTTGTAGAGTGACCATCGCACAAAGGGGATAAAATTCAAAATCTGAAATTTTAGGGTAAGAAATCCAAAGGTTCTTAAACTTTAAGGGTGTAGTTTGCACTTTAGCTTCTTTTTAATTTTTTTTATAAATACAATAAAATGTTAACCTATAATTTCTGCTTTTGATTATTAACTTTTATAATTAAACTAAGACACCAATTAGTTTTTTATGTAGATGAAGTTTGAATCAAAAATCTCTTATTCGGCGACAAAATCTTTTACTAATTGTGTTAAATAAAACCCACTATATTGATGGGATTTCAAACTTAAAAATTAATAACTTCGGCTACTAATTAAATTCATGGGCTTCATATAGGTACTCACATCAAAATCAATTCATACATTATTTTTATTGATGACGAGGAACCACCTCAATGTATGAGCTAGTCGGACTACTCCTGAGGGGGTAAAACCCCAAATGCCTGCTTCTCAAAAAAAAATAAAAAAACCCCAAATGCCTACACACGTCCCACTAAGTAGGTTTTGGGTAGTTTCTCAAAAAAAAAGAAAAGAAAAGAAAAAAAGTAGGTTTTGGGTAAATTGCAAAATGCTTTATTTAGGACTAGAACCAGAGACTTCTGGTTTAAAGTTAGTTCAGGCACTCTCCCTTATTACCACTGAAGCACCCTGGGTGGGGGCAAAGATATATTCATAATTTCATACATTACAAAAACTTGTATTATATCCAAATAATTTCACTAGAAACATAAATATTTCAACCAAAAAAAAAAAAATCCTATCTTTTAGCTTACAATTATCAAGAGTACAACTTATTCCCTACTAAATTTATAATATATGTCTATAAGTATTACATATTTTTCTTGACAAGGTTATTTTTATCTCAACTTACTTAACTCTGCAAACTAGTTTATATATTTTATTTTTATAAGCAAGCATTAAATTCTAAATTATTTTTTTAACACTTTTTTTGTTGTTGAAGTAATGATATTTGATTTTAGTTAGAATTCAGAAGGATTTTACTATAACTTTATTTGAACTAAATTTACAAGATATTTACTCATATGTCACCATATTACTATGTTGAAAGCCTAATCAATACTTATTCCAAAATCTTCTTCAAAATTTTCTTTTTTCCATGAATTAATTAAGTATTATTCTTGCTCATCATGCATGGAGACAAAATGTTAACTAGGAAATATATGGGGCCAGAAGAACATACTTCCCTTAGAATATCCAGGCAGAGATGGCGTTTTATATCGTTTTTAAGTTCTGCAGGAAGAATGAGGAACAGATTCTCCACATTGACATTTATGTCTTCTTCCAATACTTCATCAACGATTTCATTAATTCTGTTCTTTATGTCGTCACAGAACTCGTTTTTTAGGATCCATACTTGTATATCGTCTTTTGCTTTTTTTTGTTTATTCTGTCTTTGATCTGCCAATTTTTTCTTCTCCTCTTCCTGTTTCTTTTTTCTGCGTTCCTTCTCAGCTTTCTTGCGGTCCTCTTCTGAGCTTTCAGTTGCCGACCGCATATAAGTCTGTTCCAGATTACTAAGGTTAATTCTTCAAGCTTAGAATTTCTGGCAATATATAAAGTATATATGCATACAAATTCGCTGCACTAAACTTAAAACAAAGATGAAGAAGAAGAAGAAGAAAATAGAAACAGTAGATTGATCTCACAATCTAATTAAATACACATTTTCTTAGCTGTTCAACGAATTAAATTGGATCTGTTGTTTCAACAAAAGCATGATCAAGAAAAGGATTAGTCAATCAAAAAACTAATGAAATAAAACAAGGGAAAATAGTACTCAATTTTTAAGAATTTGTTGATGTAGCAATGTAGGTTTGGCTGATATTGCACTAATTAATAGCTTAAATAAAAAAAAAATTTGGTAAATTATTGTTTCACAATCTAGGATGTAAAATGTTTCACACAATATCCGTATCTTCAGACCAGATGTCCATATTTTACACATTATATGAAAAGGTGTAAATATGATACAAAGGATTTTAAACATTATTAGATGTAAAACAATTAAAAAATTTTCCCTTACTATTCAAAGAATGCATGATCAGGCTTTACGCAAAATATCTTTTTAAAGCTGATTTTTATGTTGTAAAATCTTCACATATACAATCATGTATGAGTAGTCCCACGTCCCAATTCAGCTAAGAATCGACAATATTACATAACCACAACAGTCTCAAACCTTTTTAAAGAAAGAAAAGGATAGAAAAGAAACAATTGGGTATCTACCTTCAGATTTTCGAGGAAATACAAAAATAGCAGCAACCCGAAGATTGAAATGAAAATTGCAAAGCAACTTTCCCAGAGATAGTTACTTGTTTGGAGGCCCTGACCAAAAGAACTGCAAAAATGGCGCAAGTAAGACTTTAAAATTTACAAAGTCTAGGGAAAATAATATGTTGAGCGTCTTGAGACGAAGATATCTACTTGGGAGATATAGCAAGAAAGACCTTAGGGGGCTGTTTGGTTTTTGTGTTTTCATCACTCATAATTCTCTTTTTATTACTCATAACTCAAAAATGGTGAGACCGACGGAGAGAGAGCTTGTTTGGATTTGTTTTCAAGTTTTGTTTCTATCATTTAGTTCTTTGATTTTTGAGTGATGAATTATAGAAACTGAAAACACATTTTAGGCATTTTCAAGTTATAGAAACAGAGTTATAATGACATTTTTGTAAATATATACACAACTTTTGAAATTTCAGCTGCAACTTTTGATTTTTAAGATTTTTTTTTTTTTTTTTTGAAACAAAGCAACGGTCAGAACTGAGTTCAGTTCTAGGTGCCAAACGGGTGAGGTTTGGAAAATTTGGGTATTTTAAGTAATGAATGATGAATGATAAAAATTGAGTGAAAAGTGATGAATGATGAAAAAAAAAAAAAATACCAAACAGCCCGTAAGTATTTTATGATAAGGAAACAAAAATCAAGGTCACTGGCTAATAATATGGCCTTAGCCCTAAAGGACCTCCAAGTCACCAACCCTTTTAAGTATGCGGTGTACTTGGCCCTGTACATATCCCTATTCCAAAATGGTGGCCCCTATGTATATATGTTAGACTTGCAAAAGCCGAAGGCCATAGACTGATCCCACATTCCCCATACTAAGCACAGATTGAACATTGTCTGGATCGTTATGATGTATTCTTGATATGATGCACATTATAATGATGTGACATTAAAATTTTTTGTTTATTTTTTTTCCTAATATTACCATAATTTAAAATTATAAAGTATTTCACATCATCTTAATTTCATCATATTTCTAAACAATGTAATGTTGTATTTTATATTGAGATTATATTAATGTAAAATTACAATAACGTAATATTATGACATAATGTAACATCACGGCGAACCAAACACCCCAACCCCTAATGGATAATTCATCAGCAAAGTTCCAACCAATGTTAAGGTCTTATTTTTTTTTTAAATTTTAATATTACAATTTATCTAAGAAAAAAGTTATTGAATTTTATTTTAAATATTTGTTTATTACATTTTAATTGCAAATGAATTTTTTAATTATTAAAAATTAGTCACGTGGATGCATAAGCTGAGAGAATTTCCACTCTATCATTCACAAATGACAAAAATAAAATTGAGAGATAAATTTTAGAAGCCAGTAATAATATATACTAAATTAAGAGTATATGGGACTTGTTTAAAACTGACTCAAAGTCAAAGTCTAAGAAGTGTTTTTGCATTTTGCCCCAAAAATAGTTACTAGTAAAAATTTTTGTTAATAGAAAAAGATAGGAGACGATGAATATAGAAAACCTAGCTTGGACATATGACCATATTCCATATATAACAATACCTGATACTAATGCCATTAGTGGTTTAAGTATTTAGCAAGTGGAAACTGTGCTGAAAGTCATGCTTTAACAAATGTGTAGGACAACGGACACTCCCCTTGAAAATGAAATTGCGTTAGAACTAATACAATATAAACTAAAATAGAGGAATGAAGTAGATGCAAACCTTAGATTTCGTAGTCCCCACCAGAAACAGAAAAAGAACTTTTGTGGAAGATTTGAGGATTGCACAATACCAGATTGGAGGGCTTCAAGAAATATTCCAAAATCGAATAGTGTTGTATTTGGTGTATTTATTGGGCAAGAAGCATCTAGGGATGTGTAATTTTCCGAACTGTCAGCACAGCCAAAAGAATTTCGTCCACATCCATTTTGATTTCCACAGACCGAGTGCCAGCAAGCTGTCTCTCGTTCAATAGAGAAAAAGTACCATAAGGCTCCAATTACCTGAAAGACGACCAACATGTCATAAAAAGTCAACAAATCCATCGAATCGGATAAAGAATACTTGTATTAAGGAGGGGCCTAACCCATCTCTACTATATATCTGGGCAGAAAGAAAATGCAAGCAGGAAGGTTAGAGATGATTAAAGGCATATCCCAATTACAAAAGGATGCCCAAAAAGCAACATTTATGGGCCAAAATATTCAGGTTCTTGGGAACAAAACAAAAATCCTAACAAGAGAGAGATCTTAAAAATTCATTTACACAAATCAAAACATGAAGAAATATCGGTGTAAATGTATCAGAAGAATTTTGGAGAGCACGCATCTAAAACAATTCATCAAAGTAAGCATTTATATCGTGTCAAGTTGGCCACCTACAAACTAGCTGAATATATTTTCAGCTTTGCCTTTTAAACAATAAAATAAGTTTTCAATTTTATAATCTTACCTCCCTCCCTCCCTCCCCACGAAAGAGAACTTAATCAAGAATTTCAAATTAAATTTTAATTATATTTCAATTTTGCAACAAGTATCTTAATTATATTTTAATTTGATGTCAAATATCTTTAATTTTTAAATGAATTTAAAATTTAAAAATATAAATTTACTTAATTAAAATTTATTATTCTTTTATGTAGCACTTTGAATATAGCACTTTAATTTAAGGCTGTTCAAAACCCGCTCGATTCGATAAATCCATCCAACCCAAAGTGGCCCGATTCAAACAACTATGGTAGTCGATGGTGGTTTTGTCACCAGAAAAACTAACTCTAGGTTGAGTAACAGATTTCATAATTTGATACCTATTTGGCCCGATCTAACAAATATTCTCTGCCATGGCCGCCTTTAACATTGTTGTTTTCAACGCTTGAGTCACTATTCTCTCTCTCTCTCTGTGGGGTAAAATCCAACCGATCTCTTCTTCCGGTCATTTTTCTGTTTCATTGTGCTGTTAATGGTTTCGCCAGAATCACCTACCACCCATGAAAAGCCTGACCCAGTCGATCCACTACTCCTCTAAGTCCTCTCTAGTCGACAATAGGTTAAGTTTTCCTCCACCTAATTAAATTAGGTTGAGTGCGGGTTGAGAACAAACCCAACTTGATTCTACCCGTGGACATTCCTAGTTTAACTCCCATTTGAAGGAACATCCAATCTATTTAAAACTAATCTAAACTTCCTTAAAAAAATCTTATTAGTAATTCAAATATAATTTTTAATAAAAACTTTACCTTGTTCTAAAAATTATGCACAAAAAGTTAAGTTTTTAGATCAAATAATAAATAATATCCAATTGACATGAAGTGTTCTCAAGGTACAATAAAAATTTAATCGATTCTTGAGAACGTCCTTCATGCTTATAATTTGGTAGTAACTTTAATACATTGAGCACATGGTGTAACATCCAATTGGATTGAATATATAGTAAACTTAGGCAGTGCAATATTATTTGTTAGTAATTATGTATTGTTATGGTTTTAATTTGTAACAGGTTAGAGAGATTAGATGCTGAAGTTTGGGATTGCAAGTTGAAGGAATTCACATGAACAAAAATCAGATTGTTATGCGAATTCACATTTGAAATTTAGTTGAGGCAACAATTTCACCTTACTTTCAAAATACTGGCTTGAGTGACATTGCTAGAATTTGAGAGATTTTTTTTTTTTTTTTTTTTAGGAAACAATAATACTTATTAGAACATACGAACATAAAAATAGTATATAGAGTTTATAAAAAAAGAAGGTTATAATATATTACATAACCAAAGTACCACTATAGAAGAGCCATACCTTTGAAGTAGTAGTATAGAGTTATAAGGACTAAAACTCTAACATACACAACCAATGTGGGATAAACATTTTCCTTTTTTTTTTGGGAACACATGAGCATATGAACGTGATTTTAATAAGCAGAGTACCACTACAAAATGGCGTAATCTTTGTAGTAGTAGTCTGGGGTTATAAGGACCGAAACTCTAACACACGCAACCAATATAGGACAAACATCCTTTTTTTTTTTTTTAGAAAATAGTAATATTTATTAGAACACATAAACACGAAAATAGTAAATAGAGTTTTTTAAAGAGACTTATAATATATTATATAACCAAAGTACCACTACAAAGAATTTAGTTACAAATTTCTCTATAGTTAGCTTGAAATTGACCTTAACTGTAAAATCGAGCTCTAAATTGTTAACTCTCACTGTCTAAAGTTACACTACAACAAAAAATTAATGGGTAAATCTCTTGAGGCTTGATGAGTCTATAATTATTAAGTCTAATAAGTAATAACACTGAGTAATTGTATAATTCACCCTTAATAAATATGTACTCAGTACCTCAAAAAACTTACATGACTGGCGAGGATGTACAGAAAGAAATTGAATGCAGCTTTAATCCATCCATCAAATTTGCCAGCATTTCTCGGAAGGTTCTTCCAGGTTAGGTAGATCTGACGAATTCTAGGCACATATTGAAAGAGAACAACCGCGTTCAGTGCCTTTATTATTGCTGAAGGTCTCGTGCCTCTCATTTCTTTAAAAATGAATGGAAATACCACCTGAATACATTGCAAGAAGTTTAGTTCAAAAGAATTTGGAAAATATACTTTTTTAGATAAACAAAAACAAAATCCAATTTAAAGAAAATGTAAAACTATAGTTTAGTGACTTTAGTCCCCTTAATTCTGTACAAGTTATCAATTTGGACCCAAGCTAATTTTGAGACAGTATATAGAGATGAGCTCGAGGGGCAGAATCGACCCGGGATTGCGATTTTAATAACCTGAGACAATTTCCCATATCTTGTTATTACTTTCTTTTCTTCTATACAACAAAGGCCAACCACTAAAAAAGCACCAACGAAATTAGGAATAAGCACTCTTTCCACAACATTACTTAGAAGGTTTCCTAAAAATGCTCATGGGCAAAAATACAATAGAATATGAAGAAATTTTTGAGAGGCTGAGTTTTTAATATGAAAGAACAAATGACAATAAAAGAAACAACTCATGAATGCAATTATGTAGTGAAAATGTGGTGGAATTAATATTGTTGTGGCCATAGAAAAACAAATTATTTGAAGAAAGCTACCCTTACCTGTGGGATGGGAAGAATAACAAAGAAGTCGATTGGGTAGGAGATGTACTTCCTCCAAACTCCTTTCTCAACACTAGAATTTGAACTAGTTTCTCCATGCTTCTTGAAGAACCTCCGCAAAACAATATGAAATACGAAAATGAAATCGGAGACAGTCCAAAAAACATAAACCGCGGTCCTCAACATTTTTCCAACAAAAGGCACCTCATACCATCATTGATCACAGGAATGTAAAAGAATAAAGGATCCACAATTGCTGCAATTACAAACGAGGATAGGAAGAGATAATTCCATCCTTTGTCATAAAGATTATCATTATTGGAAGGTTGCGATTCTTCTTGATGTACTACTCCATTATTCATTGGGTTTTGCAATTCAATATACCAATTCCTGACACAAAATTATGCAAACGTAAAATTGTAAGTTAGTGATTGATTCTTATCTATCTATGGGATTAGTAAATTAAACATAAAATTAAGAAACTAACATTTCACCGTTCTCTCGCGGATTCCCCCGGTTACTCATAACTATATCCCCCAACTAAATTTACCAATGGAATTTTGATCCCTGAAAATAATGTGAAACAGATTAGACAATTTCCCATTCTCATTTGCTCGAAGTGCAATTGCTCCACACTAGGCACCCAAAGGCTTTTCTTTTTGGCTAGCTTGTGAAGCTGTGCACCATTATATAATCTATAATATATATAAATTGAGACTGTTTGAAGTATGGTTAATCTTATAATATTGTGTCACATCAATTTTTTTTTTTTTTTGGAAGAAAAATGTCACATAAACTTTTGAGTCTTCACAATTTTACGTCTTATTATTTTTATATATATATTTCAATGAATTTAAAATCTATTAAAATCTTAATAAATTATGTGATAATCTTTTTGGTGTATTGCAGGAGTTATATTTATATATGGTAAAAAAATCGTAGTAAGATCAAGAAGAAAAGATTTTTATAAAGTTAATTATACGTACCAAGCTATCTCAATACAAATTGCAAGACTTTAAGCATAATTTAATTGGTAAAATGAACCCCAAAATATGAAATTAAAATTATAAACACTGTCTGACTAATTGTTTGGGATATTTCAATGAAAACAACAATATTAAATAGTTCTGAAGAAGAATCCCCCTGCAGAAAAAAGAGAATGAGAATTTATATGACAGAAATAGAATCTAACCTGGTAAACTTGAGTCGTTATATGCAGGCATTTTACAAGGCGTAGCAAGAGAGACCAGGATTTGGAGAAGGCGAAAGAGTCGCTGAAATTGGCTTTGTTGTGGGATTTTAAAGGTGTACCGTGCAGATGAAGTTTCCAAGCATTGCAAAGGAAACTCCCAAGTAATGCAAAGGAAACTCTTGTCGTTCTCTTAATTAGTAAGTAATTACTAGTAGTAAAAAATTGAAGATAGTCTCTTCCTGAGGTATTTCACTAAATAATAGTATTGTATTGTTACCAACGATGAACTGGTAATTTATATTCCAAAGTCCACACAGCCAGCTCAACATGGTGGTGTAAATATTCAAAAAAAAAAAAAAAAAAAAAAAAAAATCCAACTTCACAAAATTGCACCAAAATAAAATCATAATATATATATATATATATATATAAAGTATGTATATTCTGCAATTTGCTAATTGACTAGACCTGGAAATTGCAAGTGCAAGTGGGAACTTAAGATATAAAAAATTGTTTGAATAAATCCTAATGATTGCTAGTTGGCCATAAAACCTTCATAATTATATATATTCTGCAATTTGCTAATTGACTAGACCTGAAATTACAAGTGCAAATGGGAACTTAAGAGATAAAAAGTAAGAAATTGAAAGATAATATTTGAATAAATCCCGTCTAAAAAAAAGGTTTGAATAATTCCTCATGCATGATTGCTAGCTAGTTGGCCATAAAACCTCCATGATATTTTAGTTTTTGTTTGATAAGCTATCTACTGATTCTACTCTCCTTATTTTTTAACTAGAAACGCGTACGATTATCTTACCTGTCCATGAGGTTCGGAATTGGCAGCCTACTTGGAATCAATTTTCTTCTAAATTTAAGGAATGGATTTACAAGTAAACGGAATTTATTTTTGGCATTACCCTACAACTATGTCGTATACCATAATTTTATTTTGTTAAAATATAAGAGTCAACCTTTGTGAACGTGAATGAGAAGCGAAAAGTTACAGAAATTCCAAAGCTTTATGTAACAAAGACATGACTCTCGAAAACCCATGCT